>CM032883.1:31796667-31806667 GCA_019176425.1 Megalops atlanticus | reverse complement strand
CAAAAGAAGAGCCTCACTCCGAGATGAACACTGACTGATTTGTACACGTTTTATTGACTGCCCTGCACTGTAGGCTGTTAATACTTAAGTAAACCCCATTCTGTAATTTTCAAATCTATTATGTCCGATATCTCAGCATTTGATCTGTTTTGGTCTGTAAATTGTAAGGTCCTCTGCACCTGCACTAAATCTGTGTAAGTCGGCCCAGATAAGGGAATGTGCCAAATAATTGCATATTACATAAGTGTGATGAGAATGCTGCAGACAGGGATTAGAGATGTTGTTCAGGCACTGCGGGCTCGGTTATCAGCCGGGCCAAGGACTGCAAAGAGAATAAGAAAAGGGGGGAGCAGCACCCCTCCACCCCCCCACCCGCCGGCCAGAGGGGGGGGGACCCATCGCGACCGAACCCCACGACCCGCAGAGCAGTTATAATTAAAATCCAGCAGAGGAGACACGATAGCACCCAACGCTGCAGCACAAGAGAGTGAGTGCCATGGGGCCCGGGAATTAAGCGATGGGATCAAAGAGAGAGAGGTTCCTGGGCCACGGGGCTCTGGTAGATAGCAGTGCAAGGGCAGGCTTACGACCGAAGAACATAGACGTGTGCTCCACAAAGAAAAAAACAAGAATGCACGTTCAAAGAATGCCTCATTTTAGGAGGATTACAAAAGCAACTGCAGCATTCTATTCTAATTCGTTTTGTTTTCTTTTTTTTGTTCTTTTTTTTCCAGGAAGCCTGTCTTCAGGATGACAGTTACCCAAGCGAAAACAAGTTCTACGTGAAGATGCGCTGTCTGATTTTTTTTCAGAGCCTCTCCTTGCCTGTCAGAGAGGACTCCGCCGGCTCACTGCAGACAATGCAATTAGGAGTTCATCACTCCCCGTCAGAGCCGATTCACGCTGGAGATATTACACACGTGCTGAAGTGCGGCATGTTGTCTGATGCTGCAAGGGCTCATGGGAGCCCCCTGCGCTTCCCCCTCCTGCCACTTGGGGGGCGCTACAACACCTGACCTGACAAACCCTCCAAGGACACAACAGGGAGAGGTTTGCGTGAGGTTACAACAGAAAGCCTCCTGTAACAAACGCGACACTGAAAATAAAACACAAAAAACCCAAAACTGACCACAAGAGGAAGGAACCGTAAGAAAATATCTTACATTTTTTTCTTGTTAAAGGGTGATTTTGAGGATTTTATGCAGAGACTTTTCGTATCCCATCAAACATCTGCCCATGAAATTGATCCAGCCGCCCTCCATTCATCGACCCCAAGCGGCAGGGTTTTCGGCCGCTTTCACCCTTCAGCGGGGTCGTCACTCGCCTCCAACAAATGTTTGGTATTCATATCCAGAGGTGCCGCTGAATAATTAATCCAGCCCGGGTTCCAGCGGTTAATTCGGTCACCCGCTGGTCAGTTGGCGGCCGGCTGGCGAGGGGCGGCTTTGGAGAGGAATCTGTTTGGCCGGTTCGCTGGGCTCAGAAGGCAGGAGGCTAATTGAGCAGCTGTCAGTGGACAAGCAGGTCAACTCGGGCATCGGTGTGAAAACCCAAAAAAACAGGCTCTTGACTGTCCCTGACACTGATCAAACAGAGCGGACAGGGGGCGGGGGGGCAGGGGGTGGTGGTGGTGGTGGGGGTCAGCCTCCACGCATCTGGTCAGGGGATGCAACATCTGGAAAAGTGGTTGAGTAATTATTTTTTATGGGGCAAGAGGGGGACGGGCTGTCAAAACACGCATCATGTATCATATTTGTGAGCGCACAATTAAAAAAAAAAAAACACCATCACCAGCCTGTCGTAATCAGCATGATGAAACTATACTCATTTCCCATAATCCTAAGCTTTGGCAGTGGCGGCGCTGGAGCCGGTGCCTGAGCCAGGGAGTGGGAGTAGATGTGGAACCCAGTGCAGATGTGTGGCTCCATTAAAACTCCCCTCCATCACACACACGTCATTATGCGCCTGCGATGCCTCCTCCGACAGTGTGTGTGTGTGGCCCTCTGTGTCCGCTGTGCTGCAAAGGTGCTGAGAAAGTAACTGGCAGCAAAGAGCAGAATCTCTGCATCTCATGCCCTTCATTTAGGTAGTGTGTGTGTGTGTGTGTGTGTGTGTGTGTGTGTGTGTGTGTGTATGTGGACATGCATGTTTGAGTGCATGTGTGTGCATAAGTGTGTGTGTGTCTTTGCGTGTGTATGCATGTTTGAGTACATGTGCATACATAAGTGTGTGTGTGTGTGTTTGTGTTTGTGTGTGTGTGTGTGTGCTTACATGTCAATTTATGTCTACATTTCTGTGTGGGTGCCTATGTGTTTCAGAGACTGTGCACTTGTTTGTTTGAATATAATTATGGGTATTCTCCCTAGTGGCAACAGATTCATTGACTGACAGTGTTAAAAAAACAAAGCAAAACACATCTGTAACACTGCTGTTTATCTGGAGGCACAAACAAATGGTGAGCTTTTGTTATACGAGTCAAGCTTTTGGATGACAAACATCAGTTACGCAGCCAGCTTATGTGATGACCTGGCAAGCAAATATTGATTTTACCCAAGCCATTATCATTAAGAAACATAGATGTCGGGTATTTATGCGACTATATTTAGTGAAGAAAAAAATCAAAGAGAAAAGAAAGAAACACAGAGGATAGGCAATGTGCTACATTAACAGGGATGAAATTTATGTTTTAATGACCTGAAGCTTCATCAGTTTCATCTTTGCTTTCAGCCACATTTTTTCTACAGTTTTTGGGAGAATCATCTTTTGCTTTCATTAGCATGATCACTGCTGCCGAGGCCAAAACAGCCTGTTTGCTCAGAGAGACTCTGCCATGAGGCTCGCACATTTTTTACTCAGTTTCAGTCCAGAAATATATAAAAGCCTATTACTGATTAGATCAGCTTAACCACAGCCGATACTAAAACGATCCCCTTGGTAAACGTGTTAAATTTGTCGGTTTGAAGCCGACTTTGTTCACAATATGTCCATGTCCAGTTTTTACGAGGAACTGAAAGCACAGGAAAATGCAGGAAAAACTGCATTTGGAAATATTGAAATGAATGTGATGTTGATTCATCAGAGGTTTGATTCATCCTTTCATCTCAAACTATGGTAAACATTTCCTGCTGTTGAAACATATTTTTTGAGGTACATAAGTAAACCCGCACACCATTATTGTGGAAGTAGGAAATTCCACCAAAAGAAATAAGATGAAGGACAAAAATCTTTTGTACCTCAGTTTGTTTGAACAAATACACCCATTGTAAGCTCAGAGCTCACTGTTTGCTAACAGGTGTAGAATCAATGTTACTGAAAATGCTACTTTTTTACATCACTGCTCTTGCAGCACAATCCCACAAGGCCACTGATCAGCCTGGATGTAACCTGCTTACAGAGCATGCAGATATGTCTTGCATAGACCCGAGGCCCTGTTGTCCACAGTGGTTTGTTTCAGCGAGTGTTTTGGTGCATGTACTCTCATATGTAAAAACAAACTGGTCTGGAAATGTTAACAGCCATGATGGGCTCAAAGTGGTTGCACCCCTTGAGGTGGCCTTTGCCTGGTATTCCTGAACCCAGGAGATCTTCACATTATTATTTCATTTAATCGAAGTTAACACATATCTGGTCAAATGTGGCATCAACTTTTTTTTCTTTTTGGAAGTGCGTATGTGTGCGTGTTTGTGTTGGCATAATTTCCATAATACAAGACACCTGTGTTCTCCTAGCACAGGTCATACAGCTTGCATCACTTTTCATTTATATAATAATGTAATACTTTGACTACTTTAAACAGCCACCAAATTGCTTTAAGAATCAGGTACTATTTGTTTGCTGCAAATATTTGTTGATTTATAAAAAGATGATCACATTTATGATTGCATTTTAAATGCGGCTGAAAATCCATTTACGAAGTTTTCATACACGGGTGCAGTCACACCAACTTTGATGGTGCTTTTCCATGTAAAAAACATGACAACTAAAAACCAGTGCTGCCCCGACCCAAGCACATTTATCTTTTTCTTTCCCTGAGTTTCGGATCTCAGCCAGAAAAACGGATCAGTGCTGCCTCTCCCATTCACCAGCTGTTTGAGAATTCATGCTGCTAATTACCAGAGATTGCTGCTTGAGCTGTCAATCTCACGGAGCACCCTGAAAACTCCCCGTGAATTAACGGTAGCAGCGGCGACACCTCAGAGACGGCGCAGAGAAATTACGGGCTCAGGGCCTTCTCCTCCTCAGATAATGGCACTCGCCACAGACGGAGAGGAAGAGGAGAGGAGAGGAAGAGGGCAATGTGACGGGGGAAACGGAGGGAAATTCTTCATTAAGCGCTAAGCGAACGCACCAGCCGTAGAGCGGATCCCAAAACGAGCACCGCGGTTTACCCCGGCGGGGGCCATCTGCTGCAGGTGGGAAGCATGCAAATGAGCAGCAGGCCAGGCCGGCGGCGCGTGGGAGGGCCGGGGACTTTTCGGCTGTTTGTTTTTCCGCGGAGCCGCCGTTCGGGTGGATGGAGACGTTAGACTGTTATTGAGAAGACCTTGACCGGCGACTAATGGATACTTTCACTGCCTCCATCTTACCTGAGAGGGCAAATAAAGTGCCCCCCCCCTCACCCACTCAGGGGCCTCCGCCTTGCCTGCCGCCCATTACCACCGAGAGCCCCGCGGTGGAAATAATCACGGCAAATAAACACGGAACGGGTACTCTCCTGTTCCGGGCACCTGCGTGGGGGGGAATTAACCGACACGCTCACCGCTCCGTCTCGTTTCCTGTGTGGAGGTTGAGGCCCTGGTGTCAGAACGAGCTGGCTCTATTTATAAACGGTGAGCTCATAACGGGGCCCGCGACCGCTCTGCGCTCCGCTATCTCGCTCACGCCACTTCAGACGCGTCAGGATTGTGCCCCTCGCACCCGCATCATTTCCTGCCTCTCTTTGTTCTGTAAACAGGCTGACGGGGTAACGGGCGAGTGGGTCACCGCCGATAACGGCGAGGCCGATCGCCTGGCGGGGGTCGGGGACAGATGTCCGGCGGCACCAGGGGGTGGGAGGGACACCTGTCCAAACAGGCCGGGGCAAGGATACAGGGCTTTCATATCCCCCCTCCCCGTGTGCAAGGCATTGTCTCGGGCCTTACGGAGGGGGTATCTCTCCTGCAGACAATGGAGCTGGAGCAATTGAGTTTTCCCGCAGAGTGCTCGATCGCAGGAGAGGAGGAATATTAGATCTCGGATGCAGCTGAGCCGAAACGGGCGCCCGTCTCCCCCGCGGGGACTGACTCACAGTACCTAATGCAATCAATCCTCCGCAAACAGCAAGCCGACGCGGGCCGGACACAAAGAGCTTTCATCACGGCAGGGTGGGGGGGGGCGGGGTGGAGGTGGAGGGCGCGGGGGTATGATTATCGAAATCTGATTTTGCTACAATGTGTTCGTGCAGCAATTTCCTATATTAAAACGTAAATAGAAATCCACTTGGTGTAGTTTTCTGCGTCTGCGTTTCTCTGCTTCCATTTGAGAGCTCAGGGAGGGCGGAGCTCTTGTTGGCAAGCTGCTTAATGACAGTTTACACAGCGTGGATAAATACAGCCATGAAGTCAGCAAGGGCACAAACCACACTGTGCTCCACTGCCAGCAAGCATTCGGCTTTGTATAGATGTGAGTGCAAATGTGTACGTGTGTGTGTGTGTGTGTGTGTGTGTGTGTGTGTGTGTGTGTGTGTGTGTGTGTACAGTACATGTGTGTACGTGTGTCTATAGTATGTGTGTATACACGTGTGTGTGTGTGTCTGTGTGTGTGTGTTTATGCTTCTTCTATGGGATTGGGACCCCCTGTGGTTATACGGTGATATCCTATACATATGTACAGATCTCCACTACCTATAATCATAAGCTGAGTGCTGTCTGGACGCCCCCCTCTGTGATGCTTGTTTTATGGTTATCCTTATTGACATGCACAGTTTTCATCAATACACTGAGTAAATAGGGCACTCAATGAGGGAAACATCCAATATGGACAGCTGAAGAAATTGAGACGATGCGCCGTTGCCATGGGAGAACATAACTGACCTTTGACCACTGTCAGGTCACGTGACCCATTGTCTTCGCAGGACTCACCTCCCTCGGCTCTACCATCTAAGTGATGAAGGAGACAGACGGCAGCGAAATGCTCACCTCTCAGGAACTGAGGTCACCAAACAAAGGGAATCCACAACATTGTAAAAATCATCTTGAGCCAAAGCTTAAAAATGCTAAACTCGTTCATTAATACCGCTAGCTTTTGTATGCCTGCTGTCCCGTGTGAGAAAGCCACATAACGGTTTGAGCAGTTGGTCACATTACGGTACACTGTGAACTTGTCTGGCACAATCTGGTGATGTGCATATTACTATTTCATGACAGCCTGCCTCCGGCCACCTCCGGTACATCCCACAATTGTCCGGAACAGACATTCACTGTGAGTCATCTGCAGGTAATGGGCCAGTAAAACTGTAAAAAAAAAAGTTTTAGTAGCTGCTCTGCTGTACAATTTACAAAGGCAGTTCCAGAAAAACTTGCGCTTGTCACCAGCCAAGCATTGCAGATTTTTGGATATTCCCCACACAGTATCTACAGACAGCTGGCCAAAGACATTGTGAGGCTGAAGTTTCCATGCCATTGGATATGGTCTTCATGCTCCGTATAGTTCATGAGCCTATTTTTGCATGGTGAACAGCTCCAGAACGTAACACTGAGGACACTTTAAATTCGATGTTGGTCAGCCTATATAAGGCCATTACAGGATGGAAATTCTAAAAGACACAGTACTTTCAGATTTTATTACGTTTATCAAATTCCCTTCACGAGGGGAAAAAAAAAACAGACCACAATGTCACACGCAAATGTCCATTGAAAGAAGGACGCTTGAAGGTGCCGTGGCACACGCAAATGTCTGGGGGAGATGAAGCCCATAGTCTCATAATTAAAAAATGGAAGATATTTAGCATGGCAGCCATGCTGTGTGTGGTGACAAAACATCGCACCTCCACCTCAGACACCTGTCAGCCAATCACGATGACCTTCGTAATAACATAAGAAACAGAAACACACCTCAACTATTGTGCTGGAGAGGAACAAACTACAGCCTGCAATACACAGACAGCCACATGCCACACACCACACAGGTAACTAAACCCTGTATCATACTCACAACTATATCCTACACAGCATAGATAACTACAGGCCATGGCTATAGATAAGCATACCCCACACTCCAGCATTGACCACACCCTCCACTAAAGTAGTGCCTTCACCTCACACTAGAGAAGAGAACAAACCCCACCGTATGACAGAACACCCCCCAACCCAACCCACCCGAAACTGTGGAGCAGCCAGTCTTCACTGGTGCAGACTGGAGGGGCGGGGCTAAGGCCGTGGAGAAATAGTCCATCTGTTGCGGTAAATTATTAACGCACCATTAAAATTTCATCCACGCTAAATATCTTCCATTTTTTAATTATGAGACTATGGACTTCATCTCCCCCAGACATTTGCGTTTAATTTTCGACCCTCCTTCTGGTGCCCCACCGAGGGTCCGCAGGTTAGACATCACCTCGCATTCCAGAGCTGGGAGGCGGAAGCAGCCACCTACTGCAAGCGGACGAGCGGCTTCCGCTCTCTTACAGTGCAGAGGACGCGCAACATTTTCAGTCTGCGCATGCAGGCGGGCTCGTTGGCATTGTTTGGGTATCTGTTGCCCTTGGATGCAAACCAAACAATGTTCACACGTTCACAGAGCAGCATGCATGAAGAGAGAAGAGAAAAATACCTCGACTGATCGAGAGAAGCCCGGAACAAGCGATCAGGGCCCCAGGCTCATTTAAAGATAAAACGCAACATATGGTTTTCCTTATGATCACTTTAAGTAACATGCACACGCCTGCGTCTGCTCGCACGCTCGTCCTTCCACTGTTTTTTTTTAGCTTGATGCTTCATCACTGATGTGCTACTGCCTGTGCTCTTCCTGTGCCCTTGTTCTTACGGCTCTCACAGTCACACAATAATAGATGTACCTTGCCATGACAGCTTTATAATTTAATTTGTAAGCGTTTGCTAAAGAAATACCTAATAGTACTACTACTGCTGCTGCAGCTGCTGCTACGACTACAACTACCACCACCACCACCACCACCACTACCTACAACTACTACTACTACCACTAATAATAATAATAATAATAATAATAATAATAGTCATTTAATTCCTTAACGGTCTTCCCTTTCAACCGGACTGTTTCATGGGCACCAAAGGTTATACTGCTAAATGTTATCAATGCGTACATATGCACTCACCCATACGCACACGCACACATACACGCACATTAACACACACACACACACACACACGCACACACACGCACAAATGCACATACACACATACACAAACACAAACACAGAGAGGCAGACACACTATAGATCTAATAAATATTTAAAGACCGTATCTATAAAAACATCCTTCCTGGGAGTACCAAGTACCCACTGAGCTGATGACCCTCCCGAGGCTAAACGATAAACAACTGGCAGTGTGCATCCAGCCAAACAATTTCCCTGAACTTATTTTAGTCAGAAAAAAAAACACCTGCTTTATCAGGTGCAGTAATCAGCCTGGAATCTTTGCCGCTTGTCTGCTAAAAGCGGCTTTTTTCTGCCCTGCACACGGCTCTACCCTGACCTCCAGAAAGAGATGGCCTCCCTGCGGCTGCCGACAAGGACCAGTAGGCAGGGATACTGAGAGTGAAGGATGACAAGGGTGACAAGTGATGAAGCAAAGTGTGTGTCCTGCAAGAAAGTTCAAGACAGATCGTGCTGATGCCTGGTACACACCCCCGGCACCCCTGCCTCAGGAACAGCTTCCTTCCAGCCCCTTCATAGTCTCTAGACTTATTTTCATTAATATTTATATTAATTGCGTATATTTATATAAATTAATCCACAGGCTTTTCTATTCCACTGTTCGTTTTCTCTTCCACTGATTTCCAGGATTTTTTTTTTTTTTTAAACCGCCTTTTCTTGAGGCCAGGATATCAGATTTCCACTGCTTCCCAAGTTAGCTCTGGGGTTTTCTGGGCAGGAAAACATACTATTTCCAGCACTGTGTGCCCATAGAATTGAAAAAAAATGCCCCAAAATGAATACTGATTGATTAGTATTTAGAATAGAAAATGCTGGATCGTGCTGGAAAGACTTTTACAGAACAATGTGAGATGAAAAAAGCGAGGCCAGCATGTAGCACATACTGTCTACAGACCCTGAAGGAGTGCTGCCACCTGGTGATCTGGTAGGAACGTGCTACATGTGGCCACTCTCTGCAAACACCCCCGTAACTGAGAGCCAGACAGCGTGAACCCTGTGCCAGTACCCCCTGTATCAGAACTCCCGGGGCTCAGAGGGTCATTTCCTTACTGATTGCACCTCTTGGTAATGGACATGTTGACCAACTGTATTTTGCCAGGTTCAGGAAGGTCGCAAGAATTAGAGCGTTCTAAAAAAAAAAAATCTCCCGACAAACACGTTCCCCCTCCCTCTCCCACATCAATCAAACTGGTTGCTTTCAAAGGAGGAGTTAATGACATTATTTGTCATGCCAACTGGGGGCTTCGGCAGCGGCATTAGCAAGATGTCTTTATCAACAAGAGTGACAGAGGCCACACCCCCTCTTTCCTTCCCCACAGCGGAAAACTGCTGACCAATTAAAAGCGCTTACCATAATGCCAAACAGCTCCAAACAGCCCCATACAACCCCAGCTGAGGTGTGATGAAGCATGCTATCCCGGGCCTTCTCCAGAAACACAGAGGCAGGGGGGAGGGAAGAGGGGGGAGAGGGGGAGAGGAGGAAAGGACAGCTCTATGTTTCACTTAAGTTTATGAATAAATTCGTCCGAGGCTGGAAGAGGAGCTGATTCCCACGGATGCTTGTGGGAGATGGGAGAGAGACTGTGCATCCCACGGGCCTGTTTTATC
>CM032883.1:29561667-29906667 GCA_019176425.1 Megalops atlanticus | reverse complement strand
CTTTACAGACTGTACGCTGTTCTGTCAAATCTAATACTGAATTAAGCTGTGACAGCATAAAATATTCTTAAATAGTGTTTAAATTGGTGGAGTCACATTAAAAATTTGTCAAGTCTCTCCACTCAGCTGCCATAACACCATTTGAAGATTTCAGTGACAGATATTCAGAGTGGCCTCTTGGTATTTACATGTTTTGAAAGAGTACACTGTTGTGCCAGTTTGATCATCACAGCTTATGAATTTCTTATTTCTTTTTCTATATTACTCAACAAGTGTGCAATGTAACAAACCTACTGTCATTTATGTTTCAGCACTTATTTAAATTCAAGCAATAGTCCTACCACTTGCCAGATTTACCTAGTATCCAGACATGCTGTAAAAATAATGTATTAAACAACGCAAAGGAAGCAATAAAGGTAATGGCAAGGAGGATGCTCAATTACCTGACATGATAAGCAAACTGTAAAAGGAAAAGTCAATAAAACTTATGAACGGCAAGAGGCTCTTTAATGACAGGGACCGGGAAAAAAGGCCTAGAAGAAGTCAGGCTTCCAGAAGCACCAAAGCGCCCACATCTGTTATCTTCTAAGCCTGAATCCTTGCACGGATTCTTAATTCCCTGGGAGCGGGCATGGTGTGAAGTTTATCGACCCTGCTACCCTCAATATTTGATGTCAAAACATTTCCCCTCAAAGAGGCTGGCTCATAAAAATGTAAACCCTCAATTTCAGAGACACGGAGGGAGTAGCTTTATTTACTGTCTGTTTACCCGCGCGAGATCCCCGTTCAAATATTTAGCAGGCATCCGGCGGGAAGCGGGCGCAGAGAATGGGATCAGTAAATAAAGCAGATTGATTGTTTCTTTCCGCCTGCTGCCTGCTCTGATGGGAATGTTTGCTGAGGTGCCCCCCCCCTCCCTTTCATTTGTAGCCTTTCCCATGTCTCTGACACTCGGCCGTCTGTCACTCCGAGCAGAGCTGACATGCGTTTCACACCTTCGGACAGGGCTCCAGCATTCACATGTTTTCCATTATTCATTACCTCTGCCCTCTCCCCTCATGGAAGGTCAGCCCTATTCATATTTAATAAACATCACTAATACTCTAAGAGAGCTACATAGATGAGCTGTAAGGAACACAGCTGGCCAGACACTCCATCACACCAGGGCAGCTTCCCCAGCAGGTCAGTAGAGCTTCTAATTGTAATGCCTTTGAGAACTCAGTAGTTTCCTGCCCAGGGCTTGCCTGTGGTTATGGACGTCGGCGGCAGGGCTTGTTCTATTCCAGGAGAGGCCATGATACCACACAATTTATTTTTGCAACTTTCTCAACGCCATGTTAATGCCAGATCTGGAAAGCAGTCTCACAAGACTGGGTTTAAATCAATTATTAAGGAAAGGGAAAGCGTGTGAGGTAAAATCATAACCTCTTGCCCCACTGAGATCTCCAGTTATTCAGAGGGTTTAAGCTGACACGCAACAATAAGCCATCTGCTTCTTTTCCCAGCACTGGTTAAAGTGCTGTAACATACAGCTGAAATTAGCTCAAGGTTTGCTTGATGCAGGCATGAACGTGGTACGGCTTCACACTAAGAACAGTACACATGAAAAGTACGAATCTGTGTGTCTCAGCTCTAACTGCATGGTTATACACAAATAAATATTTATACTCTGAATTTCATTACTAAAGCTGGGAATCGAAACAAGTACAAAAACATGTCTTTTTTACCTTGAGTGAATGTTGTGACGGAAGCATTGCCTTTGCCCAGGTTGATGAGGTAGCCGTGCTCCGGTCCGACTGTAATCTTGAATGTCACAGAGGCCTGGATGCTGTCCCTGTCTTCCGCCTTCAGCGCCTTGCTTGTGATCATGAACCCCAGGTGTCCGGTCGACAGGATCCGCAGAGTGGGGCCACCCTTATTGACCACGATCTGCGGGACTCCGTTGTCCACCGAGAGAATGGTGATCTTCATCATCTGCGGCTTGCGGGTCTCAAAGACGGTGTCGGGGAAGACGTAGAAGTCGGTGTGGGTGCCGTCGGTGACGGTGAAGGAGAAGCTGTCCTCGGTTGACTCTGTGCCGTCGTGCTTGTAGCTGATCATGTTCTCGTTGAGGTCCTGCTTGGTGAAGGAGGTGACGGGTCGGGTGTTGTTGAAGAGCAGCTGGCCATGGACAGGCACCTGGGTGATGGTGAACTTTAGCAGGCGGTCGACCGTGTCCCGGTCCTCAATTGTCAGTTCAAAGGGGGTGATCAGCTTGTTCTCGCCCTCGTTCACCACGAGGCCATGCACCGTCAGGACGGGCTTCTTGTTGTCCACGTCCGTGATGGACACACGGAAAGTGCGGAAGACAGGGTTGTAGCCGTCGGTGACCTCGAACTCAAAGCTGTCCATCTTCACCTCGTCGTCTGAGGTATGAATGTAGTAGATCTTGTTGCCAGCCAGCTGGAGCTGTGTGAAGGTGGTGATGGGCATGCCAGGTGTGTCTGTGCATTCCAAGTGCCCCCGCACGGGAGCCCTGGTGATGGTGAACACCAGGTTCTCGTCTGGGCTGTTCAAGTCGCTGGTGCTGAGCAGGTCGGTGGTGAGGGTGACCCTCCCACCCTCTTTCAGGGATACGCCTTTGCTGACGACGTCAGGGAACACCATGTCGATCCTGCCGACGGTGATGTAGAAGTATCTGTCTATGAGCGGGTTGAGGCCGTCAGTGACATCAAATTTAATGAGATCACGAATTCCCTCCTGTCCATTGTGAATGTACACAATTAGATCCCGGTCCACCTCGCTCTGTGTGAAGTTCATTCCAACTGTGATGTTCTCTAATAATCCAAAAGGTGTTCTCCTTTGTAAGAAGCCTTGTCCAGGGCCATAACGAATTATGTAGGTTAGAGTGCTATCCTCAGAGTCCAGATCAGTGGCTTTCAGAACTTTATTGTTGATGATTTTTGTTTCCCCTATCTCAATTTCTAGGCCATCATTTATTGCCATCCTTGGGGTTTCATCATCTACTGGAATGATCATAATGATAACAGTTTTCTCCACTGTGAACTTTCCATCAGTGAGAAGGACATTAAAGCTGTCTTCTGTGGTCTCTGAGTCATCATGCTCATAAACAATACTGGAGGCCTCTTTAATCTGGTCGAGGGTGAAGTTGGTGACTGGGATTGTGCCAGTGGTTAGCTGGTTGAGGATATATCCGTGCTTGGGGGGTTTGGTGATAATGAACGTCAGTTCGTCTGTTGGGATATCTGCATCTGCGCCATTCAAAATAGGCGTGTCGATGACGATGTTCATGCCTTCCATCACCACAAACTCCCTCATGTAGATCTCCGGTTTTTCGTCGTTGGAGGGAATTATAACAATGGGGAAGAAATGTCTCTCAGAAAAGTTAATGCCATCGGAGCACCTGAAAGTGAACCTGTCCTCCACGGGTTCAACTCCTTTGTGAATGCTTTGAACATAGTATATGTGGCCTTGTCTGATGTCTTTTATGGTGAAAGCACTAATGGCTGTCCCTGACCTGGACTTCTCTGAGCCTGGGGCAGGTGAAATGTTCTCTACATAACCAGAGGTGGGCTGGACTATAATTGTGCAGAGGAGGTCATCTGTGGGGGTGTCAACATCTTCAGCACTTATGTGGTGAATCTCAATGACATTTTTCTCTCCTTCAACAACACTAAACTGCAGCCCCACCGTGACCTCTGGGGCCTGGCTGTCCAATGGAAGGATGGTGACCTGCACTCGAACCCCATTCACTTTATTGCCCCCTACAGTCCATTCATCTGACATGTCAGTGAGGGTCAGATTAAAGAAGTCCTCTTTTGTGGCGAGGCCAATCTCTCCACTTGTGTGTGCATACACCACAACCCCATTGATGATGTCTGCCTGGGTGAATCTTGAGGAGGGCACGCCATTCACAAGGATTTCACCAAAATCGGGGGCATCTTCCACAATGAAGGTCAGTCTGAGGTCATCTGTGTCCTCGTCCCTTCCCTGAATGACATTTGTTGTAATCTCCGTGGCTCCGTTTTCCAAGACGTCTATGTGGGAACCGATTGTGCCCACTGGGAGATTGATCGTCGGTGGTTCGTCGTCAATGGGCTTCACAGTTATCTTGACTGTGATTGTGACAACATGGATGCCGTCGCTGACGTCCAACTGAAACGTGTCGCTTGTTGACTCATCGCCATTGTGAACATAGGAGATTTTGCCATTGGAAACGTCATCAAGGTTAAAGACATCCCCTTTGGTCATGTCAGTGAATGTGTACTGGACCTGGCCGTGAAGTGGAGGCTGAGTGAGAGTGAATGATATCTGCTTGCTGTCAGTGTCAGCGTCTGTCGTGTCCAGTTCAGAGCTTGTAATGATATGGGTGCCCCGTTCAAAGACGGTGAAGCCGGTGTTGGTTATCTGAGGAGGTTTGTTGTCAACGGGCTGCAGAAATATGGAGAAAACTCCGTCCACGCTATTTCCAGAAGTGTCCTCAACAGTGTAGCGGAACTGGACCACATGAGCAGTGATTCCCAGCTCCAGGTCAGGTGGCTTGTAGGCTATTTTGTGGTGGTTGATTTGTGCCTGGGTAAATTCAGTAACCTCAGTTGCAGGGCTTTCTGTTAAAACAATGGATCCCAGTATGACAGGGCTATTCTCATCGGTGTCAGTTGGTGGCTGGATGATGGTGTATTTCAGATCTCTGTCCTCCGAGTCTAAGTCAGTGTAGCGGAGGAATTTTTTTCGGAAGTGGGTCAGCTGATATTCATGCACAGTCATTTGCAGGGTGGTGCCAGGAAAGAGCTCAGGTGGAATGTCATCGATGGGAAGAACCTTGATAATAAAAGTGCTCTCTCCTGACAGGTTGGGGGGGTCATTGTCATCCTGAACTCGGAACACAAACTGGTCCATGACTGTGTCAGTGCTGTGGGGCCCTATGTGTCTGTAAAAAAGCTTCCCATCAGTAATGTCCTGCTGCAGCCACTCTGTAACCACCTTCTCATACACCTCATCGTTTGCATTGAATTTCCAGGTAGATGGGTCTTCTGGTGCCTCAGACTGGCGCAACAGCACCTCGCCAATTGTGGAAAATGGTGGTTCGATTGTAAACTTAATGGTTGAATCCTCAGAGTCAATGTCTGCAGCACTGAGCATCAAAGGGGAAATGGGCATCATCTGATTCTTGAACAGCACCAGCCCAGTGTTGGCATTTATAATGGGCGGCTCATCATCCGTTGGAACAACGGTGATAGGAAACAGGAATTCCACTTCATGTTTGCCGTCCGTCATCCGGAAAATAATGTTGTCACTGTACGTATCGCTGCCGTCGTGCTGATAGATGACAACGCCAGCATCAAGGTCCACTGGAGTGAAGAATTTCTTCCTTGATCCCAGAACAGTGAGTTCTCCATGCCGCAGCCCATCAATAACGGTGATTCTGACATTGTCTAAATTGTCCTCGTCGCTGATCTCGAGGTTGTGCGTGCTGGACAGCGGCCTGGACTGACCTTCGTACAAAAGCTGCCCTGTATTCCTCGTCACCACAGGGGCCAGGGTGTTCATGGGCTTCACCACAATCATGAAAGCGAAGGGGTCGGAGACGGCCCCCTCTGTGTCCACCACCTCAAACTCGATCTGAAAAATTCTCTCCACATCAGAGTCCACAGAGGGAGGCTTGTAGGCTATTTTTAGATCCTTGAGGTCTCCCTGATAAAAAGATGTGATCGGTAAATTCCTATCGTCAGTGCTCACAATGTAGCCCTCCTCAAAGGAGAGAGGGGAGGTGATATTAAAAATTAAATCATCAGGATTGGATTCAATGTCCTCCGCAGCCAGCATGTCCGGGGTTATAGCAGTCATAACAAACTGATCAACTTCCATCATCATCATTGCCACAAAACTGGGCTTGGGGGCTGTGTTTTCCTCTCCCTCCCTTATACGCACCATAATCTGGAAAAACTCTTGCTTGAGTAAATTCCCCTCTTTGTCCTGTAATTCCACAATCATTGGAACATAATCTCTGTTTGGAGACCTGTGCGTGAACGTGTGCTGGTAGCGTATGTTTAGTTTGAGAAATTCATCACAGTCCACCATTTTTCCCAGTTTAGCTTCATCTATAAGTTTCCCATACCTGGGCAATGGACTGCCAGTGGCTAACGAGGATATCTTGCATTGGTGTTCATTTCTATCAAAAGTGAACTCCAACATTTTTCTGTCAATGGGATTACTAGTGCCAAGCAGTTTTTCAACCGTGAGAGGCATGTTTCTGGTTAATACCTCCAACTGAGTGAAAACGACCTCAACCTCCATCATAAACGGTATGATAATTGTATCAGTTTGCGTGTCATACCTGAGCTGTAATCTCACTCTGTCCTTCGAAGGGCTCCTCGAGCCGAAATGCGTGTACTTCACATCGTTTGGACCAAATTCACACGAAAACTTCTTTGGGAATAGCTGTCCGGGTCTCTGTGTCAAAGGATCATTATCCAGAACAGTTATGCTGCATCTATCTCCCGGCTGAACTTGAATGACTAAATCGTTGATGGGGTCAATAAAAACTGGTCTCCCGAACGGCACACGTATTCCATTGTTCGCCACCAAAATTGCATCCTCTGAAAGTTCCGGTCTCAAAGCGTAAAATAATCCCAAACTGTCAAAAACTTGTGCCGATGCGTTACCTGTCAGAAACCCCGCAAACAGAAGAAGTCTGCAGAAACCCACAGCGGCTATTGCAGTCCTGCGCCGCTGCAACAACATGTTTCTAGCCATTTGTCGTCAAATGCCACTGCGTAGATGTCCTCCTCTGTGCAGATGAACTCCGGAATAAAAACAAAAAAGGGGATTAAAAACTAAAAGAGATTTGATTGAGCGCTGAAAAATCTCACGCACGCATCCGTACCCCGACACTGCATTCTTCCCAAGCTCCAGCACTGAGTTATAAACTTCAGGCACTTGCAGGCTGAGTGTAAGGAAATCACGCCCTCTTTTACAGGCGATTGGATGATATTTACGGTGGAATGCGTTTGTCAGATTGTAAATGGACGTGAATGATGTCAGTCTGAGGAAGGGAGCGCGACACGGACAGTCCAATGCACGGGGACGACTTGTAGCAGGTTGAATTGAGGTGAGTCCAGGGATTTAACTTTGAAACAAACGAATGAAATGGAAAAAATACCCGAAATGAATCCACAAATGAAACTCTTCTCTGAGCTATATCTCATTGGTTGAAAACGGATATTTACATATAATGATCTACGAAAATTGCAAATACTTACAAATATGAAGCTCTTTACAAGAGGCATGTTTGAATGACACTATTTCATTGCACTATTACATTGTATGCTTGTTAAAAATTGTATGGCTTCCTTCTGTGTAAAAATATTATGCAGTACTTAAAAATTGGAGAAGGATAGCAACACGCCTCTCACAGTATGTTGTTACATTATATTTGAACTGAAATAACGTATCCTACTTATGAATAAAATTTCAAATTTCAGGTTATTATCCATAAATGTGAAATGAAAACAGGCGCATCTTTTTATGACAATAAGTCATAAGTAGCCAAGTGTTCTCCCTCATGGAGGACATGTCAAGTAGATAATTTGGCTCCCCCTCGTGGTACGGTACTGTAAAAGAAAAATAAATCACATCCATTCGTCGTCTATTCTTCTCTTTCTATTTCTGTATATGTAGATAGAGTGAGTGTATATTTTCAAGATGTCCAGTGAGTCAATAGTGGTGGGGTAGATCTATCATATCAACTTCATACCCCATGAGCCCCATGTGACCCCATGAGCTGAGAATGGGTTGTGGCACACACACAATTTTAACATTGGTTCAGGCCTTCATTTATATTTTAATTGTGGGTTACCTATATTCTGTTAATTGTTTGTCTAATAAAGACAATATTTGGATCATTACCAATGCCTGTACAGATGGATCTATACTTTTATAAAGAGGAGGTTACATCATGCTTTAGAATGCCTTGGTGCGTTTCAAATTGTCCATACAAATTCTAGTGTAGGGGAATATAACCGATTAACTCCAGTTTTTGATCTCATGACTGTTAGGACTTCCACAGATGGGCAAATTCTTTTTTCAAGGAATCTAACTGGAACATCCATTTCTTCACTGAAGCCATGTGTAACATTAGTTGCAAGAAAGAATGAGAGAGGTGGACCCTGAAAGTACAGGAGTGAAAGAAATAAGTTCAGTTTAATGCGGAGAGGGGGAGCACTTCCATTGACAGTGGGATGAATGATAAGGGAGCCGAACTGGGATGCAGAGCAATTTCAGCAGAGCGCCACGGACCAAGCACCAGCTCAGCTTAAGGTCTGCCTTCCTTCTCTTTTATTGCTGGCGTAAATAACCCTTTCCCCTGGGCAAAATGGTGCAAAAAGCCTGCAAAGTGCAGAGCTTGGCGGATGGCAGCTGCTGCCGGCCTGTCAGCTGCTCTCACAGAGTGCACTGCTAGGCAAAGGTTGTCCGCCAGAGCAACTTCAAACACGCCAGCTGCGCAGTGCCCTCCCGAGAATTTTCGGAAAATACTGCTAAAAATAATCTGAATTAAAACCAAACTAGCCGCTGGCAACCGTGATAACTGACATCATTTGCCAGACAGAGCTGAACTGTTATCAGGCTACTTTACATTTTTTTGGATAATGGATACCAAAAGAGCTGGTTACTTCAGTGGTTGATAAAAATACATAATTGCCTAGCACCAGGGAGCTGGAAAGAAAGATATCAACATCAACATTTATCTCTGTATATTTTTATCAAAGTTTATTCATGTCTGTCATACCAGAATGAGACCTGTACATTCTTAGACTCCAAGACTACAGCACACACAGGTAAATGATTAAAGAGGGGCATGGTAGGACTACCCATGAACCACAGGCTCGTTCATTGCTGAAGGTGAATTGGAATTTTGATAAGAAAAGATAAGACATAAAATATGCAACAACGTCCACGGGTTCCACAGCATATGCTGTGAAAATGTTAATGGCTTCCCAACAACAAACACAGAATCCCAGGTTGGAGTTGTTCTGTGTCACTAGAGAGTCATCAGGCCTAGGCAGAATTACTGCAGCAGACATTAGAACGACAATACACCTGGGGTAAAAGAAGCCCCAAAGTACTCCATGCCATGTAATTTTTAGACATATTGTTTTTGGCTGACATTTTTTGTGATGTTTCACTTGAAAGACGTCAGAATATGACACCTGTGATTGTTCATTACATACATTTATTACATACCACAACATAAGTATACTCATAAACACACTGCCTACGCAGTTCCCAAAATACAGCCTGTCATTAAGATATCATTTCTAGGTGTTAGAAAGGAAACCATAATTCATATCTCACTGGGAATGCATATACAAATAATTATACTGTAATCTGAGCAGCGTTCACAAACACAAAATAACCCCTCACAAAGTAACTCTTTTACAAGGTAACGGAATGACCATGATACTCGATTTTTTAGATTTCTGTGAATAATGGCACAACTTTAATGATTGTAATGATCTTTAAGTCTGAGTGGTCAACTTCCCATGTATTTCTCTTTCTTGGTGGTATTTATTCAATGCTAAAATTCTCTTTAGTAAATCATGTAATATTTTGTCATACTGTGCTGTCATGCAGTTTTGCTGAGATTTTTTTAGTTACAAGATGCCTAGTATTACTACATAAACAAAGAATAAACAAATATAGGACATAAATGAATACATTTGTTGTCCAACTATGAGGCAGTAAGGAATTTAGGCCAAAAGTACTACAGGTCTATTTTAAATGCATGATGTGTAGTTTATTGGCTGATAAGCTATACGTAGCATTTCATTGAGTGACCAGGACATCTGTGCACAGGAAGCAAGTGTTTTATGTTAGGGGACACACAATACAAACACCTGTCAACAACAGTAACTCTCAAATAGGGGTTATCTATTATTCTAAAACAAGGTTATAATATGTTTGAGCAACACTATTGGGTGAAGCCTGCTGGTAAGACTGTATTTTCATGAGTTTGTTTGACTCTGGGCTGTCAATTCTAATTCCTTATTAACATATGAAAAAAATATGTTGGAATTGCCATTTTAAAAACATATCGATGGACCCAAGACAGAAATTAATTGGGGCAGTGCCTGTCATACCTCTTTTTTGGACAGCATGGAGGGAGAGGTCGAGAGACAAGTAAATTGATACCAAAACTATAAAGTACACACCACATTCACAGCAAAAAAGTGGAAACAAAATGGGGTATGTAGTTAAGCAGCAACCAAAGTTCAAAGGCGTCCTTCTACAGCAGTCGAATGAAGACCTCATTTTTAGTGATGCGCAGTAGTGATGGAGAAAAAGATTTCCATGTCAGTATTTCTGGTGTACTTTGTAGGGGATTGCAGCTTTATTTCTGTTTTTACTGTTAGACAGCTTTTTTGTTGGGTGGTGGTATATGTGTCATCTCAAATGCATTCAAAATATGTTCTTAATGAATTAGTCTGTTGGTATCTGAGATATTCATAGCCACCTTGTCACTGATCATTGACTGACATTTCAAGTCATAAATCTATAATTTTGTTCATGGGTCCTGTTCTGTTGGCTGAGTGCTCCACTCTACCCTGTTTTTTTCCATCCAGCAGAACTTCCAGCTGTCAGATCTTTCAGAAAACAAAGCATTTTCCTCAGACGCCTGTCTAGCCCAGTCATGAAGACTCTCCCCAGACTCTGTTCACCTGCCAGCGGGTGCAATCTGTACACTGAGGACTGGGTCTCCCTCCCCCTTTTTCTCTCTCTGTCTCCCACTCTTTCTCTGATGTTGCTTTTCAAAAAAAAAAAGAAAAGAAAAAAAGAACTTTTTTCAGGACACAAGTAATACCACAAAAATGCACGAAATTGGTATGAACCTTTAAAAGTTGATGCAGTTTTTTTTTGAGAAATCCCCATGTCACACCTGTCCTGCAATTGTTTGAAATAATTACACCACCATGAAAATCAGCAGGCAAGAAGAACATAACTACAAGGACTACTGTACATGTCTACATAAGGGCTAAACAAGTATTTACCTGTTAAAAGGCAGAGGGGCATGAAAAGGGCACCCCAGGAATATGTGTTACATTTAATAACCTCTTCTCACCATCGCCAGGTTGCAGCTAGCTAGGATCTGCTATTAATACCTACAGGACTGCTTTAAAAAAATGAGCTAGATGTGGCCACTCTGATGTATTATGCACATACCTGCATGACATCAGTGGTGAGCATAGTGTAGGGTCGTATTAGGCACTCAGTCTGTGCTGTAAGTGTGCATGGAGGTTACTTTTTTAATATGTCACCAGCTAGAGAGGCATAAGTGGAATGTGTCTCCGGCGCTCCCTCCCTGCAAAATTCCACCTCCCTCCGCTGACTCCTTCATTCTGCGAACCCTGCCGTCGGGGACGTGGGACGGGATTTTGGGAACGTGGTCGGGGGGATTAGTGCAAGTCTATAGGCCTGAGTCTGCTGAGATATCCCAGCCGACAGTTGTTGAATTGTATAGTTGCACCAGAACAAATAGAGGGGCAGTCGCTCTGGGCCCGTCTGTCAGGAGCTACTTATAAACACAGCCTAGTAGTTGATTGCCAAGCAGCGCCCAGGACCACGTGCACAATTCAGTGGAAAAATAAAAGTAAGAAGAAGATGAAAAGCTCTTTTCAGCAGCAGCTTCAGGCATAGGACGTGCAGGGTGAGAATGAAATAAAAGAACACAACAATAGTGGCTGCCAATTTCTGGGTTTCAGCTATAGCCTGGAAGGTTTAAGATAGAAAACAGAGGTTTTGACTTGCTATTGTTTAATTTCCTAGAGGCTCAATCAAATTATTTATAAAATATGCACATACATATGAATATCAGTTCTGTCATCTTCAACAGACTTGTATCATCTGCGTTTGTTACACCTCAGATACTAAAAGAGTGGGACAATGTCAACATCTCCTACATAAATTATTCAGAGTTATGAATTTCATTTCTAATTTTGGTGAGGCACACAAGACCGGTCATTAAAAATACCGCTTTAACTCCGCCAGAATGCAGACAGTCATTGTATTGATTAAAGTGTCTGCCAGCACAGTGTCTGTCTATTACTATAATCCTCAAACTGTGAGGGAAGGGGAGTGTGAAGGCTAAGCGCGGTGCGGTCTTCTTAAAATAAATGTCAGGGAGGGAGGGAAACTACATCTTGCTAAAAGTTTCCTGCATAACTACACAGTTGCTGAAAGAGATGTTGCCGGAGGACGAATTAAAACAGAAAAATATAATAATAGCATAACAGGAACAGAGAAAGCATTTATAGACTGCACACACAAGAGAGAGCTTGTCAGGAATTCCATACCTTGAGCTATTAAAATGCTTTTGTTGAATGACTGGTATAGCAATCTGCTATGCATTACTCATTCTCCTTGTGTCTTTTGTTCGTAGTAGGGACTTGCAGAATATAATGAGCTCTGCACGAAGCATTCATACGATGCATTCTTTAACAACAGGACTTTGCTGAGCTTCACAGTAGATGTCCTTATTGCGTGGCTGGAGTAAAAATGTCACTACCTTGTTCAGTAATTCATTTGCACATATATTTCCTTTGTTTATTTGGAAGTCCATCATTATTCCCCTTTTCCTTATTGTATGCCAGCTCATTAAATACTTCATTCATTTAACAATTTTAGCCACACTTGAATCGCACATTTCCTTGAAGTAGTGGTAAAAAAGCCTATCTTGCCTTTAAAACTTCTATTTTTTCAGCTTGTCAAATGTAAAACAATATGTTCAAGGCTGCCATCACTGCACATCTGGGTATATTACGATAAACATCGTGTGTGAGATGTATTTTCCACCTTGGATGTCTGCTGTATCATAAGCCTTATTGCCATCAAAGTGCTTCCTGAGTATGACACACCAAGTGTTTCCATTCACCTCAGGCAAACTTGGGGAGTGTCAGTCTATTTACACTTTCCAAGTGCTGAGTACTCAGTTTGGCAGAGGTAGGAGTATTCCTTATGCATTGTTAGTGCCAACCATATTTGAGGTTGATTGCAATTGATTTTCAAGTCATATCTCTAACCTTTCTCAAGGTGTCTCACCTGACGGTTGGCTTACTTTTTCTTATTTTAATATGAAAGGGAAAAATCATGTGTATTGATTCTTTTTTATATCTAATAAAAACAAAAAAATTGAAATAAAAAACACTGAAGGGGTCAAAAAGGAAGTATTCAAGTATTCAGCAGCTTTCAGACATGATAGCTTATGTAATATTTTTTCTTGCAACATTTTTTAAGTATTTAATAATAACCTTTTGCATGCACTATATTTTATACCAGCTTTATGAAGTCTTTAGGTAGATGCTTATAGCTATCAATGTTTTTGTTTAGCTGTGTTTAGCTATGTTGCTTGAGAAAGTACATTGTCAATGCCTTGAGCTGCTTATTATTTTAGAAATGTTTAAAGAACATGTATTGACCTAGATTACATTACAATTGCTTAGCAGACACTTTTATCCAGAGTAATTTACATAGCTTACAATTTGTAGATGTTACTTATTTATACATATGCACTTTGGAGAAGCAGTTCTGGCTAAGAACCTTCCTCAAGGGCACAATAGTAGGGCCCACCAGGGAATCTCCATTGGGTTATAAGCCCTCTGTATTAGCATTATGCTACATCGCTCCTGTACAGAAGTCTTGGTTTCAGCTCTTTTCCCAGGCTTTAGCCTTCTCAGCTGGTACTTTCCACTAATAATCAGGGACTGCTCACCAAAGTGGTGGATTCAGACATGCGCCCTGCAATTATGAATAAATAAAACCTACCTCTGTACTTTGGACAAGAAAAAAAATCCCACCTTTTTAGTACTCTTAGAGGACATCTATTACCATACTCTCAACATTATATCATCTCTGACACATGCTCATTCTCCTAACATTTTGTATGTCATTTGGGAAGTGCATGTATCTTACTGAAAGGTTCAGACATGGACTAAGAGAAAACACATGTGCAATTGGGTTTGGGTTTTGCATCTGGTGATTCTAGGCATAATAATGGCAAAATGGACAACTTATGCCTTTGCTTGAAAAGTAAGTGATTTTTGCATCTCCACAGCATGAATATGTGTTGCCCTATGAATTTGTCTGTAAGGCAAGAAATATTCCCCTCCTCCATGCAACAGAAATAAGGTTCATCTAAGAAACTATGCTGCAAGCACCAACATGCTGAGAGTCTGACATGGGCAAATGCACATTTAAAAGGCAGATCACACCAAAAGGAACATACTTGCCTGGATGGCCTCATATGTTCCACTTCCATTTACAAAAAAGTTTGCAGGAATCTTTAACATGTACAACGTGTGTCTGCGTTATGTGAGCGCAGGATACTAAAAGTCAGTTTCAAACCCACACAGAAGTCATGACAACATCAGGATTAAAAACTGAAAACACATCACCTGTCAAGGAGGTGTGAGGACAGGGCAATCAGAATAGATCCTAAAGGGAGCCATGGTGTAAAAGACAATGGGTCTCTTGTTCCATCCTTTGTAGGGACAAGAGCTCAAGTCTGTATGTATGGTGCTTTCAGTTTTAATCTTTTGTCTCCTCGCTGGAGGCATGACCTGACGTTTGCAATCTGAGGTGTCATGGAGTGGAATGTCTACAATTAACACTCTGACCCATGGAATTATCCATGGGTCAAAGGTCCTTAATTGCTGTAGGGGTCATCGTTTTAAGCCTCTGCATTTAATCCTCTGGAAAGTTCTGTCTAGGCTTGTGCCAGAATTTGAACAATCTGTGTATTTCTTTTCCAATTTGTACATCTCAGTCCCTGGGGTCTGTATACATAAATGTATATTAGTGATGGTACAGTTAATTGATTAGTTTTACTGATGGTTGACAGCTAATTTTGACTGAAATTCATTGGGTTTCATAAACAAAGTATTGTAGCACTGTGTACATGCACAAAGCTGGTATAGCTTTAGGCACTCAAGTTAAGCCCCATGTATGTGACACCCCAACCCTCCACCCCCCCACCCCTTGTGGTTGTGTCCTGTGTGTTTATGGGTGTGGTTTTGGGTGGTGACATGTGGGCAAAGGTTAATTGGCTGGTAGAGGTGGAGGCGGAGGTGGTGGTTGGGCAGAATGAGATCCTTATCATTCTTTTTTCAGTTAGTCTATGCTGCAGTGCATTACCATAAATATGCATTGTCCAGACTCTCTGAGGTTTCACTTCAGGTGTCTGGGTACAACCTATAATAATCAATTAAGTTAGCTACATGTCCTCCAACCAAAAGGCAAGTCTGTGAGGGCAGAAAAAAGACAACCTTTAAAGGAATTGACACCTGGACTTTCATTCTGTTACATTAAGGGAAGCTAAGATTTATAAACTCCAGAGTCTGAAGAGGACAAGTTCTAACTTACAGAAATGTGTACAGTACATGTGGTAAAAATGATACTGTTTAGCTAAATATGTATATAATTCGACTGCATATTTGCATGCCATTTAAACTTGAAAGAGCCTTCAGCATGTTTATATAAAATTACTGAGAACAACACAGAAACACCTCAGTAATGAATAATGATTAACAAGCGGAGGTGGGTTTGTGGGGCTGACTACTAAATGTCAGGATGTCATGTATTTGCTCTCATTACCGTCTCATTCAGTTTGTTTTTCCGTCTCATCTTGTTTCTGCTGATTTGGTGTCTTCCCTGATTAGGAGCACCAGTCTTTGATTAAACCCAAATGCGAGGTAATCAATATTGTGACACTAAACCAAATTGGTTTGGGTCAATAGTCAGTGGCATTTAACAAAGCAGTCTGCCAGATAAATTGTAATGACTGCAGAGAACAGGGGAAGGAATCATTGAGCAGAGATGGGCACGATGCCATGTCTGGGTCCTGACACCCAGTATGAAAAGTTGGTAAAGCAAACTTGCTTGTAACAGCAAAGCCTCAATCTGTGAGAACATTTTCACAGAACCTCTTCCCTTTTTTTCCAGACAGTGAAATAGCAGCTCTAGAGGAAGTCTGTAAAATCTGTCCTCAAGCTATTTCATGTCATTGTTATTCGTTATATGAATTCTGATATTTCTTGCACACCAGCCTCAAATTTGATATCTTTTCAGCACTGAAAAATAAAAAAGGTGATGCAATAGAAGAGTACTGCAAACAAACAAAAGAAGAAGAAGAAGTAATTATCTTATGAGAGCTCTATTTTTGTATCTGCAGAATGTGAAGACTTATATAACTTATTTCCTCATGTGGGCATAATGGCCACATCATGGAAATATTGATTAAGAGTATTAAGTGTATTAAATGTAATACAGATGCATATACAAATGTATATGGATATACATCAGGTTTTCTTTATGTAATTTATGTAGGTATTTTAGCTGTAACATGCTGCAGGTAACAAATAACTAATTAAAAACAAGTAAAAAAAATATTTGCATGAATGTTGATTCTTCATATACGCTGAGCAAGATTCCTGTTCAATTGCAGCTACTGCTGTAATTTTGGCACTGGAGCCACAGATGTAGTCTAGCTGTCATTAGACTGTTACAATTGTTCCAGCTTATCACATCTATTTTTACTGTTGCTTTATGCCTTTTTCCCTGCTGAATGGCAATGCAAGCTTGCTCTGGACCCCTCTGATCTCATTAGCGCTATTTTAGTTAATCTCTTCACTGGCCGAGGCTCTCCTTTGATCATACACACCCCATGTTGGAATGGCTGAGAAGCATGTTCAGAAAGTCGCCAAAAACAATTTTGGTGACAGGTGGGTACCCAGCGTAGTGATGACAAACAGCGAGAGACGGCCAGAGTCCCTAGGGTGGGTGTGGGGCCGGAGGTGGGCGGGGGGCTTCTTTCTTTTAATGATGCTTGAAATTAAAGGGATATGTTGGCAAACATTTTTCAGAGAACATTTAGTAAAATAGAGAACCCTTAAAATGCTTACTGTGCTCTATGCACAAAGTGATATGCAGTAAGAGGTATTGTCATCCCCTAACAGGTGTTATGCAGAAAGTATCAAGTAGACAGTCTTTTTTCATTGTAGGTATTTAACAAAGCTTTGTCACTCTGCAACACTCAACTATGTGCGGAAATGTCAAGATGTGCTTATTTTATATTTACACTCAAACACATTTGTTGAATGCATGTGTTGCCTGAAGGTAACCTCATGGTGGCATTTAACATGAGGCAAGTTTGAGGTGTTGAATGAGTTCCTCCAGGTGTTCCAGGTGAACTGGGAAACTTCCGGAAAACCCTGCAAACAGAACAACCCACTAACCCTGGTCGCCAAGACCCAGCAATAACCACCAAGTTTCAGCAGGCTGGATACATCAGTATCCAGTCATATCCTCATTCCCAGAAGTCCCAGAAGTAAAGCTCAAGGGTCTATCCCTATAACATGGCAATTAAAGGAGCTAAATGTCCTACTTAAACAGGATAATCTTTGTTTTACAACAGTCAACATCATGTCATAAATTATATTCAGCTGATAATGTTCTAAAGGCTGGAAATGGTATGCACTGTTGGTTTGAGATACAGAACTTAGCTTATGCCCTAATGACCTACTTCTAAAGCTTTGCAATGACTGGAGGACTCTTGCCCAATACCACCCCCTGTTGTGAGGAATGTATATAACCTGATCACCAACATCTAGGGACATGTTAAATAGAAGGCATCAACTCATTGGGCTGTAGGTTCAGCTGGCAGCTGGTAAACGCAGCCTCAGTTAAGATTTAGCATACAGGTTAGTGAGAATTTAGAATTAATTTTTCACAGATGTCTTGATGAATTAACAAGCCAGCTAGTCAGTACCTTTATTTCATTGCATTACCTTTCATTACACTAATTTAGCAGACGCTCTTATCCAGAGCAACTTCCAGCAGAAGAGAACAGAAGTGTATCCACTGAGGTTGAATGAGCAACAGTGTCAGACCAGGCTAACAACACTCCCAGGTCAGTGTGTGTGAGCATAACACTATTCAAGCCCTAGCACAAGTAAACCTGTGCAACCCGACTAGACAAGGGAAGCCAAGTATACTACCATACAGCACAGTCACACAAGGTGTCTTAATAGGAATACTAAATACTGTTGTTATGAGGCTAAATCCAAGCAAGGTCACAGTGAGAGAGAAAGTAAGGTTCAGTGAAAGAGAAAGGCATTGGTATAAAAGAAAAAAGCATCTGATAAGGCTCTAAATATGCATGTAAATGGACTGTACCAGGATGTCCTCCTAGCGCAACTTCACTGAAACTACCAAAGGTTTACCAGACATAATGACTTCTCAAACACTCACACATCCCAGCTTTGCTCTACAGTAGCCCTGTGTAACAGCTCACACACTGACATGCCGCCACACATTGTGTCAGCTGGAACAGAGTTTGTTAACACAGAAGTGTGAAATGGCCTTGCTGTGTCAATGTTCACCTCTGAAAGCCACGGCCGAATCAGAAGACTGGTTGCCCTATTCCTGCAGAGTTTAGTGCAAATAAATCATTAGTGACCACAGGCAGCTGGGCTTGATCCAAGCAGGCACAGAGCGCTAAGGTTTAACTGGTCTTCCCCCATGTCCTCCTCTGAGTCCCTCAGTTTTATCTGAGATAGAGTAGATTTTTACCTTTTACCTTTTAACTCCCCATCCCCTCCCATCAGATCCTTCTTCCCTGGTTTCATACATTCCAGAGGTCCTCCTACAACTGGCACGTGTGCCACTTCAGAGCTGAGACCCAAAATAAGGAGAGTTTTCAGAGATGTATCTTATATTTGTTGTCCTTGAAGCACAACAGACATGTAATTCACAAACAGGAGATGTCTGAGAAAGCAGAGGATATCCCAGAAAAAGCTGTTCCCTGTCAAAAAACAATGACATAAAAAACCTGGTGAATGTTTGGTGTGCTACTTTTGCAGGAGTTTGCAATCGGGGGTCTGCATCTGACAGTCAGAAGGCTTTGAATGAGATTTACAACCATTATTAGGCATAGCATCTGTCACTGGAGAAACACGCAGGCTGTTATGTTTTAATGCAAATATAGTGCATTTTGGGCTGCCCACACTGAATTGCTCAAAAGTGGCTGTCAAATCCCTCTCAGGTAAAAAAAGCAGTTATAAGTCACAAATTCCATCTATTTTAAAATACTTTACAAAAATGTAGCTATGCAGGAAAGACCATTTTAATTAAAATTGGGCACGGGAGAACTGTGTAATAAAGACATATTGAGACTGAGATATTACAACATAAACTTAACTTTCTTACATCAGTTCAAACAGGAAACAACCTACCTTGACCACTGCAGGAGACTGGAGGGGTCAGATTTTATATAAGTTATTAAAAAGGTGTTGGGCATTCAAGCTATTGCGTAGTCACCTTGGGGTCAGGAGGCCACGAATCTTAATCCTGTTTCTGCCAAATCTGCCGAGAAGCCCTGTAGGACATGCCTCTGTTGATGAGTTTTGAACATGAGGCACTTAACCTGAACGCCCACTCCACGGGTTGCAACTAATTAACACCCTGGAAGGAAGAAATGGAGTAAATGACTTAATGGCGGAGAGAACAGTAAGTTGACTCCATGGGTTTCATTCATTTACGGTCATGGAATCATCTTAACTCTTTGTTTTGGGGTAACCTTTGGGGCTGTTGGTCACAAGATGATGTTTACAGGGGTTCACAGGAGACTTCTTCCACTAGATTAAACTATAAGAATTCCTCATTTTTATGTATTTGTTTTGTATTTGTGTGTATATTTTTTTCTTTGAGAAGTGAGAGATGCTACTCCAGGGTGGATTGTATTGAATTGGTACATGCAAGGTGGATGTTACTCTTCAACTGGGAGCATCCTTATGTATAAAGACAGATCAGAAGAAAAAGAGGTAGTGTAGAGAGAGAGAGAGAGAGAGAGAGAGAGAGAGAGAGAGAGAGATTTGGATGTAGAACCTGACAGGGATTTGCTCATGGTCTGTTACTCTCTTTTGTTTGGACGTTGGATTTTCCAACGTGAAGCCGAGGGGTTTTGGTGCCGGCTGTTCCTGCAGGATGCATCAGCGAAGCACTCTGAATTTGAAACGACATCACACAGCTGAACAGAGGAGCTGAAGTCCTCGCTCGAGAGTCTATTAACCCTTTCTGAAACACACTGTGCTTTGTTTCCATTTTCACCAACCACTTTTATTGTTTGGCCCTGTGTGAACAGATGTATTGATAAGTTCCTTATATGTAATTCTCAACAGTTTCAAGACACTGTACGTCATCATTGAATGTACACTCTTTCACAGAGCTTTCATCCACTCCTGTCTGTTTCCTTTTTTGATATATGCTTGTTATTTATAGAAAAAGTACAATTTGTCTCATACTTGCTTTAGTCTCAGTTGTGTTTATTTTCTAGGCCTTAAAATGTACTAGGCATTAGGCAAACTGCTTAATAAATGACAAGGGAGTACAAAGTTGGTTCTGTTTACATTTTTGTGCTACTTTAGTCTGGTCATTTGAAGGTTGCTATAGAAACCAGGTTGGGGCCAATATTATGCTGGCAGGCACAAGGACCCTGGCTGAAATGTGCAAAGTCGTGTGAAGGATAATCTGGCCCTTCTATGGCAAAAAAAAAAAAAAAACTAATCAGTTCATCATGTCTGCTGTGTGTAAACAGGAAACTCGCCCACAACTTTCAAATTCAGAGTTAAAATTCTCAATTAAAATCTGTTTTAAAAGCACATGCAATGGATTCTTCCGAACATGACACTTTCGGGTCAAACTTTCACAAAACAAGCCCCGTTGAATGGTTTTCCCTGCCAAGAACTTGTAAGCAATATATTTGCATGCAAATGGCAGAGTACGCAGGGTCTTTTCACAAAACTGCTGGCATGAAACACCACCTCTACAAAGAGTGATGCTGTTGTAATACAATTTTACTGTCAAAGATTTGTTTGTGCTCCTCTCATCTATTCCCTAATTATGCTATGCTTGTCTTGTAGCAATGTCCTTCACTTTTTTAGATTAAAATAGAATATATGTGTAATTCATTATATAAAATAGTGAGCAAGTAAACCATGGAAAGTTCCACAAAAATGCAGAAAAGTACAGTTTGTCACAGTAAAATACATAATTCAGCTACACAAACACCAAAAAGTCTGGCATCTGACTGAAATGGGCTGACTTCAACCTCTCCAAACAAGACCCATTTTACACCTCCTTAATATTTTATGTCTGCAGTTTACTTGATATTTAATTTAAAATCTATGGGGAGGGAATCGGAACAAGCAGGCCTCTGAGTTCAGGAGGAAGCCAGGCTCAACAGCACTGAGGACTGGACTGTTTCAAGCAAGAGTTCAGACCGGAATGAAGACCTCATCAGTCGTCAGTGAGCTTGAGAATGACTTCAGCAGAGTGACAATCCCACAGTGGGGTGGCTGATGTCCCCGCAACAGAGGGGATACCCAGAAATATTTTCATGTTTCTGCGATCAGCTGTAATTGACTATAACGTTAATCTTCCAGTAAGCCGTCTGTCCCAAAGTCAAACTTCTTCCACTAGACTTGACCGTAGGAATTAGATGCTTATTAGAGACCCTAAAAGAATTCATGCTGTTTTTTTCGGACTTGAGATACTGTCTGTCTAACAGTATTGGCAGGTATATCTTTGACATAGTATTGTGAGAAAAGGAGCCAGTGATTTCCTCTATTTGCTGAGCCACAGATAGTGGATTTAACAGAGTATGTGCTCTCTACCTGGAAGATGACCCAAAGGTGTGCTGTGTGACTCCTTCAGCACAGGTTTTTCACCAACGTGCTTCTTCTGACACACACTAAGCATTGTTCACCAACCCCCCCATCCCCTGCGTGCGCGCACACACACACACGCACACGCACACACACGTACACGCACACGCACACGCACACGCACACGCACACGCACACGCACACACACGCATACATACACACAACACTACCACTACAAAACCTGCTGACAGCTGAGCTGGGACTAGTTGCTCTGGCTTTTTCTTTATTGTAATGGGAAGTGGTGGATGGAGGTGAGACAGGTGACAGCACCATCCAGACACACAGGGAGATAATGGATCTTTGACATCTCCTTTCGTCACCTCTCCTTGCTTTTTCCTCTGAGTCAGGAACCTCTCAGCCAGTCTGGGCTGCTTCAACTTCTGCTAATCCCAGTCTGTAGGTTGTTTTGCCCACCTCACCGAGACCATTGTTGGGACTTTAGGCTTAACTGTGAAGCAGTGCAAGGAGACATCGCTTTAATTTCACAGGGCCTAACTGCTTGAAAATGAGTTTATTTAGTATATTTACTATTGGGTACTTCAAAATTTTGTTCATTCTATGATGAAACATTTTGATAATTTTGCTGTTGTATCAAATCCCAAGAAATAAAAATTCATTGAAACGCAACACAATGAAATTTTGATTGGTGTGATTTGTTTAGAAATTTGATACAGTGATTCCATGCAGTTGGAAGCCTTTACTTGCCCACACAAAAAATGGATGTCTCTGCTTCGACTGAATGATGCACTCTACTGCAGTGTGTCTCAACCCCACTCCTGGCGGCACTCTGTCCTGCATATCTTCTATCTATCCTTGCTGCTTGATTAAATCAGGTGTGCTCAGCTCATGAAATGTGCCACTGATGAGTTCAGTCAGGTAGGTAGAGCAAGGATAGATAGAAGATATGCAGGACAGGGTGCCACCAGGAGTGGGGTTGAGAAACACTGCTCTACTGTATATGGAGTAAAATCCATATATAGATATGCAAATGATAATGCTAATTTGTCACTAACAGGCAGTGGGTATAATTCAAAACACCAGAAATGGAAATATCCTGTGTGGCTCTGATATGATCCTGTACCTGAGCTCCTGTATGGTACTCTACAGACCTAAATACCAATCTGACAAACATATACTGATACACATGGAGGACCTCTAAAGTTTCATTTGAAAGATGTTTCTTTTTCCCTTCAGTTTACACAATGCATGCACATAGTATGCTTAATGGCCATATTCACAAGACCTGGAGCAAATACCAAGGTATCACATAAATCAGTATTGACTGTGTTAAATAGTTGTGGTTTATTTGCAGGTATGGAAATAATGAACGTTCAAAAGCAACAATTCACATCAAAGACCTTGTGTCCCTGTGTTTTAAGCTGGAGGCAGATTCTGTCTGCAAATTATTGCTCCGTATGACTGTAGCACCATTCCGGTCACATGGGAGAATTTCCGACAAATACCAGAAACCCCTACTTTTGACAGTGTGGTGATAACACACACACCTTCAGAGGCTACTAATTGAAGGTGTCTGTTCATTAAAAAATGACTGCAGTTGTAGCAGTTCCTCTCTGAGTGTGTTCTTAATGGGAGCAAAGAGATGAAAGTAGCCTGAACCTATTCACACAAGTGATTTATAATGGAGACTATGCTGAAAACTATGGCAGGACATATGATCTCTTGTAATGAATGAACAGATCAAAGACGTGAGCATGTTTCAGAATTGCATCCATAGCTGAGGAGATTTCATGCTTTGTAGACTTTCAATACATATTACAAAACATTTCCAAGAAGAAGAGCTTTGAATGACTTCATTATGTTCCTAGAAACATTTTCTTTTTATTCTTTTCAAACTATTTTCCTTATCATTCAACCATTTTGTTCGAACAAATTCTGTATGGCTATTAACTTATTTTTCACATTAACTCCTGAAAACATAAACACCGAGCATATAATTTGTTCCCTCTGCTAGACTAATACGGCAGGGGGGTCACCCAGAGGAAAATCTGAATCAGTGGAATGTTCCATTGATTCAGTCTGGGCATCTGAGCGCGTGTCACGGATGTGGTTTTTGTGAAGTTGCAGTCTGAAAGGCCATATGAAATACCACCGACGCACAGCAGTCTCGCTAATGCACCGAGTGCCAGAGTACGGGAATTGCGCAGGACACGCAGGACGGACAAAACCCCGATTGAAACGCTATAAATGTTTGTCTTGTTTCCATCGATGTCAGATGTCAGCTGTATAGCATCGTTTGAGCTTCGTATAACGCACAAATAGGCTGCAGCTGCTTATAGACATACTGATATGAGAAACAAGTGCCTATAGTCATCAAAACACTAGAACAGAATAATTCCTATACTAAGGATGTTTAAAAACTGGTAGGAATCAAGCAATCGGCTCATAAGAATCACTGTGTGCTCACCTGAACGACATTTCATAGGGTTGTCAATAGAGCAATTGCGCATTTATGCAATGCAATTAAATGCAATTATGAAAGACTTTAAATACAACGTTTCTCTTATTTCTAATTATTTCTCTAATTTCCAAGGCACATATGACGCAAAATATTTCAGGAAAAAACTGCATCTTAGCGAAATGCCAATGGATGTGTTAGGGAGACAGACACTTTCTACAGATGGAAAAGCTGCGTTATTGAGCTTTAGGACAGTCTTCCACCAATGACAGAAATACATGAGAGGCTGAGCGTTCCAAAGTCGGTTATTCTGTGAAGGACTACAGAGGCGTCACATTATGACAATGAATGCGAACAGGCAGGCAAAACTTCGTCGGAGTTCACTGACGTTTCATTTTCAGAATAGCTACCAGAGACAACCATCAAAAGGAGACAACTAAGTTCTGCACTGCTTCGACAAAGAAGTCGGTTTAAAAAATTTGAAGGACTTCTCCTGCAGGAATGTTGGTTTCGGTTAAATAAAGGCAGAGAGGGAATTTTAAAGTAGCAAAGTAAGAACTTAGATTTTTTTTTTTTTGGTAGTGAATCATTGGTATTACTCTGCCGGTGAACCGGGCTGTGTTACATACTGACAGCCAGAAGATGGCGCTCTTGCAATGTACATGTGCATATCAGATGTCAGTCTTCTCATTTTGCTCCCGTTACTTCCTAACATTGACAATACATCTCAAATCATCTTGCCCAACCATCATCCAAAGCCCAAATATTTTGTGTTCGGTTTTGTTTCTTATCAGCCACTAGGAGCAGAGGGTGGCTAGACCTTTTTTAGACAGACAGTTTGAAGAGAAGAGACAGTGTGGATGAAATAAAATGAAAATCAAATATTTCTGCCTTGGTGTGTAAAATATTATCTCCCTAGCAACACCAGTTTCTGCTGAAAAACGACAGTCTAGAATGAATTCTAAACTGGGATCCATTGGTGTTCAAAATATAAGTAACCTTTAAGTAATGAGTGCTTTAGGTAAGAAGGAAATTCAGTAAAAGCCTCACTGTACCAATAATATGTGCAACAAAAAGTGATATTGTCATTTAGGAGTGAATGGAGGCCACAGATTCTTTTGTAAAGTATACTGCTCATTTTCACTCATTTTGCTTTAAAAATGAGGATTGACTGTATTGTTAGTATGAAATACATAGCATACTTTCTCTGAAAGAACTGAAAACATTCAGCATATGACTGTTATACACGTTCACGTACATTTTACAGCACAATACCACAAGCAATAAAAATTGAATCAATTTTTAATTATGTTCAGCCTATTAGACATATAGTAAATGCATGCATGCATACACACATACACAACAAAATGTGTGTGGGACCCAGATGCTGTGTGTGACACTTGAATATGACTGACTGAGGCAGGATGCACAGAATTAGCTCATTTTGAAGAGCATTCTCTGCCTGCTCAGAGAGCAAAAATGGTGAAACTGAATCTGCTCATTACTCTCGCTACCCTTGTCTGCTTAACCCAGGCCAACCCAACCCATCTCTCTCCCCCATACACACACACACACACACACACACACACACACACACACACACACACACACACACACACACATAGTCACACACACAACAGCAAAAGAGGAAGACCAGTTGCATTAGAGTGATATGTCTTTCACATGAATTCAATTGTTGAACATTTTGTGCATATGCCAATCCTCGCTTCTCACTGCAAATTTCAGATCAATGGGACTTTATTGTTATATGTCTGTGTGGCAGACATTTGTAATCCCCTCCAGTCCCCACCCTCATCCAAATTCACACACACTTAGAATGGCTAGTTTTCAGAGGCTGAGCATGACAGCTCAGGATTTCTCCGTTAGTCAGAAAACAGGCTTTCTTTATTATGGAGTTGTGTCTTCCATCTGATTAGAGGAATCTGACTCTTCACCTCTCCATTGTACCACGATAGTGAAGAATCTGCTTCCCTGAATCAAAACACTTCTATTTCATAAAAGCAGACTCGAGGCCAGTTAAGTAACTGAAGGAAATTGCTTGTGTTAACAACAGATAGTGATAACAGACTCTGAATGTGGTTTCCTTCTGTTTTCACCCAATGAAGGGGAATAAAACAGCTGTGGGGCAATTTACAGTCCTGCCAGAACCTGCCTTATCTAATCATTATCAGACATAGCAGCCACACTTTGTATTGTACAACACTCTTATGCTGTGAAACTTAACAGCTGCAATAACACTGGTATGTACATTAAAATATGTTCCTTTAAGTAAGACCAGAGAGTGATTGCAACACTCTGAGATTAAACAACGCAAATACAGGAAGTTGTGTTACTTTGGAAAACACCAGCACTTGAGTGCACGTCTCTGAGATAAACCATATGACTCCTAGTCTCTGGCTTACACAGTCGGTCGTTTCAGCATTTTCTAAATCATATGGAACCACAAAATACATCGATGGGGGAATCAGCCCACATAATCTTCACGGAAGGAGATTTTTATCAGAGTCATTTTGATGCCAGAGTGTACTTTGACTCCTTCTACGCTTCTCCGCAAGGCCACTCTGATGAGGATTATCTGCCATTTGTGCTACATCAGCTGAGCAAGACATTCTCAGCAGGTAAGCTGAAAGCTTGACATGGGCATACGGTGAAAAGGTTGTTTTTTCTGCCCCTTAATGTTAACCCGGTCACAAGCCTTCTGGCTCCCTACATTTCAGGAAACCTCAGGGGCCAAAGGCTAATTGAAGTAGGAACTGGACCCACAATCCACAGCCTGATAAGTGCCTGCGAGTCCTTTGAAGAAATTGTGGTGTCAGACTTTACCGACAGCAATAGACGGGAGATTGAGAAGTGGCTGAGACAAGAGGAGGGATGTTTAGACTGGAATCCCATCATCCAATTTGTCTGTGAGCTGGAGGGAAAAAGGTACTGGATGGGTTGCTGTTTGAATAGTGTCTGTGCTGTACTGTGAGAACTGGGCAGAATACAAAGGCATTACCTGACAAAATCCCCTGTGCATGTGTTTTATACATACATACAAATGTATCTAACTACATACAGTGCCCCCTCATTATTAATAGCATTGCTCTGTGCAATGCTATTAAGATGAAAGTAGGCCTATATCTTGTTACATCATGTTTTTGTTGCTATTTAATAGAAGTTGTAATAAATACTGATGCCATTATATATAAATCAATGTTGGGAACAGAAAATGTTCACATCACACTGAATTTGAAACAGCAGATAATTAAATTTAAATTTAATTTTAACACAGAATTTTAACAGCCAGATTTGCTATTATGTTTTTATGTATTTATTAGTTTCATTTGAAAATTGGATAGGCCTTAGTGGCCTTAGTTAACAGTAGATCAGTATACTGTGGTTCATCCATTGTGAGAACTGTGTTTAGGAACTAACGTCACTGTGCAGGCATATTCAGGAGACCCTCTGACTTTTGTTGGCATGACAGAACACCAGGCGAGGTGGCACGGAGGCTGCGGGCGACAGTGAAGCAGGTACTGAGGTGTGATGTCCGGCTGGAGAACCCCTTCCACCCTGTGACGGTGGAGCCTGCAGACTGCGTGATGACCTCCCTGTGTCTGGAGGCGGCCTGCAAGGACCTGGACACCTACCGCCGGGCTGTCCAAAGCTTAGCAGCCCTGGTGAAGCCTGGTGGGGCACTAGTGATCATTGGCGCCCTGAAAGAAACCTTCTACGTAGTCGGGCAGCAAAGGTTCTCCTGTCTTAACCTCAGTCAAAGCTTCATCGAGAAGACACTGCGGGACCTGGGCTTCTCCATCCAACAGTTCAACACCTTGCCTGCGAAACGCGGAGGGGTCAACCAGGTGTCTGATTTCGATGCAATTTTTCATCTTGTCGCTCAGAAATGGAATTAAACAGGATTCATTGTGGGTTTTTCTATGTCAAAGATGAATCAGAGTGGCAGATGTACTGGCTTTTGCTTGAATGAGAATGCTGAAATATATTACATGTTGGAAGCGTCTGACTTCATATATAAAAATCAGTGTTGAGATGAGACCTTTGGCTTCTTTATGTGAGTGCTGGATCAAGATCAGTGCCGTTGTCAGAACTGTACTGTACATATCATGGATTACTTTATATTCCCCCCAGAAGTTATTACGTATATCCATTGAGGTTGAAAATAGAATTTTTTAAGATGCCAGTTTTATTTTAAGCACGGATTCATCCCATTAAAAGTATGCGTATTCTTCCATTTGTCTGTCATTTTCATTCGCACATTAGGCATCGTTTGCACTGCATTGCGCCAGGCTGAAATGCAATCATAGATAATTTGGTTGTCTATTTCATGAGGGTCTAGTGGCCCCAGTGCAGACAGGACTGATTTGCCAGAAGGAGCCAAGTTAGCGTCTTGCCTTTCAGTGGCCAGTTGGGCTGGCAGCTCTATCCACTTCCTGGTCCCTATCAAACCCAGCTGTCTTAGTGGGAGGATCTCTACTGAATAGATAGGGCACAGGTCAGACAAGCAACATGAATAGCAGACACCAGGCGCAGCGTCACACTGACACCATTTTTAGGTACATTTAAAACCTGTCACTCGCAACCCAGTCACACTTATTCTAACCACCTTACTAAACTACTGAAGTCTACTGACTGGACCAATAATGCAGGACACTACTTTGTCCATGCATCTTTAGATTATGGACAAAGTAGTGTCCTGCACTCTACATAAAGCCTATGTAGGTTGATCAAAGAGGTCACTCCTTTCTGTTTGATGGACAGGGTTTGTGTCTCCATGGCGGGATGACAGATTCTGAACTATTGAAATTAGCTGTCTTCTGCTTGGTCCAGCCTTGATTGGTGGTAGTGATCTGAACAACCTGGCGCCCAGCAAAACTGCAAACAATGGACGGGGGGCTTTTCAGTTTTAGGGGGAAAACTATGGAGTATTGCCATCAGCTCCTCCCACCGCACACATTGCATTGTGGTTCTGCTTTCCCAGAAGAGCTCAGATATGGCTTTGAAGTGGCAGAATCACATTGAGCCTCAGCATCAACACTGGTGTTGAAATTACAGAGAGTCATTAGTCACATTCAGCCCCCTCTCTCTGTGGGTCTGAGGTGGAAGTGGGCAGGGCAGACTCATTACTAGCACAGAAATGAATGCTTTGTCTTCATATTTCAAGCTTTGCTTCCTGGTAATGGTTGTCCATATTCCAATCACCCCCTAATGTGTAAAGAAAAGCAAACTGCAAGTAATCTCTGGACAGTATATTTTCTGAGGGAAGATAATGGACATCAGCAAATTCAGTGCATGTTAATAAAAAGGTTTTGTTAGTCTTTTTGTATGCTCTTTTAAAAGAGTATTCAATATTTATTTATTTATTTGTAATTTTATTTGTAATTATTTGAATTTATCTGCAACAACTGAAAAATGAGTCCAAGGTGAGGTGGGCACAGAGGCAGAGTTCTACGCAATCGCATACTATGTGTGTTTATATGATCCCACTTAGTGTGAAAAGCAAAGGCTGATTTAGAACTTAGTCTGCCCAACATTTTTATCTGAAAACACATTTTTCTTTGATAGTCACTACATAATTCATCCTGAATCTCCAAAGCCACAAACTCAATCTGTTAACTCTTGGAAGAGTGGAGGGGTGGCATTAAAGATGCATTAAATAATATTGATTGTGCCCCAGCCAGCTCTGCATACAAATACTTCACTCATAACACATTTTTATGCTGTGATTCTGCTGAATTTTTCTTGGAATGCTTCATGTATTACAGAGAAAGATGTACAAGCTGATTAAACAAAAAAGAGGATCAATGGAAGTACAGAGATATCTTATTCTATACAGCAGAAATGAGATAGGAATGTCAGAGAATACAGTTATTGTTTGCCAGTTCCTTCCAGTAAGGTAATTATTTTTTTCCCCATTTATTAAATTGAGGATTATGTGGTATAAGATTCCAGGAGATGCTGAAATATACATATGGAGACAGATATGTAGAGTTCTGTTCTGAGACAGAAAAGTCTTCTCTTAACTTATATCAGCCTAGAAATATTGACAAAAGTAAGTTGCATAAGGCAATCTCAATGGATGGAAAACCTTCACTGATCTCTGAGCCGTGAAATCACTTCCCTCTCTGCAAACTCTTTCGCCTTCTCTCCCTGTCTCTCTACCTCTACAGTGATTTCCTTTTGTAAAATATATATAAAATACGCACGTGGGTGTGAGAGAGACACACATTACACCATACTCATCCTTTCCACAGTGGCCGAATGGGGAACATTAAAGTTATACCCAGCATGCCCCAGACACAATGGGGAGTGTAATAGGGGAAGCCAACTAATCACAACTAAGACTATGGCTATATCTAATCCACTGTGTACTGTATAATGCAGCTAACGCATTGCCAGGCAATATAAGATAGAGCACTTTTTTAGCAGCTGAGCTCTAGTCTGCTACATTCTTTTTTTGTTATGCATTATCACATCAGAGATGCTGATTTATAGGTATTTCAACAACTTTTTCAAGGTACTCTGAGGCTTTATTTAACATGAGAACAGCACTACTAGATCCAGAAAAAAACAAGGTTGTGTCAAATGAATACAAAATTGAGAGCTGAATAAAATAGTCATGAAATATGTATGCAAAAAAAATTTGGATACAAAAATAATTTACTGCTGCCCTTTTGTAACCAAAACATTAGACAACCAGCACCAAATGTTAATGTCACTACCAAATGTATAATGCTAATTTGATCTCTGATTCATGAAAAATATGGTATACTGGATAGTGCAAAAATATATGCACATCCAAAGTTCTTTGGGTGCACAGCAAAAGTGGAAAATGGCAAAAAAAAAAAAAATAACAATATGCAGATATATAGCTTCCAACATGAGTGATTTATTAAATAAGACAGGACAACATTTCTATCAGACGCTGGTCGAAACATCCTGTCTCACTTAATAAATCACTTATTTTGAGAGCAACGGTACGTATGTGTGGGTATTTTTCCAGATAGACAATATGGACCATAACACTCAAAGGCAACTCCATGAGGCAGTGGTGTGTGCATTGTAAACCCTCATATTGGCTCATCTGCAAGTTTCAAACCTGTTATCATTCACAGAATATATACTGCATGGACATTTAATTTAGCTTTGGACTTGATTTACAAACTTAATTTAGCCAAAATTCGCTGTAAATGGGACCCAGCTTACACACAGCTGTGCCTGCTACCCCAAAATATTTTTAGCACAGGGCTATTGCTAGGCCTTGTAAATAATCAGCAGGGCATATCTTCCTTGATGTTTGCTGATCCGTGTGATATGATAAGATTTAATATGCCATCTCTCCTCTTCCTTTAATTGATCAGAGCATGTTTGGAGGGAGCGTATTTAATTACGATGTACATATTTAATTGTTGCTTCTTTTAAGCCCTGCTTATTTAAGATGCATGAGGAAAGCTGTCAAATTTCCTATTAGATACAGTGTATGTCACACTGAAAAACAGACAAGGCGGTAGCACTTTTATACAATAAAAAAATCTACAATCAACTTTTTATCTTGTACTGATATGATATTTACCTTAATATACCTGATGCTCTATCAGACTAATACAGAAGACCTTCTGAATGGGTTTTTAAGCGGGATATAGTAGTGCTCATCTCACAAACCTCTATTCTAACCACCGTTAGCTTCTTTTAGTAACGAGTACATGCAAATGTAACTTTGTTGATTAATAAACAGCATCATGACATGATCCAGGAATCATTAAAATCACGTAAAAAACAATCTTGAGTAAAAGTATAACAAAATATTTTTAAAACATTCCAAGCTAGTTTACAGAACTAATTACTAATTACTGATTACTACGTGGTGTTCACCGAAGTGTTTCATTCAAGTCAATGTGAAGTGCAATCCAAAACAATCCCAAAATGCTTACATCAAAGGTGGCCAAACGGCTTGGCTAACTGCAGGACAGGTGGTGAATTTAATGAGTATAAATCCTGCATTTCAAAAGACCCCAGAGATAGTCCTTCAGCAAGACAGAGCATACATCATACTTCATTTGCAGTTAAAGATAATGCCCTTACTCTGGCAAAGGCTCTGAACCATTATGAGGACACTGTCTTGTGGGTTGGACACCACAGGAAAAACATAATATTCGAATGGAAAATGTTCATTGTTCAACTGAAAAAAAAAACAATGCGTGTGCATGTGTGTGCACATTGTGTGTGAAAAAAAAACATCATTAGCAAGCTTCCTTGGTGCTCTCCTAACATTTTTTAATTGACCTCACACCTCATGCTTTACTGGGAAGGTTGCAGTTGTAATTACAGAGGTTACTTGTGTTCATCCCTGATCACACAACCCTTCCTAGTAACTCCACCTTTCTAGTAGCTTGTCTCCATGTGTACAGAATTCATACATTGCATCATGTCCCTAACTCCCCCAAAATAACCTGCAGATGGTGTCTAGAATGTTGTCTGCTTAGCAAATAATATAATAATAAGATAAGAATAATAATGAAATCACATAACTAGAATCAACACCTGCTGTAGAAGGCATCTGTTAGTGTACGCGTCATCTCTTTAATTCATTCAGGATGTAAGTCATTGCTCCATGTGTCAAAGATGAGACAGGGATGAAACAAATGGAGTCGAGAGGACCAGAATATGAGAATGATCTTCGCTGCCTTGCTGCATCTCTCATTTCACACATCTTGGCTCACAATGATGTTGCTGTCAGATAGATGAAACTTATGGAGAGGCTGGTTCCAAATCACATGCGACAGACCCGGGCAAAAGAGACCCAGATCTGCATCGCTGCGGTAAAACCGTTCATTGTTCCACAGTGGAAGCTACCCTTTTTACCCAGCCTGTCGACCTTGTGAAAAAAAAAAAAATGACAGGGCGACTTATGCATCAATTGTTCCATCAGTGAATTACAGCACCCACATGTCAATCAGGGGTTTTATCTGTTAATCCATGTGTTCATTTGCATAAGGCCATGTGGTGTTTTCTTCTCAGCCATGGTGAAAAATAAGCTCCATCCAGCTCTGTTCAGGAAGGGTTCTTGAACACACAGAATATCAAGTACACAAGGCCCCGCAAAGCGGCAAATGTTTTTCACACATGAATGAAAGTCAATCATTTTCACAATGAACTAGTGCTTTCCTTATTCTTTGAGTTCTGACTGGAATAATCAAAACACATTTGTAGTGAGTGAGTTCTGTTTTGGATGTGAATATTCTTCCTGACAGGTGTAGATGGCAGATGCTGGAGACCAGGATCAGGTATGAAAAGAGTAAAGTATATACTTGATGAACTCCACTCATACATAGACCTCTTAAGGGACAGTTGAAGGACTGCAAATCATATTCATAAGACATACACCAGACACCAGTCACACACCACAGCCTCAGAGAACATTGTTTTCCATATTCAATGGCTTTTCAGAAGGGTGTTGATTTGGTCTGAAGGGAATCGGACTAAAGTTTTTTTTTTATTTTTAATTTCCCCGTTGTTTGGCATCCAGCATTGGAGACTTGGATGGCAGGGTGGCCATGGATTGGCATTCTGTCCAGGAGATGAGTGTATTTTTCAAGCTGTGCCACAGAGATTGGGATAAGCTTTGACCTTGGAAGGCATCAGAGCTCTAGCATAGCATCGATGACTAGAGTACATTTTCTGTATGGATACACACCCCTCTATCTGATGACTACTGCTTTACCACTGAGAGGTATTGTTGAAATGAATGCTCAAAACTCTATAAAATATTCTTTGCATTGTCAGATTCATTCTGCTCTACAAAGCAGTCAACAGTAAGCAGCTTGATCTTAGGTGTATTCAAAAACAGATTTCAGGACAGAAGGTATTCTTTCTACAAGCTGTAATCATGTTACTATTTAACCTACATTACATTATTGTCATTTAGCAGAAGTTCTCATCCAGAGAAACTTATATAGGTTAGAATTTTTGGTATCCATTTACACAGATGGAAATTCACTGAGGCGATTCTGGGTTAAATACCATGCCTGAGGGTACAGCCGCAGTACCCCAGCAAGGAATTGAACCAGCAACCTTTCAGTTATGAGCCCTGCTGCTTACCACTATGCTACACTGCCGCCCTCGTTATGCTAATATGGTAGTGTTTTTTAAAGTAATTTACTTTACCTTAATGATGTGTGTTTTTCTTATTTCATTGTTCATAGGAAACATATAATGTTGCCCAAATTACAGTATTCCTGAAGCTGTTGTCAGGTGTCAATAGGTTTTCCATATGTAATTCCTGTACACAGCTAAATGTCTGCACAGCATGTGAAAGAGGCTCTCAGAATTAAAAAGGGTGGGCATTATTTTAATTTGATTCAGTTGTTTTCTGCAATGTATTTGAGTGAATCATGGAACATCCTGAATCATGGAAAATACTGTGTAATAAAATTTTGTGCCCACATAAGCACTTTATAACTTTAACTTCAATCTGGCAATTGACATTTTATACCGGAGTGATATGCATGTGCATTCTCAGTCAATTGCTACAGACACCACATACTGTTCCTTTACCTGATAAATAACTAACACTTTAAGATGTAAAGCAAAAGTTTGGTAGATTGCTTTAATGTGATTCTGGCTTGCTGGAACATAGTGGGTTTTACTAAAGATTTAACTGGGAGGAGTTGCACTGCTCCTCATTTGATTAATAGGTCTATTAATGCAGCATAATGCTTGGATCCTTCTTGTTCTCCACCTATATTCAAATAGCCAATGTGAAAACAGGTCCTGCATGTAACTTACTGTCACTATCACTCTGGTGCATTAGGTTTCCATCTGAACCAATGTTCTCATGAAATAACCATGCGGAGAACACATTCAAAAGTGAGTCAAACAGAACTCCTGATACGAGCTGCAGAGTATAAATGCAAAGATTCCCAGGTCCTCTTCAGAATGAGATAGTGACGGGCAGCTTGCCTCTTTTTAATGAGCACCGACTCACTGAATCATGAAGTCCTAGTACATTTAGTTCCTCTATTTTTTTTTGTAATATATGGCTGCATGCATTAGGTTCAGTTCATCTAGTTAGTTCGATTTTCCCTCTCTGACAATGTATCTCACCCCACCCCCTTGCCTCAAAATATAAAACTCAATGACAATGAATCCAAAGTGTTAATTTAACTCTTATTCATAACCATCTCTCCACCAAATACCACTTAAGATATAGCACTGCACAAAGTCCTCTGGTTGCAAGCTTTCACATTCAAACAAAGCAACACTTTGTCAGATGGAATGCTTTTTACAGTTGCAGTTAAAAAAAAAAAAAAGATTTGACAATAACGTTTCACCGGTCATCCCCACTTAAACCTGACAGAACAAAATGCAGGCATGATGTAATATAGGAGCCCCGATATCTCAGGTCAGGCAACAGCGTAATCCCGGCGTGTACATATCTAGCTGTGTCATTCCCAGCCCCGCAACCGTTCAGGCAGCACAAAGAAATGGAAGACAGCTAATATCAAACACAGCTGCCTCCCTTGGCTCCACCAAAGTCTTTCTCTCCGCGAGTGAGTATCAATTACTGAAGTGTAGGAGGATCTTTCAGTGGCCAGAGGGCTCTGCGGATCGCTGAAGTGTGATGACACACAGACGGATGCTTTATCTGCCAACTTCGGGGAGGTTATTTCAGGGCAGGAAAATAAATAAGGAGGGTTTTTTTTAAAAAAAAAGCAAAACACGATCAGTTCATTTTTACGAAGAGTCACGGCACAGTCGTGTAGCAGCCTCCCGCTCTCGCTGGGAATGATGTGGAGCTCTATGTTGTGCTTCAGGAACATACTGTCTACAGGAAGTAATGGCAGGCAAGTCCAGGAAACGGAAAAAGGATTGCCAATAATCTAATTAAAGTGTTGACTGCAAACACATGCCAAAAGCATCATTTCCAGGGTTTTTACTCAGCATCCATGTGATAATTTGTGACACAATCTAACTTACTTCGTCACCTTCTTGGAATTTTAGGTGAAAACGGTTTTATTACATAATACAATATTTTGCCTACTTAAAAATGAACAATGAACAGTGAGATTCTGTTATTTGTATCCACCACATAAATAAATAACTGCCCCTGTAGAGCCATTTGAACAGTGTATGCAGGTTGCAAGAATTTCAGCTTACAGTGGCCTGTATAGTAAATTGCTGTCCCAATAAGCACCAACAGGGGGAAATATTGAGACAACACTTCCTCATTATCTCTTGTCGTTGGATGGCTGTAGGATCTATAGGATCCTCTTCAGGACAGGAAGAGTTAGATTTATGAAGCCATACCAATACCTAAAAAATTGAATATCTAAAAATTTGGAACTGAGAACTATCCTATGGATATTCAGAAAAAAATCAACACAGTTCTGTTTCTCTGGATTGGTGAGATTTCAGAATCACCTTCAGGATCTCTGAAAAATCAAGACCCAGAAATGAGTCAAATCTATTGAAAAAAATATTGCTGCACTGAAAGCTTTTCTCCAGCTCATATGCATTGCCAAATTTGAAGCTATGCGCACAAGTTAAATAAGTGATATTTATATTTTAAAAATATAAATTTTATGTAAACTACACATATTACAAGAAGAATTATGGAGGGTCCCTGGCATGTTTTACACCTGCATGAAGATTCGGCAGGGTACAGAAAGCCCAGCGAAGCTGCAATTGTCTCATCAGGATGTTAAAAGTCTGACAAACCTGCTGTTTGAGCTGGGCCGATTCCAATGCCATCTGTAATAATAACGCAACAAACACCAAGTATGAATGAATATGTAAATCAGATACTGTGAACAGTGTCAATTAATACACATCTTGCACATCAGCATAGCAACAGCTGTTAATGCAATGACATGGCAACAGCATTCTCAAAGGCAGGTTCCACATTGATATATTAGCGTGCAAATCAGAAAAAAAGTGTAACTATTAGGCTTAAGACAGACTGCTTCTTTTATCCAAAGCGTGAATTCTTGGTAATTCGCATGATTTCTTCCCTGAATTTATGGATGATCAAACACAATCTATTTGATGGCAAAATGAACTGAATCCAAAAGAGTGAACTCTCCAGAGGCCAGATCTTACCATTTGTGATGGTGGCACTAGTTGCTGCAGGCACTTTAAACTACGGAGAGAATAAAGAGCAGAGGTCATCAAGATTAATTCACAAACACTCGAGGATGTATTCACAATTGTCAGCTGACTCCTTGACCTCATCTTGTGCCCGGTTCCATGGTTCATTCTGGTTGGATTGATTTTTTTTTTCCTCTGAGTTGAGATTCAGTTGTCACATTGTCTTGAGGCACATGTTCCTTTGTAGCACACACACTTAAGAAAGCCACTTTCCTCTCCCCTCTGTGCTTTTCAGCAGAGGTTGAAATGGGGCAGCGCAGACACAGTGGGGTTCAGGTGATTGGTGCACAGGTGCACATGGAAACGGGCAGGTAAGACACAGCTCTCTACACCTGCTCACGGGCCTCATTATAACCAAAGTACAGCACCACCTTTCCCCATTAGAACTTCTTAATGTCAGCAGTCTTAATACGAGTGTCTGACTAGAACTGCTACTGCTATTTAAGACTGAAAGGTTTCCAGCTCCCTCATTTTGTATAATAATTAAATGAACACTTTCTGACACAGGAATAATGAAAATGTCAAGGACTTGGAGAATAAGATTTATTATAAGGCTTTTGTCATTCCCATTGTACATTGACTGACTGACCTGTCCACCTACCCACTAAACACTATTTTGGATGATCACATTGGTGTATATAATACACATGTATATTCATGTCCTTTGTCCTATCTTCTGCCTGCATTTTTTAGAAGTCTGAATTTTAATTTCTTCTATTGGGATAAATAATGTAGTATTGTACTGAACTATATTGTTTTGTCTTGACTGATTTTATGAATTTTCAAAGTCCAGCCTGGGATTAATCATTAGAAACTCTTTGGACTGAGTAAATGCCTCCATGCAGAAACTGATGCAGATCACCTGACAGCTTCTCTGACAGCATCATGAATTACCAAGCATGGTAACCTCTGATATCAGCTCGAGTGTTGTCAGACAAATGTGTGGCTATGGAATCCACTTCCATATCCCCCTAAAACAAAATCATCACTGATTGCCTGAAAAACAGAATCAGTTACATTGATCATCAAGAATATGAAAGCTGAGTAATAATGGCATGATTATCGTTGTACACAACTGTTTCTGAGCACCTCCAAAAAGATTTTTTAATTACATATTCAGCAATGGGCAGTCTCCCCTCATCATTTCTGAAGGATACAGAACATACTGTACGCTACAGCAGTGTGTAACCACCGGCTGCAAGAGAAGAGAAGAGAGAAGCAATGGGGTCTGTAGCCACAGAGATAAGAGCAACAGAGAGCCCGGCATTGTGCTCTGCTAATAAATGAACTGCACATTTGCAAGTGAAAAGAAGGGGAGACAAGTGGACTTGAATAACGTAATCACAGGAAAGTAAAACACTGAATGGAAAGTGAAAGATATTTTCCTTTGATTAACTTTTTCGCATTGTTCTGTAATAACATGTTTATTGCTCATCTACAGTAAAAATAAAAAGATAAGGGAAAGCAGCCTTATGAAGTTAAAGCAGCGTTTCATTGTCTTCTAAATAGGGGTTTTGTCTTCCCCTTAGTGTTCAGACAGAAAGCAAAGGCAGAAAGGACACTATAACATACATGACTTGTAGAGACAAATGCCTGAGGAAGGCAGTAGAGGTGAGAACATGTTTCAGGCTTGTTGTATGCAGAAGTCATTTTATAGCAAGTTGCACAGTATTTTTCACTACAGCGTGCAAAAGACTGTCCCATCTGAAAGCCCATTTTCCCATTTTTCACCATGAGCCTACTTTTCTTTATCTTTATGATAACATGTTGCCACTTTAAGATCCATCTCTGCATCCTTACTTTTGAAAGTATTCTGGGTGTACAGTATTTATATGTGAAAACTGGAGCTGACTTGTTAAATCAAAATCCATTAATAAAATCATAGGCTCAGCATATCCACTGCAGAGTGCTGATCAATTGCAGTGTTTGAAATTCCATTACTTTTGCAGTTTACATTTGATTATGTTGTTCATTTTAATGTGACACAGTCCAGGCTCGTGAACGGACTTGCAAATGAGATCAGTCGACAAACAGAAACACCAAGTTTGCTTCACCACTGGCATCAGGACAACAGGAAAATGAATTTCACCTCCTCCCTTGCAAACATTCAACATTAACATTCTAACTGGTAAAATTGCTTATATCTAAGGAGACAAACCTTTAAAAAAATCTGCCATCAAACTGCAGCAGTAGAGAATGTATATTCTATATCTTTAGTGAGCATTTTATTATTATTATTTAAAGTAGTTTCAAGGAGTTCTTTGAATGTTAAACCACGAAACTGAACTTGTTGCAAGGGTGGTAAGGCAATTTTAACATAGTAGGGAAATGTGGTAGGTGATTTAAAATATACTTAGAACAGTGAGTCTATTACTTTTCCAGTATGTTTCTACTAACCATTACTTTACGTTTTCACACTGATCTGCAGGCATTTATGGATACCATAAGGAAACTTCAGTTCATCACTGAATAATATTAATTGCACTGATTTGCCGTAAATGGCAGGCTATCGATTTGAACCACAGTGTTTGACCTTTTGGTATTTTCCTGGTGATAATTTACACACTATTCTTTCTGAATGCATTTGACGATCAAGAAGTATTTGAAGTTCTCTTTGTACATAAAAATTAAACACAAATATGATTTTTTTCCTTATGGACTGCTAAGGGAAAATAATAGGATTACAAATACATCTAAATTTATCTGAGATTTGCACATGTTTACATCATAAATGAAACAATATGTATTTACTGTTTCATACCAGAGAAAAGGTCATAAGCTTTATCTCCAGTCCTTGCAGGCAGAGGTGTCAGAAATTTGTTTTTACTCACAGGTTCATAAGCAATGTACTTATATTTTGCTTATTCTGTTTAATGCTGTTTTATATACAGGACTTTGAAATGACCTATGAAATGTGCTATACAAATAAAATGTATTATCATCTTAATAATAAAATTGTGCAGTTGAGTAAGAATTGTAGATAAATCCATCAAAGGAGGTGGAATATTAAAGGTACATGCTATAAGCAGAAAAAGCCTGAAAACTTCAACATGCTAGTTCAGGCCTGACCGATTTCCTTTACAAAATAGACCAAGATCAAGATATTGCATTTATATTCTTGAAAAGGCTGTAAACACTTAATTGCTTATTCACAACTGGACATCCATGGCAGCCCTGAAAAATGTAAAATACACATTTTCAGGTACAAAATAAAACGAGGTTTTTTTTTTTTGTTGTCTTTCATAATTATTTTTCCCAGCCCTGAGCTGACAGCTTGCAGATTATTTGCTTTTAACTGAGATACAGTACTGGAGACTAACAGCTGTGAAATATGGAGTCAAACTGAACTAAAGCTGTTACATAATATGTCATTGTCATCCTTATGCATGGGTCCTGGATCATCACTGAGTAAACCCTAAGGAACAGCAACTCCAGGAGAACACAGACAATTTCCAGACCTCAGCTAGTACAAAATGTTTGCAGGCTGGTTTTGCTTACAGAACATGTTCAGTTTTGTTTCCTATTAAGGGGATCATACATCTTGTACAAAAGAGGAGAGAAAGTGTGTGTTATTAGCCTGTGCCCAAAATTTAAAATAGGCATTTCATATCAATAATAGCGGTCACATTTGTGGTCCAGCTGGGAATCGTTGTAACATGATCATTTCCTGCTTGTGACTTTTCCTTAAGAAACCATTCCTGCGAAGAACAGCCATACCTTAGAGTAACAAGTCTAGATCAATCTGTTTCTGTACTATAAAAGCACAACAGCAAGGATTGCGAAAGGATGCTATTAAATTTGATGTATTTCTGTGGGCCTGTGCTTGACCTTCAGGTTGGATTGCTGCTTGCTCCACAGCTCTCCAGTACTGATTTTCTGCTGTTTTTCCTCATCTTTCATTGTAGAAAAAAAGACCACAAGAAGGCCATTTGTGACAGTACTGGGGATGGGTGTATCACATTACCTCCCTGATTTAAAACAAACCAGTGATCATTTAGAAGCATTAGAAAAACTGATGCCTAATGACATAAATAGGTGAAAATCACTTTACAAAGTCCTTTATCTGTGCAGAATTTAAATTACACTATCTCCATTCAGCATCCACTCGTACACAAAGTGACTTACAAGGTGTGATTACAAAGTAACTCTTAAAGAATTAAAGAATAGCATTAAGAATTAAAGAATAGCATGACAAGTTGCACAAATTGCACAAATTGGATGCTACTGACCACATTCAAATGTATGTTAACGCCATACAGTGCTGAGATCATAAGTGCATACCTGGTTCCACATGTAAGTGCAATGCAATATACCCAGAAGCAGGACTACACCGTTCTATTCCAAACACAAAGCCACCACATACCCTGCAGTAAAAATGTCCACATATAAAACCAATAAATAGACCATGCTTCTAAAGAGGTGGGTCTTCAGTCTGCGACAGAAGGCCGCCAGCCACTCCACTGTTCTGACCGTGACGAGAAGCTCATTCCCCCCACATAGGGACCAACACAAAACAGAGGACATGACCAGGATGCTCGGTTGCAAGAGGGGGGGACCACAAGTGTCCTGAACAAGCTGAGCACGATGGCCTGGCAGGTGTGCAGAGTCTGATGATGGTGTGAAGATAAGGGGGAGCTACTAACACCAGCAGTCTGAAATGCATATGAGCCATCCCCAGCAGGTAAACATATGAAACAACATGAAAACTTTCCATTTCTGCAAAGTTTTCACATTGGCAGAGCTATACGAAAACCTCAAGGCCAAGGCTCATTGATAGTGTTTACACCCTAAAGCAAAATGGTAGTACAATAATGAGAAAAATAAAGATCCAACAGAAAAAATCATGCTACATATTAAAGTGTGACTACATATTCATCATGATCTTAAAATATTCGATGAAAACGGCAATGGCTTGAAGAAAGGTTTCATTAAACTTTATTAAAGTTACCAGTCACGTTATTCTCAGACCTCATTTTCCATTGAGCAGTGTAATTGTGCTTCAAACTATGTAGTTGCTGTAAATTCTTTAAATCACTGACTTCTCTCAAAATTTCAAAAACCATTTACCTATTCACCAACTGCCTCTCATACTGTACCAAATGTGCCCAGCAAAAAAAAAAACATAGTCTGAGAATAGTGAATAGCAGCTCTTCAGCCTTCCTTTAGTGGCCTTGCTGTCTGTGTCTCATTCATTTTGTACTGAGGTGTAACTGAACCCCTGGGATCACCGCAGGTAGTACACTTCCACTGGCATACCAGAGACAGGTGATCCGTCAAGGTCGTTGAGAGAAACGGCCCGCTGCACAGCAACAGGAATCATAGATTTATCACTTTTACAGCATCTCTGCATGCCTGTGTTATTCTATGCTCATTCCCCCTGTCCATATTCAGGAGGCTTTGCAGTTCAATTGGTGAATGAAAGACTTGAATACTAACAACTAATAAACAAGTCCTGTTAAGTCTAACTTGTTAAAAAAATCTGTATTTGTAATATGCCTAAGTTATAATTTATTTTAAGGTGGGCTTGTTTTCAGTTACATTTGATTGCTGAAAGCAGGACCTTGACATGAAATAGACTTAGTGTTATTAAATCAGTGGGATGTTGAGCACAGCCTCAAATACCAGTGTATGAAGAAAAAGTACGAATGCAGGCTTTTCAAAGGTACTACTCACCTTTAAAAAAGTATTTCAAAGGTATGCTTGGCTTACATTTATAATCAGGTTTAGAAAAGAGTCAAAAAAGTCTCCCTACCAGCATCAAATGTTCAACATTATTTTTTTCTTCTGACATTTAGATAAATCGGTATATTGACTTTATTCAATTCATGAGAAAGTCACAAGCAAACCATGAATGTTATTGAACCATGTCAGCATAACTCGTGATACTAATTTAAATTCTGTTTACAGCGATCACAAGTGGATAAAAAACATGAAATGCTGTGCTCATATTGTATTTGCCTGGATTTTTAACAGGAAAAATGCTGATAAATCATGGATTAGTGATTATAGAAGTATTATGATGCAATTTTTTCTCTGCTAAGAACTGTATTTTTTAAACCGTCTATTCATTTTCAAATGCAGTCCATAGTCCCTTCAAACCTGAGACTCTAAGCACAAAAGCTGTATTTAAGGGAGCTGAATGTCTTTGAAAACAAATCTATCTTTTGTCAGATGATCCATTCAACATCAGTTGCTAAGAACATGCTCACAGTCAACTGAGAACATGTGGCAATGCATTATTCATAAAACAACTCAAATGCATCCTTCTCTGCTAACATGGAACACTATGTTTGTTTAAAAAAAAAAACTTTCTGAATGCTGCCTGCAAACCCCTACAATCCTGCCGCCAATATGTAATGCTCTGTGATTTCATTCATTCATTCATGAGTACAGCAATAAATGATCTGAGGGAAGAAAGAGAGGCATTGCTGTGTTTATTCATATTCTGTGTTTTTTTCATATCAAATCATTAGACCCAAATCAAGTGTTGTGGAATCACTAATGCCTTATTTTAAGAGAAAAACAATCAAGGCGCTTAATGAAAGTAGAGGAGGGACTGATTCATGGCTTCATTCTGTTTCAAGATTGTTGCACCCTCAGATGTGCAGTGCGCCACATATGCAGATCTGAATTATTCATGAGTCGAAAACAAACAATAGCAGGAAATGTAAAAGGATTTTTGTTTTTTTTTTTCTGATAAAGCCACTTTTCATATGGGGAACCATTCCTCATTTGCCTGTTTCAGTAACATGGAAGCTAAGCCATGTTGGGTAATCGTTTGTATTTAACCTATTCAGTAACAGGAACAACAATTGAGAGAGCAATCTTAGATTTGTCAACACCCCTTTTTTTAATCCAGGACTGATACTGTATGTCTGCGAAGTGGAGCTGATGTGCCTTCGCTTTGCACGACACTAAAAAGCATCATAATCACATTCATTATACTTGTCTCATGCTTTTCACCAAAGGCTGTAATCATTGTGAATACACACTGCAGCTTCTCACAGCCTGTTAGCGCTGGTTCAGGCTTCGTGAAGAACTGGATAGCGCTTTAGCGGAGAGACATCATTTGAATTTTAATGTGCACACATACTTTCATCAGATGAGATGCACAAGGGTATTGTAAAGCTTGGGAGTGATTAGATAAGGGGATAATTTTATAAAGAAGGGCTTTATAAAATTAAAGAATGGGATGAGATTGAGTAAAATAGAACTAAGGACAAATGGCATGGTCCAAATAAACACAGCTTCTTGCAAAAGCCATGTTTGCGGTAGTGCTAACCATTTCACATCTTGTCAGCGAGAGAAGTTGACAGCCTTTTTCATTATCATCCTCTGCACAAACGCTGAGACATTATTATTACACCAAATGGGTAAAAAAACACAAAGATACATGTGAAGCACTATTCTGACTCTCAGCTGTCTGGGCTTTGTGTTATAGAGGGGTAATTACACCTCATCATCCAACACAGGAATAACAGTTTGCCTTAAATGGCAATGCCATTTTTTTATTCTTCTGCTTCAAATATGCCAGGAAGATGAACAGATCTACTCAACCAACCGTTTCTTTTGCTGTTGTTCTTCTAGCTGAGTTTCTATAGTGATAACATTTTTATAGAAACTTGTATAGAAAGTGACATAGACACTCATATAAAAAAAATGTTTACTATTTTATTGATGCCTGCTATTGAAACAAAATGATAGAATCTCACAGTAACTTCCCCACAAAACAGCTATCAGTATTTCCCACAAAACTATTAGTATAACCTGTTCAAATCCAATTTAATGAGGGTAATTGACATCCACATTTGATGAAAGTAAGTCACTGGCTGAGTGTCTATTTTGTATGTGTGTTTTGAAGGGGGAAGATACTGAATGCACTGGAAACCTTGATCAGTCATTTCCACTGTAGTGACTTGGGAGTTTTAAAATTTTTGAAGTTTTAAACCTTTGTTCACTGACTATTATTGGTCATACCTTGTTCACCTTACAACGTCTCCTAAAATGTCTTCAATTCCCAAGCAGGGCCACTGGTCTTGGTGTAAAACACAACAGTGAAAAGGTATTCATTAAAAGTCTGTGTAAGGAATGTAGAACTAAGCAAATTAACAACAATGACAAGCCTATAATCGGTTTCTCACTCTCCATCAGTGACTGATTTCTAAGAGCTCTCCTATCTTTGAAACACACATTGGGGTATAATAATGGCCCACTGAAAATGTCCGTAAGTGCTTTCCTAAAGTCTGTAAAAAAATATGCTGCTGCCTTACTTACAGTGTTTTAAAGGGGGGTAAAAACGACCCATCCATTAAAATTTGACAAGATTCTGAAGGAAATTGGTGATTAAGTTGTGTGGATGACATTTTGTGCTAAAATTGAAAGGAAAATAATAGGGAAAGGAAATAGAAACTTAATTTACAAAAAAAGAATGGAGTGGAATTTGAAAAAAATGAAAATGAAACTGAGAAATAAATAATGTAAGGATATGAGGAAAGTTTTGCAGGGAGAAAGTGAAGAGAGATATAGAAAACTTGCATTTTTAGCATTGCCTTTTTCTACATTCTTATCTTGCGTATTCGTCTTCACTTTGTCCCTCTCAAGGGGTAAATGCATGTATAAAGCTGCTAGCATTTTAAAATGTTTATGATACTATAGGACACCGCCTCACATTATCGGACAGTCTAAAGCAAGATGGTTTTTTTTTTTTTTTTTTTGCTTGACTTCACAGCTGCGGCGTGAAGCTAAAAGGCAAGATCTGTTGTGAGTAAGCCATGCTGTGCAGTTTCTCATTTTTACCCTCAGACCTATAAATAGCCACATCTGCTATGTCTAGTCCTCTTCGTAGCAGACTCTTCTCAATGTGACAGACCAAGGCTACACTCCTGGGTTTTCCCCTCGAGCCCTCAACGAAGGACCGCTCCACGCAACCTGGCAACGACATCACCTAGCAATCATCCCAGGGCCCGGGGGGGGAGTGACGTGTGAAGGAGCCGTAAAAAGCAACACTTTGGAGCGGGCCTTCAAATCGCCATCAATCCAGCCCCATTACCCTCACTTTTTGTCAAGAGTGGCGCAGAGACACAATGCTTCCAGCAAGATGTTTGGTACTATAATTTTGGCACTAGGGTTCCTAAAGAAGTGGTTCTCACTATGGGGGCTTGTGATGGCCTTCCAGGGGGGTCTGCAGCAATGATCCAGGGAGCCAATTATTAATCGCGTATATTCTGACATCCAAACTGCTATACACTTCATGCATTCAGTTACTCAGCAGACAGCAAAAAACATCATTTTTAGTTACTGTGTGTTTAAGATAAGCCAGTGCTGTGTTGTTCTCTAGTACCAGTTAGTTTCAAAGCAGCAGCTATTATGCTGTAGTCAGTTTTTACACCACAAAATGTTACACTTCTGTTATAGTTATGTTAAATCCACAAACCATTTTGATTACATGTATATTGTAGCTGATCTTGTTATATTCTGACATTAGTAAAATGCGAAACCCAACACAGGGATAGCTTCCCTTTTTGCCAGATTTAGCCCTTCTGTCAGATTGACTCGTGAAAGGGGTCCACCCACAAACTAGCAGTCCGTTAGGAGATGGGTACTTATATTTACAAACTATTGGACTATCCCCCAAGGTTACGGGATATTTCAATAGTTTAAAAATATAAGAACCCATGTCCTAATATCCAGCATTAACCCCTCTTTCAGATCTGCTCCTATGAAGGGGCTCCACCCAGCAACCTAGATGGTTATTAGGAGGTAGGCTGTTATATTTTCAAACTGTTGGAACATCCCTGAACCTTGGGGGCACGCCATTTCTGACTTCCAAAATGAGTGTCAGGTACTTGAAAGAAAACTGCAATGAACGGGGGGGAGCAGTGAGGCATATGGGACACTTGCCTGCCGCAATGGTCTAGAAACTAGGCTTGAAACTTAAAGGTTACTTTTGCAATTCTCTAGGCTACCCACCGTAGCCTTCAGCCAGGCACTTAACCTGAATTGCTTCAGCCAACTGTGGCTGTAAGTGGACAATATGTAAACGCAAGCTATGTAAGTTGCCCCAGGATAAGGGCATGCGCCAGATGGGTAAGCAATATATTAGTGTAACTCTTATATCTTCCTTGCTACCCTGGAAAGAATGGTTTGGCTAAACTTACTGCATAGTAAACTTAGGCTTTCTGAACATACATACATCCACTGCTTGGGGGGTTAGGCAGTGACGTGGAGGGAAGGACTTACCTTACACTGTCTTTGAAGGTGATTTAAAGAGGACCTCTGCCTCTTCATTTTTCCATATCCCCTGCTTTACTCCTTTTTTTCTTTTCCATTTTCAGTTTCTTTTTCTTTCCTTCATGGAAGTATTTGCAGCGAAAGTGTAAGTAATTGTGGAATTCATAACATTCATAACTGTTTTTGCACCATGAAATCACATTCTTAATAAATAAATAATAAATAATGATGCCTTTTATCTGCATTGAGTAACACTTTTTCACCTCTTAAGCACTACTTTGATCTCTCAGGATCTTTCTCAGTGCTTCAAAGCAGAGGTTGAAGCACAAAGATTATTGTGTGTCCTTTTTTTCTTTAAGTTTTGAAGTGTCAGAGCAATTCAGATGAGCTATGATTGCTGGCAGTTTCAATTAGGATCATAAACGTTTTATGCCTTGCAGAATACTGTACTGCTTGAATGCATCAATGGATTTTGATCTCTATGAAGAGGAGACCAGGAGGCTTACCATTAAACTGATCATTGCTCGTGACCTGCTTGTATTTGATTTGTATGAGTAAATGTGCTAAATACCTGGGTAACTCAAACCCATTTTCAGGTAATTGCCTTTCTTCTAATTTAATTTAACATCGTAGCAAATTTTTTCCATCCCACTGACTTAGAGTATATAAATAATAAGAGAGAGAGTTCAATTTAGAAAAAAAAAAACAATTAATACATAACAAACAAAATGAACTTTAAGAGGTCAATCATTGTGTCTTTCATAGAAGCATTGATGACAAAGTTTAGCAAACATAATACATCATTCTTGAGAATTTAAACTGCAGAGTCTGTGCAGATTGATTGATCTTTACATCATCAACGTGTCTCAGCAGCAAACATTTAGAAGAAAGAATAAATCGCTCCACATGGTGATGTGATCAGCGGATCAGTGCAAATGCTGCACAGTTTCATGATGTGAATAAAAATACTGTTACAATGAGATTCATTTAAGAGGAATGGAATTAGAGGGCAATTGGTATGGATTATTTATACACTTTTCTGGAATGTAAATTAACCAAACAACTGAAAGTAGGTTAGGAGAAGAATGACTTAAAAGCTAATACAAGGAAATGTAACATTGACTGGAACGTTTTGTTCAAAGTCAAGAACAAGGGAATGGCAGTTATATTCCAACTTTTTTTTTTGTTTTACTTGGATTCATTCTTGCTTTCTTAAAAACCCACCAGGGCATAAGCAAAACTAAATTGCATGTTGCATGTTTTTGTTATTATTTAACTCTTTAATTATCTATTTGATTCTGCTTGTGTGACAGCATTCAGTGCGCTAGATTCACAGGAATGTTCTGGAAGGTTGAAAAGGCAGTACAACTGCACTGAAGTGCTGTGTGTGAGACCACATCTGTAACCTGAGTACTATGGTGGTAAAATGTCCCTCATCCTACTCATGGTGTGTAAGTGGTTTTACGCAATATTTCCACATGGTTACACCAAAATGCTATCACTCACCCGTAAAATGAAAGAAGATTATTACTGTGAAATATAAAAAGAGAGAATACATCTCTCCTGTTGAGTGAAGGATACTCTCTTTATCCCGGGATATAATACTATTCTGAAGCAAAGGAGCATGGAGAAGAAAAACTGAGCTGAGCTAAAAAAGTAGATCAGTGCCAAACCTACACAAGACCTGGTTTATATAATCCATACAAGTATGTATAGAACATCTTACTAAACATTAGGATTAGCTCAAACCTTGAACTTGCTTGCTGTTGGGAAATTGTTTTATATTATATCCAAATTAAGTATTTTCTTTCATTTCTTCTTACTTTTCAGAGCCTCTTAGGGTTTGCACTTTGTGATTGACAGGCGGGTCTGGCATTTAATGTAATCCTGCTCAGGGTATTAATATTTAAAACACGTCTTAAAATGAGAGCTGTCTATTGCTAAAGGTTGGGTATCAGACTCAGGCGATGTATTGAGGAGAACGGCTGTGATCTCTGGTAGAGTCCTGCTACTGGTTGAGAGAGGCAGGATTGAGTTTCTGGAGAGCTGGAAGGCTGGAAGCAGGACATCAAAGACCTGCCTGGAGACACTCTTGCCTCCCCCGGTAGTCCACATGTCAGGACTTCACTAGGTTGGTAATGAGGAAGGACTGACCTGGCATATGCTATACAGAGACAGGGGACTGGCTCCAAACAGGCAATGTAAGTGGGCCACAAAATGAGATACACAAAAACTCATATTCTGAACTGTTTGCAGGGGTTGAGTTGTGGAAGTCCGGGTTAAATCAATATGAGCATCCATATACCCAAAGGGTCCTTGTTCAAGTGTTCTCTGCTCATGTGTATTAGTGAAAAACAAATTGCTTCACACAGAGTAGTGTAGGGACAAATAATAGAAAAGGGCAATGATAATCTACCGTAAATGTTATTATTTCTTCTTGTATTTTTGTTCTGCAGATGCTCATATCTGTTCTCAATACAAATGCAGAACCCAGAACATAGTATAAATTACCCAGTAATTGTTGCAAAAACAGCAATATCTACCTCATTAATAATTGCTAACATATTTCCGCACTGCTTCAACAAGGTATGTATCACACAGCTAATGCAGTCCAGCTGAATTAGTGGTCAGTTCATAGATGTATTGTGAAATGGGTAGTGCCCAATTAGAGTGCATTGTGTAATTATCCTGAATTCACACAGAGCATCATAAGGTGAGTCAGGGCCGTACATTATAGGTTATAAAGTTAAAAGTGATGCTGTAGTTCTTATGGCAGTGGGCAGCTCATTCCCTGTCCTGCATGCCCGTCACACCAAAGGGCATTTTTCAAATTTAAAACTATCGCAATCACAGTCCATTGCAGTCAATAGTATCTTTAACACCACCCCGTCATCATGTGCCGGTTTTTCCACGATGTGCTATTGCCTATCCTGGTGTAATTTCTGTTGTGTGTTATGCTGATTTCTAACCCTCCAAGGCAGGAATCTATCAGCAGCCCCACAGACCGGCTCTTGGAGCCTCCTTCAAAATAATGCGCATTTCCTGATTTTGGACTGGAAATCCAATGTGACACCTGAACTTTGGCTGACATGCAAGGGGACTGATGCTGTAAACACACCTGCTACTCAAGTCAGAGGCACAAAAGCGAGTGGGTTCCCGTCATGACTTCAGTCATTAATGTCATACCATAAAATATTTTTTCCAATAGCATTCAAGCTCAATAGCAATAACATTCAAGCTCTCAGCGAGTCAGCCACAGACCCATCACACCTAGAGTTAGTTGGCTGTTTGCTTATGTTTCCGTGTTTGTGCCTGAGTGTCTGGGTGGCAAAGAGCCTCCCTCTGGAATCGGACAGAGGCCTGCTAGAGCTGAAAAGCTCCCTGACTGTTGCTCTCACCTTCTGTTCACATCCCTGCAACCACTGCATGACCAATATGACTGAGCTGGTGTGGTGAAGAGACAGCATTGCTCGTCGCATAATGTTCACTCTACCACAGAAAATAATGACTTTCCTTTCCACATCCTGAGTGAGTAGTGCAGTATGTTTGCACCACGAGATGACAATTGGCAGAAATGTGTTATTGTGTTGAAGACAGGAGGACAGATGGCTGGTTGCAGAGGAGCAGAGAGCACAGGCAGGGGAAAGAGACGAGGGCCTGAAGCAGACAAGAGTCAGTGTGGTTGAATGTGCAGTTTGTCAGGATCGGAGCCTCCAAATGTACTGCAAAGAGAGGGAGCACTGGGGAGTTAAACAGTGAGGTCCTGGAATGAATGACTTATTAATGTGTCAATAATTACTGCAATGTCATTAGGTTTGTCACTTCTTTACCATTTTAATTACCCCTGCTGTCTCAACAAAATGGCAGAATTACACAGTAAAAAACTGGTTAAGAATCAATTTGTATAACTTGTTGAAATATGATTTAATGAGGGTGAGTCACATTTACGTTTGATGAAAGTAAGTCACTGACTGAGTTTAAAAACTGCCACCTTGTTCAGAAACATGACAGAGAGACTATCATACATATAAACTTACGTACTTCCTTCCTTCCTTCAAAATAAACAGTAGACAGCAGAATGGATTAATGGATTATGTATGGCCACAGCTCCTGGCTTACTACTCTGATAAAACACCATACCATGGGCAATTCAGTGAATTTCTGCAATATATTCTGCTCAAAATATTTGATTGGCCCGAAGCATTTCAGATAAATTCTTTTTCATTACATACAGTAATTATGGATTTCAGTGTGGGATAGACACAGCACGTGATGAAATTCTTGCCTGATTTGATCTGCAATGTTTCCATGAAACCATTGTTATCTTATATAAGGCAGCTTGTCTGGCTTCAGCAGATACATGCGGCAGTACAGTAGTTCTATAAAATTTCCTTAAGCAGTGTCGATTTTAGTTTGTTTTGAGGAAGCAAATGTGCGGGACAGGCTGCACTCTTACTGAAGTTCCAAATGAAGATTCGGAAGGAGAATTTTCAGACAATCCCAGCGCAATTAACCAAACCCAGATAAACAGGTCCATCCACGTCTATAAAAATCCCGCTTACCACTTCCTTTGCATGGAATCCCTCCTCCACCCCATCTCCCCCTTTTTCTTTCCCTGTTTATGATGTCTAAACAGGGGGTTAACAACTGCAACCCATGGCCAGGTGTGATTTTTATCAGACTCCAAGCCAAAGATAAGTACCTCTATACTTACATCAATAATAACTTTTACACTTTGATAAGGAAGTCATATCTACTGAGTGGTAAATTATAGTACACATTAAAATACATGCAGGGTGGCTCTGTGAGAAAGTAATAAACCCAGAGAAGATGTCTGGATGGATGTGCCAAGATAATATAAATAAACATCCAGGCACCATTGCCCGGGTGTATCCCACGGGACATTTTCCTTGGGAATGAGTTTCAAATACTGGTGGGCTTTTTCCAGAGAAAATAATTCATTTCAGGCTCCAATTAAATCTGCATTAATTGATATTTGAAAAGGAAAGAACTGATCTGTTTTTCAATAGCAAGTCTTGAGTACTGTTTATGCACTGTTAACATTAAATACAACAACAGCTTTAAAACATTTAGACACAATTCTGATTTCTTATTTAAAGAACAAATCAATAAGCTCTTCATATTGAAACATTTTATAATTAAATAAGAGTAGAATATACAGATAAAAGCAGGTTTTATTATTTAGAATTGTTTAATTTCAATTTCAAGGGTGTGTAATTGTTTATAACTAAATGTAAGCGCAAGGTTACGAATCAAATAGAATTAAACCCTCAAACAATCTCTAATTGCACCTGCAATCCACCTGTCAGATAAGTGGGGGGCTGTTATAGCAAATAATCAGTCTGCTCACCTTCACCTTTCCCATGCGCAGCTCAGGAGCGCTTTTGAACGGTGCAGAATTCTGTTTTCTAGCCCACGCTGTCATTCGGGTTGTCTCACAACTTGCTGTATTTACGCGATGATGGAATTCTATAAAACACGCTTATGGAATCTTCTAGAATCCCTCTCATTTGTCATTCTAATTGTTTTCAGGCAGCAGATAGGATAAAGGAACCAATAACAGCAATTTATCCACCATTAACGTGCATGAGCCTCAGCCTCAGAGGCAAGGATGGCATTAACATCTCCAAGCCTCAGGGTACTTTGCCTTGTAGCACAGATGTGTTTGATGGGATACACAGCCTCAGTACTTATCAGACTGTAAGGAACACTGCATTGCAGGATGGCTTGTTATGCCATCATGTTTTTTGTACTGTATAAATAACAGATAGAGAAGAGATTGTCCTGTTGTACCTGGATTGATGTATCAATAATCTCATTTAAAAGCATTTAAAATCTTTGACGAAGTGTCGTATACAGCATGGTTAAGATTACAAGTTTAAAGCCTCCACAAAGCAATGTAAGCCCTGGATAAGAGTGTCTCTCAAGCAATTAAATGAACATGAATAATCTATTTAATGTAGCCTGTCAGGGAGCTAAGCAATTATGCTAAACAAATATCATTCTTGAGTCTGTATCCCAAGACATAAGTGAAATTGTGGAACATTCAATTATTTCATGAGCTATCTGACTTGCATTTTATATATTGAAAAGGGGCTATTTCCTTATCTCTGTTTGGAATTAATTAACGTCATTAATATTGATTCGTTTGGGCCAGTAACAAATTACTAGGACAGGCTGAAGGAGTTACAGAATGTACTGAGGCATATTCTAAACTGCCTCAATTTTTTCTTGAATTTGAGGACTTGAAGACATTGCAGACAAGACAAGATTCTTCATTTCATAATGTCATATATAGCGCACACAGTAAAAGCGCACACAGTATGACAGCAGATTTAGTAAAGCCAGTTCAACGATCAAATGCAAGACCCTAGTGCAATATCAGTGTTTTGGTACAGCAAAGAAAGGGAAAACATGTATTTGCACCAAAATTGTTACTTCCTTCCTTGCTTTTCTTAAATGAAGTGAGAAGGATGTGAGCCCAGTCCTCTTGTGCATATACTTTTAAAATATCAAAACTAATTTGGCCACACTGTTTTGACAACAGTGTTGGTGTTTGCAAGTTGTACTTTCACGGTCTAATTAGGACCATAGGACTGTCAGGGCTCAGGCAAGGACTCAAGCACGGACACCAGGGCTTCAGGTTCCAAAAGGCTTTAATGAAGACGTCAGGCGAAGTAGCAAAACCAGAACAGGCAGTGTCGGTAACAGGCAGGCAGTCCATGGGCAAACCAGGGTCGAAAACAGGAACAGGCAGGGTCGGTAACCAGGCAGGCAGATAATCAGGCAAACAGAGCAAGGCGGCGAGCAGAATCAAGGTCAAGGAACAGGCAGGAACAAAAACAGCAAGACTTACAGGGGAAAAAGCACAGCAAAACAGGAAAAACACTGCAACAATCTGGCAAACAGGACAGAGACAAGCAGGGTAGATATAGGGCTGGGCTGATGAGGTGATGGGAAGCAGGTGTGCAGGCAGGCAGGTGGAGATGATCAGGAGGGCGGAGACAGGGCGGAGAGCGGGGCAGGGCTGGAACACAAGGAAAAACAAAAGCACATGGACACAATGACAGATGGGGAGAACATAAACACAACAGCTAGGGGGCCGGAGTACTGAAAAGGACCATGTCTTTTTATAACTGTGTTGCCGTCCATGTTAACACAGTGAAGACTGAAATCTATACATATTCAACATCCTAGTGTGAAAATAAGGTGTTTTATCAGAGCATCGCAAATCAGTGTTGTGGCCACTGACCACACCTCAGAATACCCTCTGATCCACTTTCAAAAAACACACTACCTACAAACCTGTGCACTAACTGTCTTGCCACTTTTTCAGTTAGCTCAATGTTGACATAATTTGTCATGTCAGCAGCTGAGATGGTGAAACAATGTACTAAGTAATAAGGGTTCTGAGAAAGATTTGTCATTAACACAGCAGCTGTGGTGTAGGACCACAAAGTGAATCCGGTCTTTGGAGACTGCTTTTAAAAACCATGTACACTTTGTACTGACAATGTTCAAATTTTTCAACTCTCCTCTTTCTTGCTCTCTTTCTGTGCTTCATATCTGCTGGGATATTAAGCTGTATACTTTATAAAACTATGAGAATGCTTTGAAAACTTAGGCTTTAATACTTTTTCTTCTGTCTCCCTGTTTCTCCTGTTTCTGTATGAAGGAGAAAGGGCAAACAAACAAAGAAATCTGATGTATCAGTTCAGAAGCCATATATGGTCAGCAGAACTATTACCCCTAACACCCTGGACACTTTTGGAGTATTGTCTCTTTTCTAAATATGAGAGTCACTGTCCCACAAGAGTGAATATCTTTCAAACACTCTGATAACACATTCACATATCATTTTCCTGTTTGTCATTGATGCCATGACTACAAGCATAACAAAAAGGAATTTTCTAAAGTAAACTATAGTGGCAATAACAAGAATGGGAATTTAATATAAGAAAAAAGGGAATTTAATTAATTAATAATATTTTAATGTAATCTGGTATTTAACACAAAGGAATATGTTCTGTGACAATTTAGCCTTTGATGTCAATAATGAAACTACCATGTGGTAAAGATGATATGCGGTGAAGAGGATATGATACCTGTCAAGAATTTGTGAATCAATGATCCAAAACATTAAAATCAGGTTTTTAACATAAATCTTAGGTTCCATTTCTTAGTCACCTAGTCATTTTCCTTATTTAGACTGTAGTAATGCAGTCATAACTGAAAACAAGAGCATTGAAATTTGTGACCTTCAGTATGGTTTATGTGTCATATCCAGGAGATGGAAGGTAGCAGTGGACTACAGTTCTCTTAACTATTTGCAGACAAAAAGACCCCTTAAAACTGTCCACTGAGAGAAATCAACCAAACTAGATGACTAAAAAAAAAGCAACATTTCAGCATGTCTGTCCTTTCAGTCATTAGCTCAATAGAGAATATTGATTCCCAGTATGTAGGTGGCATAGTCACTGCAAAATGATGGTGAAGGCAGCAGGAGTGAAGGAGTGATTCTGCAACACTCTAAAAAGAGGTTAAATATAGTATACCTTTTATTAATGTGTGTCTTTTATGAAACATAACAATGTGTGTGTTAATATTGACTTAATATTAAATCATCTTATTCAATATTAATCTCATTATTATTTTTCATTGAGGAAATTAAAGCTCAGAATACATTTTCTCATTGTAAAAGGTGAACTACATAGCTTCTGCAGTGTGTGCCTCTTAGCTATTCCGCATAAATTTCCAACTGATTAGAAGCTCATTTTCTTCAAGGATTTAAATCTTAAACTTGATTTGCTGCGTCTATATATAGTTTCCCGAACAGGCTGTGAAGATAGGAGAATCAGTAAATTTAATTGCAATCACAGATCCATTAATTAACCTGGTGGGCAGAAATGCACCATAGCCTGCAGAGCCATGTTTCCAGAGACGAGTTTAATAAGCATGTATCAAAAGCTGCTGTAATTGTTATAATGGAGCACAGCAATAACTACATGAATGCATCAAAAATATATGTAATATACATATAATGGAGAATTTACTGTTATTTATTTATTTATTTGGTACATCTGTGTGATTGGCAGCTTGACTGGCAGGTTTATATTTCAATTACTAATTTGAATGAGTGAGAATGCTGTAAAGGAGGTCATCAGATGATATTGACTCAGAAGCTAGCTGAAGATTGAAGCCATCCTTACAGCTCTTGTCTGAGAGACCCAGCCATTCTATATGGTGACAGGTAGACAAATGAGATTCACCTGGAAATCACTTTAGAGGGGATCACCAGGACTGACACTAATCTCTCCAGAAATCATGGCTTCAGCCACCTGGCTAAATAGGAGTGTAGTAGAAGTGTGGTGTCCCTATTTCAATTTCAATTAGAAGGAGGAGAAAAAATACAATTTTATAAGTCCAAACCATTCATAGATTTTCCCATTAAGAATTAATTTTTAAAAATCCCAGTGCCACATTCAAATACAGTGGGTGTACCAATGAATGTTTACGGGTTTTAATTCCCTACAAGACCCTAATACTTTGATCACACTCCTTTGCATGAATGTTTTATGGAGTCATTACATCATAAAATATAATGTCAACAGAAGAAGCTGGTATCAAAAGAAGGTGGGATTATCACCACAAACAGAAAGCTGTGGAAAATAAATATGATTCTTTTGCAAAACATTTCAGGGTCTTTCCTGATAATAACAGAAGCTGTTTAAAAAATCACAAGATGGGTGGGTGGAAAAGTACTGTGTTTAAGTAATTTGAAGATTGTCAGGCTTTAAGGTGGCCCAGTCAAAAAAACATAAAGAGCAAAAGAATTTTGCAGAATGCCTGCAGAGTTGTCTTTAATAGTGAACTACCATGCATAGTGGAGACATAGGAAAGGCACCTTCTGATGGATACCAACAATTAATTACTTATACTTAATAATACTAATAATTAGTGATTATTTGAAAGATGCTTAGTAATGATTTGAAAGATGCTTTGCACTACTGTATGGTTTATTCCAGGGAACCGACTGACGTATTTCCCAAACAGTTGTCAGTTCTGGTCTATGTGAGATCACATCAATTGCTTAAAATTCACTTAAAAATGCACACCATTGACCATTGGTCAAAAAAGCTATTAAAGGAAATCATCAAGGAGTCAGCTCAATAAACCTCCAGGGAGTTTGCAATGCCAACTGTAGCATGTCACTCAATGTCACTCAAATGTGTATTTAAAATGCAGCAGTTTAAGACACTTTCTGCTACACAGCAAAAGTATTTCAGTACTCACAACATAAAAAATACTTCATAATAATAAAATAAGTAATTAAACAATTATAACAGAAGGAAACTTCAAGTTGTATGAATTGATTCTCTTATCTTAAAGTTGTTGTATTGTAATTACAAAATAAGTAACAGAATGGAGGACATACCTTTCAAAAATCAAGGAGGGGTTGGGCTATTATTTAAAATAAACTCTGTTATTTGACTTAATTATAGTGTTTCCTCTGCACGGCTGTTATTATTTCAAACATACCCATATATACAACTTCCTCATGTCTCAGTTTCATTAAAGCTTTTTTGTCGACCTGCTTGCTGCTTTCTAGTTCTTTTCTTTTTACTTGGTAGGTACTGCGTTCTTGATATCTACAATGTGAGCAGGTCTTTCATGCTATTGAACAGTATGGATGTATTTTTAAGTGTATGTATATAAATATGTATGTGATTGTGCGTGTGTTTGTAACGAAAGAGATGTATTTGAAAAGGCACAGCGAATTGGCAACAATGTCATAAAACAACATCATTAAAATCACTACAGATACTATCAGTACAATGATATTTATGTAGCATTAGAACAAACTTATCACCTGTGTTTCATCCTGTTTAACTGATAGATTTTCGAACAGCAGGCCTACATATCAGTGATATAATAGCTGTCTGGAGCAGTAGGAGTATAACTCATAGAAATGCAGCACTTAAATATCCCTGGTTAAACATAGCTGCAGCCTTGCAGCTCCCCCCGACATCTGCTCCCGGAGAGACAAGTCCAGGCCATTTCAAGCCCCGCCAGTTCTCAGCTTCTGTCCGCTCAAGAAGACAGGATCATGGGTCATCAATGTCAGGTCCCTCTGGGGGAAACTCTTGAAATCCATTCAGTGTTTGTCACCCACAAAAAGTGTGTTAGGGTTGTGTGCACGTAGAGGTCTTTAAACCCCATCCCCTGGGCCACATTGATTAGCTCCTGACCCCCAGGGCCCTAATCAGCACAGCAGCCTGAAATCACCCCCAGCAGGTAGGTCTTCTGGTGCACAGTCCCTTCCTCTGTTTTAAATCAGTAGCCAGCCTCCTCCAGGTATTGATTTAGGATCATAGAGATGAGTTGCCATGCTCCCAGAATGTGCTGTACCAGCACCAAAGATTGCTATAAGAAACAAGAAAACTGCACAGTTAACTTACACAAAATACGCTGTCAACACTCTAGATGATTAGCTCGATGATGGTAAGGCAATGAATATGAGTACTGTAATGATGCCTGTTTTAATTCCATCAGCTTACTTCTTAAAGTTTATTTCTTTGCTTTTTTAAGTGAAGAAAGGCTCTTCTACACTCAAAAGAATTCCAAAATGTACAGTGTTTTTACTGGAGATCTGTCTCCTGTGTGTGAATTTTAATTACATGTTTTAATTACAGATAAATCCATGAGGCTGTTATGCCCTGATAAAGTGATATTAGGCTTTAGAGCAGTTTTTCATCAATGTTATGGTGTTTTCTTTCAAAAGAATGGTTTCTCATTCATTTCTTGTTGTTATATCAATTGGTATACCACAGGTTTTCACTTATAACCATAATCCGTATAGGAAATCCTTTTTTTCAAAAGCATGTAAGCAGGGCATTAAGCAACTGATTTGCATTGCCTGTGTATGTCTAACTGGAGATAATTCTTGAATTTTGAGTCTTTGCAGCGTAAGCATGGGCTTTGGTTCTGGTCTACTTGCAGTGGAACAAACGACCAGTAATCTTATTTGAAAATTGTAAGTTATGTCAACCACAGTCTCATCTCCTCTGAAGCAATGCTTTCTTTTTCCACTCATTTCACTCATTGAATATTCTAAAGAATATTGTGTACAGAATGTCCTGTCATAAAGTATGTGGATAACCTAATCTGACACCATCTTTACAAAAAGAAATTTCTGTTTGGTTGCTCTGAAAGGTAATGACTGATAAAATATGGATTTTTTTCCCTCAGATAATTACCCAAAGACTGTTTTTTCTGAAATTTGTAGCTCTGTAGCTCTTTTCATAAGCTTGATATAAGCTAATATAAGCTCATAAGCTAATTCCCAGTATACTTTGCGGTTTTGTTTCAGATGTACATAAAAGAAAAGCTGGAAAGAGGGATTTTGCTGAGACTATTTTGTCATTTAACTCAAAACGGCAAACACCAAAGACAGAATGAGCCTGAATAAAAATTTAATTTGCACTGCATTTTTGTAACTTTATTAAACATCTGTCACACGTGTTACATGCACTGAAACATTAGATTCTATTGAATCTGAGTGTAAGTCATTTGTTGTTAATAATGAAGTAAAGAGTTTCTTTTTATACATTCACATTGCATGATTTGTTTATTGAAATTCTTGAAAAATATTGTCCAGTGGTCAATGAAAAAGAAAAAAAATACCTTATCACTCAAAGCTAATGAGAAAATATATTATAACTAAAATATATAGCGGTCCTTTTGTGAATCCCTGTGAGCCTGTAGTTTTTGGTCTTGTTAGGTCATTAATAATTTCATTCAGGTGCATTCATCATACCAAATACACTATATAATTCCAAAACTGCATCATTTCTAAAAGTGAGATGCGGGGTATTTAGACCACTGAAAATACGTCATTTTTGTATTTCTCCTTATTTCTCTTCATTAATTTCATGTTGAACATATCACTGGAAGTGAATTCAATGTATCAACATTTTCAAACCACGTAATTGGTGATAACAATATACTAACCATTTCAGATGGAATTACATGTTACATTTTGTAAATTGAACCAATATTCTTCTATATGTTATTGTTATTATACATTTCACATTTTTATTCTGTCAGTCCGAATGAAAATGGGAGTTTCTTGACATGCTAAATAGAAAAACGTTGGACTATTTTAAGGAAAGGTTCCTTTGGTGAACCCAGAAACAACTGCTATGACTGCCTCCTTAAATTTCTTCTTTTTCAGCTTGACACCTCAGCAAATTGTAAAAATTGAAAATGCAAGGTCATGTTTGTACTGAAATGACCCAAACAGGCACAGAATTAAAAGAAAATTACCACATTTACTGTCCTGAATTCTAATTCCTGTATTTGGCCATTGTGTGGACCAGCATGTGGACGGACAGATAGGTCAGAGATGAGACTGGGGGATTTTGCACTAATGGGTCAGGCAAATGCAATTACAAGCACTGAGGACAGTTCACTTTCTGGAAGAAAGACTGTCCAGGGGACAGAGTGTGCAGTGCAGGAGCACATGAACATCTTTTCACTGAGACCTTATTTGAGAATGTTTGATGATGCAAATACCCAATAATTAATAACATAATAACAAGATTAGACTTAAAGTAACATGTATTACTTGGAAATTTCAAGACTTCCAACAGAAAATCATTTTATGTGAACAATTACTGGACAGGAAAAGATCATCTCTGCATGACACATCCACCAGAGATTCATTAAGATTTGAATGTAAGAAGCTGAATCACTAACTGTTTGAACAAACACTCTCAGCATCAGTATCTTGCTTCAGAATGCTAAAAACATGTGTTTTTCATATCTTTGTCTGAATATTCCTACACAAATATCCTCCTCATTTGTTATTTATTTATTTTTTATTTTAGATCAATGGTGGGTAAACAATACCATTGATATTGTTGTTATGCTATATGTTGTTATTATATTATACATTCACAATTATATTTTTAAAAATATACAGTGATATGCCCCTGTAAACCAGTTCTTATTATCACTGAATTTAGATTTTGAAGCGTTCATTTAGGTCATGAAAGACAATTATTTTGAAATTTTTATGGGAAGCGACAGAGTTGGAGTTGTAAACAATCTAACACTGCACTGGCATCATAAATTATTAAATCCAATATAAATATAATTAAATATGTTCAAGCACTAACAGTAAGAACGTACTAATTGCATGATAAGAGCATGTGGTGATTGCAGAGGCAGCAAAGATGCTCCTACAGAACTCATAATAACCAGATTTCAGAGATTTCTCATGAGCTACAATATTTCTCATCCAACTGTGTGTGCAGACATTTTGGGTAGCAGTGAGAAGCAGTAGCTAAAACATGACACTCCAAATGAGGGGCTTGCGGGTTCCGATACCGGATGGGACACTGGTAATTGTGTACCCTCGCACATTGTGCCTTATTTGCATTGTTCCAACGCAGACTCAGCTGTGTACAATTTGCACAGGATGTTAAAGTAGGCAATGTCTGTCTCCCTGGAAAAGAACATCTGCTTAGCAAATCCATTTCCTCTGAATATTTCATCCTGTTTTCTTTACATCAGTATTTGAATTATGGTCTTTGTTGTGAGACCATATACACCCAAAGCCTTTGTCATTCCTTTACCAGCTCCTCACTAATCCTCAACAGGCTGACATTGATCCTTGTAAAACTGTAAACATTGTTTGCTATCCAGGCATAGGTACCAACTGAGGTACCAAGGACAGCAACTCCTTGAAAAATACTGAGAAGTTCTTTGTTCAGACTTACATATTTGCTGTATGCACAGTGCTCATGGTCTTCTACTGTAAACATCAGACTAATACTGCAGGCTATCATTCTATCAATCAATATTTCAGACTCCCAAAGAACTGTTTCAGTTGCTTGTCCAGTCTCCTCTAGGCCATCATTTTGAATTATAATAATTTCTAACCATAATCAACATACTAATCATAATTTCATTGTGAATAATTTTGTTTCCTATTGCATTCAGAACTCCATTATGCATTTATAAGAATTATGCGTTTAAAGCCATAAAAGATAAGGCCATTTGGTCTATGCATCATTTTTACCATCATCTTCAAATATTAAACCTCTTGACAATTTACTCCAAGCTTTACATTCCATGTTCCTCTTCCCTCAGAGATTATTTTATTTGGGTCTGTATCAAGATGGCATGAAACTCTCCTGTGAATCAACAAGCGGCTATGAGAGATCCGTCTAATTAAAGAGCCCAGCGAGAGAATGGTATGATTGGAGTTCCCTTTTCTCAGAAACATACACAAACAGCATGTAATAATCTCATCCTGAATAATATATTAACCCTCATGTGCACTGGAGACTGGTTGTGACTAGTCAGTGGAATTGTAAAATGGAAATAATGATGTTCTCACTCGCTGTAGACATCCTGTAAGACTTTAAACTCGCACAGCACAATGCCCCATTTGTCCTTTGACTGCTAAAACTGCTTTCATGCAGAGATGATTTTGTGAGCTAAACATGATAGAGAACAAGTATTGCTCAGAGGAGCAAAGCAAAAGGTCAATTGAAAATGAAAAAGGAAAAAAAAAACAAACAAACATACATACAAACAAACAGACATTTCGGTTGACCTGACTATGTGTGACCGATGAGGTCAGAAGAAGCCTGTTTTTCTCATATCAATGATTCTCCACACCTTAGTTTGGCTCAGTTGAAACCACAAATCCATCTCTGCTTTGTGACAGACACCAATTAGGCATGAAAATCCTTGCAAAATGTATGCAAAAGCCTCAAATGTTCCTCTTTGTACTGTTTGCTGATTTCATTTGTGTTGACCTCTGAGAGAGTCCAGGCCACAATCAATACTACAGTTTTCACAGCGTCCCCCATTCCTATCTTCTGACACTTGTTTTCATTATTTCCAACCATCGACATCAATGACTGGCGGCTTGGCTTTTCCTTTTCCCTGTGTTCCTCTGTTCCTTCACTGACAGCTGCATGTGACTGCTCTGGTAAAGGGAAAAACTGAATGTCCTGACAGACTGCAGCACAGTTTGCAAGTCCCTGCCTCATGTCTGTGCAGAATTAAGCAAAGCTGTATCTTAAAGATAAACCTCAACCGGATTGGATTATGTAAGATAAACAGTCATTCACAATATGAACACTATTCACTTCCCATCACTATATAGTGAAATAGATTCTAAGTTAATAAAAAACAAACATATCAAAACCTAATAACAGAAGTAATGATAATTCCAGTGTTACAGATTTAACATCTGCGGGGCATGCAATCACACCACTGTTTGCCCTTGACTGTGAGTAATGAATTTTAGCAAGCTCGACATTGAAATGAATGAAACCTATTATATTACAGCAGAAAAAATAGCACGCTTGCTTGAATTTGTTTCTCAAAGTTAAGGGCATCTTATTGTTCATCTGAGTGTGTCTCCTGCTCAGACTCTCACTGCCCACATGACCAATGGGACGCAAACCATCAAAATAATACGCTGACTGCAGGGCATTGTCGTCCTTCTGAAGATGTTCAATGCATTATCCCTTCAGCCGCAGATTCCTCAAATCTGAACATCTGGCTTAATCAGCGGCTCTTAGTGTTTGGATAATTCCATTACACTCCCGGCCGTAATTATGTGTGCGGCCTGCAGACATTTTCAATTTTTCATATGGCGGTGGGACTGGCTCTAGATACTGTAGCCACCTCGGGTCTGTTATCTGTACGGTTGCACTCCAGTCCTGCGGGTGGAGCAGAAACGACAGAGAAGGGTCCTGAGAGTGAGGCTGCAGGCAGCAGGTTTGAAAGGACAGCCAGTGGGATGCGGGTGTTCCTGCAGGATGTACAGCACCCCTCTGGCTCTTGGGCTTTGGCATTGTCCGAACAGCGGTGTTGTCATTCATTTCAGCTTCATATGGGCTCCGCTCTGCGGGATGCTGGTCTTTACAGCGGGGACGCACTGGAGAGAGAAAGAATGAAGGTGGAGGGAACTATAAGCAGTGATGGGGCGGACAAAGGAAAGAGGACCTGCATTAGCCGCTCCCCAGGGGGTAGCCTGGCCTGAGGGAAAGGGGCAGGGGGAGGTGCTGAAGGACACACCTGGGAGAGAGCAATACAGCTGCCAATTTTTCATTCTGCTCATAAAACCCACTTCATGATTAACACTCTCCAATGTGTCTATCCCTGTGCTTGCAGAACATACAGTATGCAGAGGGTGCAAACTTGATTAAGATCATCAAAATCTCCTTTGTGGTTTCATATGTATTTGCTTCTCATACAACGAAAAGCAGATTTCCTTCTGAGTCACACGCTCCTACAGAAAATTCTATTAACCTCAAAAGATTCTCAAAAGAATAAAGTGGCACACTCTTCTCTTTCACTGATAATCAAACCCTAATATGCCATTAAAGTATCTATGTCAGAGAATTACAATTATTTCACAGTTCGTACTGTACTGTACCAAACATTTGTTACAGCCCTCTATTTTGCATGTCCAAATAAACACTTTAACATTAATTTATAGCTCCAGTTATATATAAATATTAAATGCTACTTGTAAGGTCAACTACTGATGGACAAGCTGTCAGAGAGCATCCCTTATCTATGTTGTAGGTATGTTGTATTGCACATATGTATTGAAGCTTGTACGCACTACTTATGACAGCTCTGTGGGAGGGGTTGACACATGTATTAATGTGATCAGCTGTGTCTTGTATGACTAAATATGATGTAAAAAAAACAATTGCCAAATGTGTTTTATTTTGAGTATCATCATAGCAAGAAAAATATTAAGATGTGGACAAAACTTCCAAAACTTCGTTGGTGTTCTTCGTGAGATTAATGTTCACACTATCGAAAAGGTAATACTTTCCTTTGACAACAAGGTTATCAGAAATTCACATATTATTTACAGTATTCCAAGTTCCACAGATTTCACTTAACCTGGAAATTTTGTGAGCTCTGGAGAAATGTACAGAAAAATCTAGCAATGGGTAAAAACAATTTTCATAGATATTCATCCCAGGCGCAGTAAAAAGAGAGTGAACGCCAAGAGATTGGACTTAAGTTAATTGCTGCATTCAGTTATGACAAAAGCAAAATCACCCTCTTTTCTAAGGAAATATTAACATACAAACCCACCAGCAGGAGACCAGGAGAACAGGAAGCCATGGATGAGCCGCACCCAGACGACATCTCTTCCCTCCCCCTACTCTACTCACACATTAAGCCTCAGCGGTCAGGCCTCATTAGGAGTGGTCACGTCAGACCGATCAGATGCTTTTCTTCCTTTGTGCGCCACCCCCACTAATTCAATTCTAGGTCCGCAGTGAATTATTTGCAATCCTTCCACTTAGGATAAACTTCTCCGTGAAAAACCCATGTTTGGCTAGTCATGATTCTATAAAACCTTCTTTTTGTATTAAAAAAGGGTAAAGTTAAAACACTTATTACTTTGTTTACGAATGGTGTCACAGCTTACTCTACTTATCTTTCGCCATCTGATATTTAGACCTTGTTGTTTCCCAGATTAGTTGAGGTCAGCTAACATGGGAATTTAAGGCATCCAAAGGAATGTTCTGGTCTTGCCAGATTCTTCAGTCTCTCATCTCTGTTGTTTATCATACCCCCGTTACAATTAGTCTGATGTCCTTTCTAGCCATTCTGGAAAATCCGTACGCAGCTCCTCCACTTCCCTCTCCCTTCATTTAAAAGCTTGTCTTTGTGTGCTATTGGTAATCTCAGAATAATATTCCTCACCAATGTGCCTCACGTTCAGACTGTGCTGGAGAAAATGATCTTTTCTTTCAGTGATAATACTGTTGAACTTTCCCAATAAGACACCAGGGAGCAGAGAAGTTATTATGTAAAGAGGATACATAGAGGAAGGGAAAACTAGGGACATTTTGAATGTAAAATGAGTATAAATTTCATTTATACTCTAAATTTGTATTAATGCTGTTGTTTCTGTTGCACCTTGTGTAAGCCACGACTAACAACCTATTAAAAATGTACATGATTACAGGTAATATTTGACTTTTGTGGCTTTCCACGGACATGAAAGAATCATCAAACAACTGACATGCTTTCATTCTATTACACTCATCGTAATTCCCTTTACGATATCATTTCCTGGTATGGGAAGCCATCCTCTCATTCCAAGGGATCAATATTGTTAATTGCACATTATCTCCTAGGACAAATTGCTCAACAGAAAACATGCATTGGGAACTGGGTGGGGTTCAGCATAAGAATCTGATAGACCAAAACATCTAAGTCATTCCTCTTTTTTGCTCTAATGTTCTGGAATGAGTCAGGAAGTGATTAACAATAAGACTGGGAGTGGCTAGGAACAGCGAGGATGTAGAAAGATGTAGTAAATGCTTGTATTGAAAAGGAAAGCTATTTTCCTCATTCCAACTTCACAACCAGAAGTTAGAGAAGAATAAAAGACAAATCATTAGACTTCTTAGAAAACGTTTCCATGCACACATCAAAATATAAATTGTCATCAAAAATATGACTGACATTGTCACCTTCATCATTATTATTATCACCATCACCATCATCATTATAATAATCACCATGGGGAGAGGAGGGGTTGGTTAGTATAAAACCATGTATCTGTGGGGGAACCCCCTATAAATAGGTTAATTTGAGTTCATTGTTGTCATTTTAACATTTTTAGACAACTGTAATGCATTCAGTCTCCTGTGGGTTATGAACACAATAGCTGCCGACCCATGAGACATCACCCAAGTTTAATAGCTTACAAACCTCCGCTGTACAGTCTTACACCTCATTAGGAAATCAATATGAGTACAAATCCCATTTCTTCACCCATTGTATTGATACCACTGTGCAGCCGCAAGACACTTCAACCTACCATGAAAACAAAGCCAGAAAAAAAAAACTTTGAATGGATTAATCAATACATTTTAACATCAGGCATAGTGGTACAGTATACTGTAATAGAACTTGATTTTACAGTTAGCACTAAAAAAAATATGAAAAGCCAACAAAAAATGAGAGTTGATGTGTGTTTCCAGGGGGGTTCATGTTACCATGAAAAAGGATAATTTATTTTCAATAGACTTACATTTACACCACTTGATCAGCTAACGAATACAGTTAATCCACAGGTTGGACTGCAAAAAAATATACATATTATCATACGTATACAAAATATATGTATCAGTCAAATTGGGAAACCAAGCACAAAGATGTAATGTTAAAAGCAATCAGTCAATCAGTTTACAACTCATTCAAGCATTCATTTTCTATATAACACTATATAACATAATAACAGTAACAGAAATATAACATTAAAGTTAAAGTGTATCTGGGTTCATGCAGGCAGTAGATGATGAGCATATGACTGCCTGGGTGGGGGAATCTACACCGGGTAGGTTGCATGCAATGTTTCCATACTGGCTTCAGACAGAGGCAATAATCCGTGGGCTGTCTGTTCTGCATCTCCTTCACCTCCACAGTCATTCTGCAGAGCTGTCAGAAAAATCCTAGCAACCCGAGGCTCTCTTTTGTTTATTGTCAGCAAATCGCCTTTGTTATATAATACATGAAAGTGTTTTCTTTTTCTATATAAGTATGTTTTGGAGGGTCTGAAAAGTTGAGCTGAGTTCTGATTTGAGATTCCTTTTGATGGGTGGGAGGAAACACGAGAAGAGCTAAATAAACCGTGGTGTCATGAGTGAACCGTCTGTGCTGGATACAGCCCACAGTGATGTGATATTCCCTGGCCAAAAACAGCACAAACATAGCTGCCCCGTTGAGCACTGGATAATTTCAAGGCTCTATGCAGAGTAGGAAAGATGTGGGGGAAAACCATTGTTTTTCCTTATGTCTGGTGATAACAGTGTTGCCCTTCCACAGAAAACGTGAAATGGAAATTCGTTAATACCCAAGGACCGTTCATCAAGGATATCTCAAATGCTTAAGAAAATTTGCATTACAATTAAGGCAGTAATTATGGAGATTGACGGACATAAGAGTGCCAGGTATTATAGTGTAAGTTGGTCACATGGCACATGCATGTGAATGTTTGAGCATGTGAGAGACACAGAGAGAGATACATTTGTTTCACTGTCACATGTTTTACTGGGAGTTCTTACTACTGCATCTTTTTGCAGAAATGATTTGCTTTTGTAAGGAAGAGTGCTGCAGTAGCAGTGTACTGATCCCCTAATTTCATTTGATCTTACTTTTCATTTTGATCTTATAATTTCTATCAGTGCTGCAATCATTTTAAACATTCAACAATTAATGACCATTTCTAATTTAACCAAGTTCAATTATACATGCAATGAGACGTAGAGTGCCCAAAAAGCACAACTCAGGTTTTTTATTGGGTCAAAATGCCCCCTATTGAAGGCCTATACAACACACCACCATAATCTCTTTCACCTCCAGTTTTCAATTACCTTAAATTGAATGTATCTTGTATATGTATGTATATTGAATGTATTGAATTGAATGTATATTGAATTTTCCCCACTGCTGAATCCTTGCTACTCCCCTCTGCTAAACCCTTGCTAAGCCCTCTCCACACCCCACCACCATCCCCTTCACACAAAGCCAAGGCTCTTCATCCCCCCCCCACGTGGCAAATTATTTCTCAGATCCCCCAAGTCATGCGCAGATTGCGCTGCCTCCTGCAGTTGACACCAGGATCGCACCTGGACCCCCCCGTCACATCCGCAGGCCAGCACTTCACACATTTCGTCTCAGGGCTGGGGGGGGGGGGGGGGGTGACAGGCGAGCAGCTAGTGGGAGCTGTAGTCTAGGCAACAGGATGTGTTCCAGACAGCACGGTTCTCAGATGTTTTAATTTATCCTGTGTTGCTGTTGGCTGCTAGCCTCCTGCAGTGCCTGAGCAGCACCGACCTCTCCTGCTGCCCTCCTCTATGAAAAACCTCACGGCCAATTTCAGTGACAGCTCTGATAGTGTGGGAATGTGCTTGCCAGGCTTGGTCCTGGAGGAGGCTCTGCGGAGATCACAGCGGCAATGCTAATTCCAGCTTTGTTTTTATTATTATTATGATTTTTTTTTTTTATCATAACTTAAGCCTGTGAGAGAATTTTTTCTGCTATTTTTCATGTTAAGCGTACTGTTAATTGAATTATTATGCAGATGTGAAGATCATTAATTAATGATTGGGGATTGTCGACAATTCAGAGAGTGTTCTTTTGGCTGGCTTACTCTGAAGTGTCCTTCACTCACTCACTCACTGAACAGCTCCTCCAAAGTAACAACAGTACCTTTGTTTTAGCAGAAGACAGCAATAAGGCTCTAATAAGAGGACTACCAAAGTAGTTTTAGGCCATAAACAGGTCACTTATTATTATTTTAATTATTATACAATTGGGGAAAAAAACAACACCACAGGGTAGGAAAATGTTACATGATGGTGGAAATATATCACTATCACATTTGAAAGAAATATGACACAAAAATAAACAAAATGATATTTTTCAGAAACAATGACATTTCACTTCCAGGTGTACTTGTTCTGTTGAGAACCACACTGAAAGTATATATAACAATGTTGTTGCTGTTTGCTATTTGTAACTTCACCCCTCCAACCCAAAAGCCACAAACTGAGCTTACCTCAGCCTCTGCTGAATAACTCTGTCATTTACCCATACAGAAGCTTCCGGTTTATTTTGCTGCGTAAAGGAAACTTGTCACTTTCATTGTGTTGAATATTGTGTTGAATACATGATCAGTAAACATAAAATTGGCTCTGCAGAAGCAGTGCAAAGTTTTTCTACCTTTTTGCATCATCAGTGGTTCTCTTGTTTACTTCAAAAGAACTCCAATTCATCTCTGTGTAATATCTCTGTCATTTTAGGATTTACTGTATAAACAATTGTCTCTTTTCCTATGTGCCAGAAATGTGCATCTTACATGTTATTCAATCAGATGTCAGTAAACAACAGGGCTCTATACACCAAAGATGCAGTCTACACCTATTGCTGACTGCAGTGTATTCAGATGCACATCTCTCTCAGCTCAGATGATCACACAAACGACAAAAGCAAATCTGATGATTATTGTAAGCAGTTTCATGCAAGTAAATACTTTTTCAACAAGTCAAAATTATTGTACCTCATATAAAAGGACAAATTCCTCATCTCATGGTCAGTACATGGCATTTTCCAATAGACTAATTAGTTCTAAACAAAATGACACATGGCATGTGTGGACGTCTATTACAGATGCAGTGTAATCTGCCTAAAACTCCAAAACACACAAAGAGGAGCGGGTTCAAGGGGTTAAGTGCTCTGCATACTGTCAACTATTTGTCATGTCACGTTTATCTATGTGCATACTGACACCATTTCAGACATCCTTCCCTGAATTAGTGGGGAATTCAGCAAGCTGGAATGAATTACCTCAAAGGAATCAATAGCATGTAATGCATAAACCAATGGGACAAACAATACCAGTGGATGGCTGCTCTACAAACCAGTCCTAATTGAACATCTAGTCATATAGAGCACATCCAACAACACTACCTCTACTGCTGAAATCAGTATTGACTAATCCCTAATGAACCTTCTTAGCTTGAATCCACATCAGTATGGGTAATACATGCTTTGTGACATTCAATGAACATCTGACCAAAAACAAGTGCAGTGAAACTGGAGGGAAGAATGTATAATCGAAAAGCGCATGCAAATCCTATGGTGAGACCGGAAAATCCATTTAGTCTTAAATAAGGTTCAATTTGCAGACCTGCAGTCCATAAGCTGTGAATCAAGGCTCAGGGGAGGTTTATGGTAAATAAGTTCATCATTATACCCAGCAGTAATCCTATTTGTTTAGAGAGCATGCAAGTGAGTTTGTGCTTTGGGTATATGCAGTGTGCAAATGTTGAATTGCCAGCAACTATAGTTATAGCAACTTTAGCACGTGTGCACTTTTATTATGTTAACCATTAATTGACTATAACTATAGTCTTTTTCACTTTGTTTTTTGTTTTTTTTTTCCTTTTTCCACACCCCTCTTTTTGGAAGTGCCAATTGGACATTGTGATCTTTCACCGCAATGTCCTCTGGAATCATGCAGGAGTGGTGGATGCAATCCTCCGACACGCTCGCTCACCAGTGCAACTAGATCCCATACAGCAAACCGCACAGCACATCTGGGGGATGGGCCCGGGTTCACTGAAGCCAGGCACCTCGCAGGCATCCGATGAGTCAGAGTGTCTGAGGGCAGCAAAAAGAGCAGCCTCTTCCGACAAGGGCTGCCATTTGTAACATTGCTGTGGGCTCATGGTCATGGCCAGCTGATGACATGGCTGGAATAAAATCCAGGCCATACAATTTAGCTTCAGCTACTCAGGAACCCCTGAGCTGAAGTTTAACTATGAGTTATTTTATGTTATTTTGTTTAATAAAAAAGGTGCAGTGCAGTGAATGCTATAATAATTATACTTATCTAAACATATATGTATATAAATACTTTTTTTGGCTGTTTAGACAAATAGTGAATTTACATGAAAGGTACAGTGTGAAAGATGCATGTGTTGAAAGAAAAGTAAAATTATTGTTTAAAACATTTGCATAAATGTCTGCCTGCATTCATTAGAACTCGACAAGGACTTGCCAGTTTTTCCATGATGTGTTCTACAACTAAGCAATTACAATTTAGGAAATAATGGTGAGGAAATGCAGATTGTCCACTGGTTTTCGGTTGCTCTAAGCGAATGCAATATAATGATTTAAATAAAGTAGGGGTTGTAATTAGGTGTTTGATCTCGGTAGATTCTTTGATTGCTTTACTGCTGGTGGGTGTTCTCCTCTATGAGGGTTTTTATTTTTATTTTGTTTATTTTTTATGACTGCTATTTTGTTAATAATCATTTCCACAAAAACCAGGATTAAAGTAATGGTGATTTTTTCTGTCTCTGTGCTTCTCAGCAGATACATATTTGCTCCAGGGTTCTTCAAGTGGAATGACATTTTACTATATGTGTACATACTGTGTGTATCTCATAATGTGGCAATATAAAACTCTCAAGGGGTAAGGGTTTTAGGGAATGAGCAGCTATTTTAAAGTGGCAATATGGCAATATAAAACTCTCAAGGGGTAAGGGGTTTAGGGAATTTTTAAGGAATTAGCAGCTATTTTAAAGTAACACAATGCATACACAACTGACCTTTCGCTGACTTGTTTTTTGTCAGGTCTCCTAAAATGGAAAAGCTATTTCACATGCTTTATCACTTTCCAGAGAAAGACACTGATGACAGAATTAACCTCAAGATAACTTAAAACTTAATCCCTTTGCAATAAAACTGCCAGATAGACTGTTTAACAAAAGCAAGGAAATACAAACATTAGTTGAGATTTTAATCAATGTGCACATTTGCTTAGAAGGGATCTACAATTAGACTCTTGTTTTTAAACTCTGCATATGTCAACAATCACCACAATTTGCTTCAAACAGGCTGCAAGCTGGTGGTTGCAGTTCGATCAAAATCATGCTTCCCTCCCTGTGCACAAAGGATTCTGAGCCTATGTTCTTGGAATATATTGACTGAAAATTTGAGCCCTGTGCTAATGTATGTTGTTTGAAATGAAAGAATTACACCAGCACATTTGGCATTGTGGTGCCACAGTTGAGAGCAGTAAAATTTCTAAACCATAAACTTCAGCCTATAGTGCATCTTGTTGGGTTGTATGATATATTGTCTCAAGAACTGAATAAATGCTAAATAGATGGTCACCCATTAAAGCAATTGCCTTTTTCCTCTAGCTCTCTTCCTGTTTATCTTCTGGCTTCTGGGTGGACAGAAATCATGCCCTTTCGCAATGACAGAATCAATCTACGAGGAAGTCAAAGTATGGACATTAGCTGTAATAATGTAATAAGGTCATTCGACTTCAGGTGCACACATCATTCTGTCTGAACGGGAAGGTAATGCCGAAAGCACCTTCAAATTGTATATGTGAACACATTTATTTTCAGCTTAATAAAGGTAACTTTCAATTCCATCTGAACATTATTCATATACTTGATTCTTGCTAATGTTGTTCTCGAATAACAACAAAAAACCAAAAAAAAAAAAATACTGAACTGCAATTGAATCAGCAAATACCAGGCAATGGTTGTAATGGATTATGATACTAAACATAAGCAGCTCTTTGTCAATATAACTAACAATCATTGCTACCAAGAAATTTCTGTAATCCTTCCAGACTATACAAAGTACAGTTTAATTTCAGTGATATGTTTATGAAAAATGTATTTTGGTAACACTTCCTCTGAAGTGTATGATGCTACAACACCATGTAGGTCAATGAATGCATAATATGTAATAATAGTTTGACATAAGCAGTAGTATACATTCACAATGGCTTATGATGACTCCCATAATACTAATAATCATAAACGTAGTGCTTATGGGTCAAGAAGATATAATGCACTATGACATTAATTTATAAATAAAGGCTATGTTGCAACTGACATGATGCATAAAGTACTGCAGTATATCACAGATTTAAAAGTATTCTGAGGAAAGAATGGTTTGAAAAATGATGTCTTGTTTTCAGTTAACAGTCTAAAATTGGAATCGATGTCCTGTCCACAAGGGCCTCTTAAAATGCAATGTTGGAATGCAGTATCCTTGGACCAACATGTGTAAAGACATTTTATGAATTTCTTATAAATGTTTTCTGTTCTACTAAAGAAACAATATGTTGAACAATCATTGCATAACATCCCATTGTGGACTGACTTTATGTACAGCATTGTAACTATGGAGTGCATGATTGTGGTAGGCTGGCAGGGCTAACCAACATGCCGCGTGGCGATTGGCCAGGAATCACACTAGCACAGTTTGGACTGTGACCATTTATTTTCCTCACTCTGGGGTTCATGGCAAATATAAAATTAATACAATTCAGCTCCTGTCATATGAGAGAAAATAACCAAAGGAAACCCTCTCATCGAGGAAGAGAAAGCATTTGGCTTATTGCTCAGCCGCATGCAACAATACCGCAGACTAATAGCACAATACACAAGTCAGCATATCTTGGGCTTCACCTCAGGCACCATGGACTGTGCCTTTATAATAGGCCTAACAAAGGCAACAAGCAAGCAGGTTGGGAATCAAATTCAAGCAAATAGCAATCAAACTCAGCTGTGCAGGTGTCAGTACTGCAGCATCTTAGCCAGCTTGTTTTTGTTTTCCCTGTCCATGTGCTCTTGTTTACTGGTTTTCCCCTGTGTTCCAGCCCTGCCCTGCTCTCCGCCCTGTCGCCGCCCATCTGATTACCTGATCGTCTCCACCTGCCCGCCTGCTCACCTGAGTGAGTGTTAGATTTCAGGACACATTCAGTGCATGTTTCATGCCAAGTTTGGGCTAATTTTGCAGTCTTGAGCTGTGGGAAAGTATACTTTTGTATAACCTTTTGAAAATAGTGTAGTTTTGACAGAGCTGACCTATTATTCATACCTGTGTTTGTTGCCAGGAAATATTTTGTGGTACATTACAGTACTGATGCATCGCAAATTGGGAGAGTCATGCCCTGAAATTAGGATATAATGAAGAATGACAACACAGGTTTTACTGCCTCATCTGGATATCCCAACATGGATGAAGTGTATTCCTGCATATAAGTTAAATATGGCTTGTGCAATGCAATAACACCATGTAGGAAAAACAATATCTAAAAAACAAACAAATAATGTAAAAAAAAAATGTGTGGAGTATTTGAAATGCAGTGCCCTTAGTCACAATAAAATGATCAAATACGCTCAGAATGTCGTAAGAAGTCACTGAGTAGTCACAAAATGAGAAGAATAATTTGTTCCAATGACCATACATTTGATTCGTAGGCGTCAACAAAAATGGCTTACTAAAAAATTAAGAGCAATTATAGTTTATCGACCCTAATACAGAGCATGCACTTTATGGTTTGAAGTGCACAGGGATATTAATATGAGTAGTAGAACACCAAACAAAACCAAAGGAGATGGTTTAAGGGCAATGGTATGCCATTAGAACATTAAATGTAAACTACTCTATGGCAATGCTTTTTAAAACTGCACACAACAGCAATCCTTTGAAAGACCTTACACAAGGAATAAAAGTCATTAAGAAGTCAATTCAGAGAGACCAACGCCCCTTGTTAAGGCCAATGACTCTAAACGTCTTCTGTAATCATATACCTTTAATTGGGATTGTTATAAACATTGTATATTACTGTGGACATCTGCACTGTATTATACCCACTAAGTAATGTAAGTATTGGCTGTTTCCCACTTGAGCTACAGACAGCCTTCAATACAAAGTTTGAAACGTGTGTTTGAGAACTGGGCATATAACATTATTCAGTATTTTGTGTTATGTGTTTGTACATAACACTTGACATACAAAGCTAACATGTTACATATTATTCTCCATTTTATAGATTGGTTTTCAAATATGATTGTTTATACACCTAATATGCTGTGAGATATAAGAAGTTGTCAGATGTCTTTAAATTGTTTGTCTTGTGCACCTAAGATTACTTCTTGAGAAAGACTGTTATCAATCAATTATTTAAACATGATTGTTAAATGGCCAACAAAAGGACAGATGACAGCCATTTTAGTAAGATATATGTTTCAAACATTTAGTCTGTAATGAAAACAAACTGTCAAGAAGAACAAGGGTTCCAAACCTGCAGTTTATAGGAACCTACCTAAAATTTACTGTGAGCTTGTGCCTATTTGCAAATATGCATTCACTGTATTTTTGGCTGCTTCAGTGCACAGCTCACCCTACAACTAGTGGTTCTGTTCTGCTAAAACAGTTTTAGAAAGCAGAGTTACACAGTATAAAAATTTATTTCATTGCATTGTTGGTTTAGCTGTATCAACCTACATGTTCCTGCCCCCTACTTTTTCTCATAAAACAGATATTGACACTGGTGAGAAGACTCGAAAAATACATATTCTTCATTCCATGTATTTCCTTTGGTGATAAACATCTCCACCACCTCATTCTGGATGCTACAGTGAGGGACTGATTTTCACAGAGGAAGCTGGATATCACAGTGAGAAGTTGTAGATGCCCTCTACAGGATAAATAGTGAGGCATGGAAATGGTGTTGTCCAGCTCATGCTTTGAACATAATTTCTCTATATTTTTTGATTAGGCTTCGATTCACAAACACTTGAATATCCAGTGATGCGTGCAATTTCATTCAGCATTCTTCCTTCTTAATGCCATGACAAGATTCTACACTGGTAATATCCATATGTATACCTACGTACTAGTGTAACTCGACTTTGGCACAGCAATGTGTATTATTTCACGTTCAGACATCGGCAATGACATCCGCTAGATACCCCTTTCTCATTTGTAATGACAGGTGGAAGCTCACTTTCACACAATCAACTTTGTAATAAACCAGTTTTTCATGCCAGAACTATGACTGAAGCTTACACAAAGTTGGTCCCAAAGTTTATTTATTTCTAGCAACGCACTGTTTGGAGGAAATTGAAATTGAATATGTCGTTATTGAAAATATAAAAAAACACTGCTCCCTGCTGCGCCAGAATCGACACCTAAAATTTGGTGACCGCATCTCCCATCTGCAGTCTGTGTCGTCCCTGTTGCTACAGTAAGGGTAAGCAATTACGCAAAGGAAGAGACATGTAGATGAGGGAAAGAACGACTGAGGATCACTACACCGGGTAGGATTTATTCCAATGACAATTCGATGTGCGTTCCCTCCTACCAAGCCTGCTTAAATGTTCTCCTTCCTAGACATGGGTTAAAAAAAGAGAAAAGCGAAAAAGAAGTTGATAGTGTTTTGCTTTGCTTTAATTACAAGAAACAAGCTATAGAATGTATTTGACTCATGCAAAGGGAATACTTTAATAAACCATGGGAAAGAACGACAGGAAAATAAAAGAATCTAAATGAGATTGTCATCTGTTGCACAACGAGAGAAGAAACGCTTCAGGAAAAGAACGGTTAAACGATTAGCTAAACCATTTCCCATAATAATGTCCGCGTGGTCTCTACGATAGAACTCGGGCTCCTTCGGCATTGAGTCCCTAATTCTACTTCGGTTCTTGCAGGAGCTACTTTTTCAGAAACGGAGCTTTCTGTGACGAGATAAATGAGAAATACGTGATTTCTTGCATGTGGTTATAGGCAGAAGACAAGAAACCACAGGTAAGTCAATTCCGGAGATATGCGTAACCGATGCAAATATAATATATATGCATATTAATTCATTTTCATGCTTGTTTTAATGAATTTATTTGTTTCAAACATTTTTTTCTTGGATTCACGGATCATATGGTCAGTATCACGATTCTGTATTGGCTAACTCTGCTTGTGGTAACTGCCGTAATATCGTGTATAAGGATATTGCATGGAATTGTCATTGTACAGTAACTGCGCATTGGGTTGTCCAAAATGTTCCAAAAGTGTTGTAGCCTTAGATGAGCAAGCGATTCAGCTAGAGGCAAGACAGCCCAGAACTGGATTCCAGTATCTATTGCACCAAGATCTGAGATGGTTTGGTAACCAAGAACGGATCGTGTTCTCGGTTGTCATACCAGTGACGATTTGTGGATGGCGATATTTTAACCAACAACATGTAATTATATGGGTCAGTATTAGTAGTTAATTTCGGTCATTTCGGAATTATCTGTTGAGCGACTATAGTGCAAAACCCCACATTCCTAATTCTACGTTTATATAATGTCAACTACCAGCCAGACTACTTTATAACTTTAAGAAATGCGAGACATTAACACATTATTTTCTGCAGGATACCTGAAAATAGGTTAAATCCCTGCACCAAACATGTAGAATAGTAAATACGCAAATATGCGATTTATAGGACAAGGTGAAGGTAACTTAGTTCTGCCATGATTAATTTATATTTTGGCATTATAAAAGCTTGGATGGGTTTATTGTCATTAATGTTGATGCAGTGGAGGAAATCTTAACAGCGTTTCAGTTCCTACCTAGGAAACTGCTAGTAAAACGAGCGGACGCAGTTCTGTCGCAAGTTATTTTTATTTTTGTATAGAGACTTTCGTAGTTTCAACTGCTTGATATTTTATTCAGTTCAGTTATTACATGCCGACCTTTTTTGGTGCATGGACTGTACTGGCTAACCCAACTCTTCAGGGAAACCTTCTGGATGTTTTGGCACCTAAAAGAGCTCTGGCAGATTTTATTAAATTTGCACACACCAAATAAAACTAGGCAGACGCCAGGAATTAATGAGATCTCTGTTTAGAAGGTAAAGATGATGCGGCCCAAAAAACAGTCTCGTCAGTCTTTGTGAATAGCAATCTGGTGCCCTGAAGTTAAATTTGCGATGCTGTTATTTGCGACTACTCCACTAAAACTATGTTCTTCACATTGTACTGTATTATGGTGAATGTGGGCTTGTACAATACTTCTCAGTCTGTTATTTTAGATCCCTTGAGGTAGCTCGGTTGCTTATGAATTCATATAGCATAGTGTGTTATGTACATTGCTACATATTGAGCACAAGTCCCATAGTCGTACTTTAGCTGTAAGTCATGGGGGTAACAAATATTTATGTTTTTTCTGAAAATTAGACATAGTTTAATGGAGTCTCTGTTAGTGGTATAGACCTGTTTAACAGTGTAAGTCATTATCTGGATTATGTGCGTAATGCATGATTGGCATTTAAAGGTTTGTGGTGTTCATCAGTATGGATGGTCATAACATATCATTACATTCATGTGAAAATGAATTCACACCCTTAGAGCCCTTCTTTTTTTGCTTTACATTCTAGAACTGTGTACCTCCTGGATGTTGCCAACAGTCAGTTTGGAGTTCTTTGGAAGTGTTGCTGATGCTGTTTCATCCAATTATCTGATCAAACGTAAACACATTTATGAGGCCTAACCCATGGACCTATGGGAACTTGAATGCCGAACTGGTGCCGATTTTTTTTCCAGCGCTACCATCACTACATCACTGCATAACTTGAGGATAAAGTCATCAGAGAGTTAGCTTGAAATTCGTCATTGCTGTTTATACTGTAGCACACCAGAAGGAACAAGAGAGATTGTCCGCTTGGCTGGATGTCCTGGAAAGTCTTGCTTTTTTTTCTGATTCATCACATCTTCCACAAACCACGGTCTTCCTCCCTCTCTGAGCTGTGTGAGATGGCCTAGCAGCGATGTCACAGCTGTACTACCGCAGAACGGACAACTCTTCCTACAGGGACCGGATCCCACTGCGCATTGTGCGGGCCGAGTCGGAGCTCTCTGCCCAGGAGAAGGCCTACCTGAACGCCGTTGAGAAGGGCGACTACGCCAGCGTCAAGCAGGCCCTCGAAGAGGCGGAGATCTACTTCAAGATCAACATCAACTGCATCGACCCCCTGGGGCGCACGGCTTTGCTCATCGCCATCGAGAATGAGAACCTGGAGATCATCGAGCTGCTCCTCACCTTTAACGTGTACGTGGGGGACGCGCTGCTCCATGCCATCCGCAAGGAGGTGGTGGGGGCTGTGGAGCTACTGCTCAACCACAAGAAGCCCAGCGGGGAGAAGCAGGTAGGTCAGCTATCTGAATGAGGCTGCAGTGTAGCATAGTGGCATGGGCCAGGGCTCATAACCAAAAGGTTGCTGGTTCAATTCCCACTAGGGAACTGCGGCTGTACCGTTGGGCAAGGTACTCAACTCACAATTGCCTCTGTAAATAGCGAGATGTATAAATGGATAACGTGTACAAATTATAACCTATGTTAGCCATTCTGGATAAGAACGTGTGCTAAATGACAATAATTTATGGTAATGAATGTTTTACCCAGCTGTCTGGGCAATGCCTTCTCTGACTTGACTTCAGAGTGAAAGTATGTTGGTGCCTGTCCTTTAAAACAGGAGAGGGCAACCCTGTTTGTGAAGTGCCACAGTTCTAGGGATATTTTAGGTCTTCCTAAACAGTAATATAATTAGTGCTTTGAGTTATATAATGATCATTATTACTTTAACATGGCAACTGATGAATTTAATTAATATGTAATGTAAGTGTTGAGATGGAACAAAAACCAAAAGCATTTCTGGCACTCCAGAAATAGAGTTACTCAGTTATGTCTTCAACAATGGTTAGTATACTAAAATAACAATGTAACTGAAGCCAGTAGTCAAAGCTTTTAAAAGCTGAAGATTTTGCTTCAACTCTGAAATTCTCAAGGCTCACTAACATTACCATCTGTAGGTTTCACTGTTATCAATGGGTTTATTGTCATGTTAAAAAAGCAATATAAAAGGAAAATGATTTAGCTAAGCTTTAATATGCATACAATCATGACATTATTATATTAACATTATTTTCTTGAGAATTTAAGTAATGTTGCCTGATTCTGATCTGGCATTTGTTTGATTGAGGGTCAAAGTCTCAGGTGTACTGTCAGTAAAGTGCTTTCTATGACAAGCAAAACGGAGACAGTGAAACTCCGCACATCAGGTAATTCTGCTCTGTTTACTGCATGACATTATTACTGGTGGGCTTTGTGACAGTTTTAAATTGCAAAACAATGATGTGGAAAATTGTGACACTAAAAAATGAATTTCTCTTCTCTGAGAAATATGGAACTTGGTGATAGCAGGAGCTTTTCTTAGCCGAGAGGTATGCTTTTGGTTTGCGAGGGAAACCCAGGACTGCTGTTGAGCCGGACATAAAAACGAGCATAAAAACGTGTTTTTTTTTTTGGTCTGAAAATTATAGCTAAACCACTGAGGATACAAATCACAGCAAATCTGAGGTCTTATCCTTCATCACAGTATATTTTAGCCCTCAGGTGTTTCGGCTATTTATAATCAAACTGAAGCTTGTGTGAAATGCAAATGATCACATTTACATGTCTGTAGTTCACACTTGAACCAGGGAATATGCTTAGAAGCTTTTTTCTAATTGTGAACTAGAATTTCTTATGCAGTGGACCACAAATATGATGTCAGGTGAGTATTTTGTAAGAGATTTGTATCCGAGAGATGTGTAAGTTTTTTGCTCCACCCCCGTGCATCCCTTCCAAAAAAGGGATACAGAATGCATTTCTGATGTTATAAATGAATCCTTTGATGTGCTGTTTCATCCTTACACAGTTTGCTACAGTGAAATTGTTGTTCAATTCATCATGTCAATTCCACTCTGTATTGTATTTTGTGTGGGAGAGGCACTTTTGTGGCAATTGTCATTTGATGATTTAAACTGCTGTTTGTCTCCCTTGTACAGATCATTATATAGTCTTTTCAATACAAGGCCAAGATTAGTATTCTTGTTCACATATCCAAGTCATACATACAAATCCAGTCACGACCCCTTCCCTAATAACTAATCTCTGCAATCTTCTCTGTCAACATGAATACTCATGAATATGAGTTTACCCAACAGCTTTACAAAGGGGAATATTCTCTCTGCAGGACATGGGGCTTGGCCATGCCCCTCTGACAACGCCTCTCATTATCTCTCCCAAGCCATGGCCTTACTGAGCAGGGATTCATCAGGGTTTATCAGCCAGCAATCTAGCAGGGTCCCAGATCATCTCTGGAAAAAAAAGATATAAGGATGCAGTTAATCACCTTTCTGTTTCCTCCCTGATACTGACATGAAGGCGTATCATTAGCTTAAATTGGAATAACTGTACAAGTATTGCTGTATAGTTGGTTCTTTATCTATTATTTTGACAACTATACACCACAAATCAATCATCGGTTTCCATCATCAGGATGGTATCAAAACACTAAAGAGCTGCAGCCACTCAGGAGTTTCAAAAGTGATGCTATTTTCAGTCAACAGGAGACTAGATATTTTCTTCAGAATTTTTTTTTTAAGTGTCAGTCATTTTAGAATGTTGGGGTGATTTTTACCATGCAGTTGAAATAAATAACCTTTTCAGTTTTAACTTGCCTTTCTATTATATCTATGCTTTACATACCCAAAGTATTAACCCTTATAACACCATGCCTATCTCATTAATCTTTGCCCTACCTAACCAGAGCTATTACTTTTCCATTTTTAAAAAGGATACAGTCTACCTTTCAAAGTGCATTATTCTTTTTTTCATTTCAGCTGTATTTTCCATTTTATTTTTCATTTCTGTTGTTATCCTGTTGTTTTTGTTGATGACCATTTTCCCAGTCTGCTCTCATTAGAATGTATTTAAATCAGAAAACTGTTTAAAATTAGAATTAAGCAAATAACTACAATTAAAGTTTTAAACATAAAACTGCCTTCTTTGGGGTGCAAACCTTGGAATGCTATTCAGGAGGTCGAGGTGCCATTTCTCATAGTTGTTCTGGTGTGTCTTCTTTCCATGGCTGTGCTATCATGTTAACTTTACCATTCAGTGCAATAGCCATATAAAACCCAAATACTGTAACGTGCAGGTATTGCAGTTTTAGCACATGAACTCTTTTCTCAAATGTGCTTGTGGAAGGCTACATTGTTGGGTGCAGTTTTTCATTTAGTTAAATTGGTTGTGCAGGAAATCCGTTCACACTATGGATTGCATTATACTATTGGTTAGCGCTCTAGAGTTGATTCTCATAAATCAATTAGTAAATTAGTAAACTCTGAATAGACTATAGACCCTGTATTATCACTAAAATGAGAACAGTAAGTAAATAATGAACATTGTGTGCTTGTATGGTATATGGTGTTCTGTATTGCCGCAGTGAAGTACAAAGAGATCCCACAATCAGAGGAACAACATAATGAGGTGGAGAAGAAGGAATGGAAAGTGCTCATAGCAATATGGGCAGCTGATAGCGCTGAATAGAAATTTGGGGTTAAATGCTAGATTGCGTTCCAGTCTATCAGGTAACATTAGCCTTTTAGGCTGTACAGAGAGTTTTTGGTGTATTGCATTGTTGCAAGAAGGCACAAAATGAACAAAAAATACGGGAAAAAGAAATGGAATTGCTCAAAAGAAGAGATGTTTTCCCTGAAAGGCTGATATTAGCTAGGACACTTGCAGCCAGACTAAATGCAATGAAATGGGTGTAAAAAAAAACAGATAGCAATCTACCTAAAAGCAATCTACATCTGGCATTTTGTGATGCTTACCATCTAGAGCACTCTTCAGCACTTTATAAAACCATGTATCTTTGGAGAAATATTAGAAACACTGTCAGTAGAATAATGTTAAAATTTTGCCCTTTTTCTGGGATTTCTCTATTTTGCCCTCCTCTTTGTCTCTTGATCTGTCCAGAATTCCGACAGGCCTGTCAAGAGGGAACATCCTTGTATACTGTATGGATTGAGAGTCAAAGGGATACAGCTGACACCTGATGCCAGATAAAGGGGCTTTTGAACTTGATTTTGGAATGGTGCATCCAATGACTATTGATTTCATAAATGGATTTATTGGGAAATTATTGGGGCTGCTGGTGAAAGGCTGAAGACAGGGTAATTTCAAAGGAAGGGACATTGGATATACTGTACCTGTATCATTTCTTATATATTCTTTCTTACCATTTAGACAATTGTATTCTCCCACCTCTGTTAATAGGTGCCACCAATTCTGTTGGACAAGCAGTTCTCTGACTTCACTCCAGACATAACGCCCATCATTCTGGCTGCGCACACCAACAACTATGAGATCATCAAGCTGCTGGTGCAGAAGGGCGTGTCCATGCCTCAGCCGCACGAGGTTCGCTGCAACTGCATGGAGTGCGTGTCCAGCTCGGACGTGGACAGCCTGCGCCACTCCCGCTCGCGCCTCAACATCTACCGGGCGCTGGCCAGCCCCTCCCTCATCGCCCTGTCCAGCGAGGACCCCTTCCTCACCGCCTTCAAGCTCAGCTGGGAGCTGCAGGAGCTCAGCAAGGTGGAGAACGAGTTCAAGTCAGAGTACGAGGAGCTCTCGCACCAGTGCAAGAAGTTCGCCAAGGACCTGCTGGACCAGACGCGCAGCTCCCGGGAGCTGGAAATGATCCTCAACTTCCGGGACAATGTCAATCTCCTGGAAGATGAAAGCAACAACGACCTAGCCAGACTAAAGCTGGCCATTAAATACCGCCAGAAGGAGGTGAGTTCCTCTCCTATAAATAACTCCCAGGTGTGATGACTCATGAACAATGGTGATGCGTTGTGCTGTTCCGCAAATAGAATGAGTCTGTGCTGAGGGCCTCCTCTTGATTAGTGCTCATGTATTGTCACGGAAAATGCCTGAGATTTCCGTGCAATTGATGATACAATATTACATTTCACTAACTGTTAGTTATTTCACTGACACCAAACGGATGTTTGGTGCTGTGATGCTAGGCCACATCTGTGTGACAGCATCTAAACTGTAAGCACTCAATACTACTATTAATGGAACCACATCAGCTTCCTGTATGGAATGTAAATGACATGGTTTTATTTTCCTAGACACATGTTTGCTGGAAAAAACACACACTGTTGTAGTATTTCAGGCATGAAAAAGTCTACACTGGCGGTAAGCAACATTAGTTTTATGTGGTATAAGACAAGTGATGTGGCCTCCTGCAGAGATGTGACACCCTCTTTATTGCCGGGCGCACAGATTCGCATTACTTCTGCTCTCCGGTGCTGACAGTGTTTCGATGCAAGACTTAATGACCCCCATCACTGACAGTGTGCATGCCTTGGCCGTGTTTCAGAGAAATCACTTGAGGAAAACCCTTGGGATTTTTGAAAGTGCTATATTGCTAGGTGTCACAAATATGCTGCAACTGCATGGGAACCTGACGCGACACAGATGGTTCAGGTAACTGTACAGCAGGTGGATGTATTGAGGCTTGGAGTGAGGATTCGCAGGGGCTTTGGGCGGTAGATTATGCAGAATGCATACTTCCCTGCTGGCACTGCTTTATTAATCCATGATGGCAAGAGAGCATAATGATGAACTCACTCTCTTCTGGGAGGAATAAATTCAAATCACTTGTAACTGTTAATTCCAAGTGTGATGGGGTGTTCTTTACTTGTCGAACATGGGGTTTAACCCTTGAGGGTGCAATTTGTGGACAATAAGGCAACTGATTTTCTATTAGTGGGTGTATCAAAAACTGTGATTCACTGATCTCTTTCGTTCATGCGGTTTAGTTGCGTTTTTGATCTGCGTTCCACTGCTGCTGAAAAACATCAAAGATTTGCCTCCTACTTGTGTAACAAATAAGTGGTTTTTATGTTGCATTTCAGAAGAGTGTTTGATGGCAGCTTGGTTCAACACCATTCTGCCATCAGTGTGCCAGCATATGATTTGGCAGATCTAAATACGGACCCCAAGGGACCCTAGAGAGACAGTGTCAGCCACTGTCTCAGATGAAAGTTTTTTTTTTAGTTCAGTGACTAAAGTGCATCTGGTTGCATTTGGGAGTTGCAGTGCGTGAATGATGGCCCATTCTTAACAAGCTGTAATTGCTTCATGACAAACTGCAAGACCTTTCACAGCTCTCTACATTTACATACTGTTAATGTGTTGCCATCCCATGCAGAGAACCTCTTTCATTTTTAGGCATCCAATTTTTTTGGAGTAGCAAAATACTTGTTTTTTTCCACTCAGCCTGCTGTCTTCCCCTGACTGAAAAGAACATCTGTATTGCAGCTGTTTGTTTTTTTTATGCGTCATGCTAGTAATTTGCTATATTACACATTTTATTATTATATGAGGATTGTAAACACACAAATATAGCATTCAAGTATATATCTCCAGGATATGTTTTCTTTTAAACATCTTATCTCCTATCTTTGGTTCTGAGTTACATGTGCCTTAAATCTTTCCAAGACACACTGAAACTGTTCATTGTTACAGTTAAGATGTTACTATTATCACCAGAGAGAGGATAAGTGTCTATCTTGGACATGTCACTCTCTCACCACTGTATGACCTAGTGTGTTACCACTTTAAATGTGGGAAAATCACACCCTTGGGCATCTCATTCTTCCATAAAAGGTCAGAAACCCAGGCCTTATCTGAAGCAGCCAAAGTTCGGGCCAATCTCACTTGCCCATGTTTTTGTTTTTGTTAAGAAATACATGTGGAGTAGTCTGAGACTATTAAGCTCTATCTTTGGATTTTATCTTTGTTGATCTTGACCTCTGTGGTTAAGGGAAATGCAGTCTAAAGTGATACTAGTACAAGTCTAGTATTCTGAAGCCCTCACCTCTCTTCATGTTGGCTTTTACCTCAATGATAGCCTGATTGCAATGTGGTATATAGGAGTTGTTATCATTAAACTGGTTTTACAGGTATCGTTTTATGATATTTGAATTATGGCAAACCTTTCTCTCGTTTTCACCTCTCTCTTGATAATATTACAGTATCATGACAAGTGTGCTGTTGCTGCTAATTATGATGGTGATGATGTATATGATGATGATGACAACAATAATTATAAACGTGTAGGGGAGGAAGATCATATAACAGTGTAAAACTCCTCTGTCAGACAGCTTAGGAAAGATGACAGCTTAGGAAAGAGCAATGAGTTGTTATAAATGTAAAAAGGACAGTAATTGATTGTTGATCTTCTGGTTTGAATGGTGTGTTGCTCTTCTAAATTTACAGACTGCCATTTATGTTAATGAAAAATTTCAGACAAAAAGTACTATTGATATTGCAATTAGGAATCTAAAATTGGGTTGACTACTAGACGAATAAAGGACATTAATTACTGACATTCACAAGAGAGGGGGGAGTAATGGCAAAGCACTTTATTCCCTCATTTGTAAGCTCCATAAAAGTCAAGACCAACTATAGTTTAAACACGCTTTTTTGGAAGTAATTGAAAGCACAATTCTGGGAATTCAGAATTGCATGCATTTTTTGCATATTCTCATTAGTATCGAACGTAAGCAGATTGAGGCATGTATTTAAGCTATATCACATTTAGCCAAGGTCATTTTTATATCAGTTCCTGTAATAAAATATTACACGACACAATAGCATCCTTAAAAAGTCCAACTGCTCCTGCTGTTCCTGCTACACACCCTTTTGTGTTGGGAAAAACATGCAGTACTTCTGCAAATGGGACTAATGAGATGCACTTAAATCACCATTGTTTCCTTTTGAAATGGTTAATGATCTAATTTCTCCTGAAAACCATCTCAAAGGTAATGAGGATGCATTAGTTTATAATCTGGTTATGTTGAGATTGCTTTCTTCTACAGATTGCGTATGCCCCCATATATGGTCACAAAGTATATGTCCCTCTGCTAGAATCATTGGATAATGAGGAAAAATGAGTCATTGAGAGCACACAGACTTCACTAAAAAGAGTGGTGGGCTAATGTTACACTTTTTCCTTGTTATTTTCCATTGTTATTGTGGGACTTCATCACTTTTTAAAGCTATAATTGTGGAAAAAAAGCCTCCCTCATGGATGGTCACTTGGGTTTCCCTGGATAGACACAAATGTACATATTTGACACTAATGTTTTCACACTCGTTCTACAACCACATTTGCACAGACCACATGCATGCATTAGACTACTCATGCTGTACTTCTGCTAATCATGTTTGTAAATGGGAACTGCTTATTTACAGGATCTGATTGGTTTTTCATCCAAGCAGTTTTGCTAGTTGACAGGAGTTTTGAGAACTTGCTGTTGGGAGAAACATTGCTCTTTCTCTCCTGCTGTCTGTCCCTCTCTCTTTCTCTCTCTCTCACTCATTGCCCAGTTCGTGGCTCAACCCAACTGCCAGCAGCTGTTGGCATCTCGCTGGTACGATGAGTTCCCTGGCTGGAGGAGGCGCCACTGGGCGGGGAAGTTCATCACCTGCGTCTTCATCGGTCTCCTCTTCCCGTTCTTCTGCTTCTGCTACCTGATCGCCCCCAAGAGCCGCTACGGCCTCTTCATCCGCAAGCCCTTCATCAAGTTCATCTGCCACACTGCGTCCTACCTGACCTTCCTCTTCCTCCTCCTCCTCGCCTCCCAGCACATCGTGTCCACCGACCCCAGCCGTCAGGGCCCAGTGCCCACCACAGTGGAGTGGATGATCCTGCCCTGGGTCCTAGGTAACGCGAGACCCTTGAGCTGAGCTGCCAGTGCATAGTTTAAAGAAATGAGGTTTGGCACCGCACAAGTTCATCCCCTCCTGGTTTGGATTAGTGATAAGCAAACAAAGCAAAATCAGCTTTAAAACAGAATGGAGGCACATGTTGCAATGATAACAATTCAGTGTTGCGTGAGCTTGGGGTGAAGTGTGAGATCCGAGCCAGCGATTCTGATAGAAACCATATCTACTGCTGTGTACCCCTTTGCCACTTGCAGCTGACAGCTGTATGTCTTGTGTTGTGCATCTGAAGCAGATCCACAACATTGTAGAAAAAGCTTTTTTTTTTCGTGACCCATACATACCTTATCTGAACATGGTGACCATGTGTCTGAAGGTAAGTGTAATGTGTGCTTTTGGTTCTCTGATCAAAGGCGGCTTGGCTGTCAGATCATAAAAGCATGTTACAAACCCTGCCTGTGCTCTCCACCCATAGGTTTCATATGGACCGAGATCAAACAGATGTGGGATGGAGGATTTCAGGACTACATCCACGACTGGTGGAACCTCATGGATTTTGTCATGAACTCACTGTACCTGGCAACCATTTCACTAAAGATTGTTGCATATGTAAAGGTAACAATGATGATAAATTTCATATCCCATTTTGTATCCCCCCATTCTGAGAAGATAAAATGAAGGAATGCTAAACACCACTGGTGAAGGTGTCTTGGGAAGCACCTTTTCTTGCATTCAGTTTAAATTACGTTTTGTTTTTTTGTTTGTTTGTTTTTTTGGGGGGGATCAGAATTAAAACTAGAATTTTAATCTAATTCTTATTTACCTATGGCAAAGTGCTGATCATTCAGAGTGCAGACCTTTTCCTGTTAGTGGGCTGTCATACTTTCAGTGTTTCATTCAAGTTTTCAAAGCTGATATGGATAATTAACTCACAAAACCTGTGTGCAGCATACTATTTATTCAGTGATTAGTAATATTTGCATTTATTGCTAGTGTTCTTCACCATGGCAGAAACTGGAATAACTATTTATGTTGTTTTTGTAAAGTACTGTCGTGAGTCTTTGGGAGGAATCCAGCATTACTAAAACATGTTGTTTCTGTTGACAATCACACCCCAGATTTGCCGCAAGTTTGTCTGATTCAAAGCACTGTTGCCTAGCAGTGGAGAGCCCGAAGTCAGAAACTACAGTTCAAGCTGTACAGAATGTTTCAAAAGAGTTGTAAAAAAGAGATCTGATAAATGTATAGGCCAGAGAAATGTCTCCAGATAAAAGTATGAGTACAAAGGGATTGCTACATTCCATTTCATTTTAATGATGAGGGTAAGCGGTTCAGAAAGTAGAGCACATTTTCCAGAGACAGTGTGGGTTTTATTTGTTTGCATGTCATGAAATATGGTACATGATTAATAAATTACATCTTTGGATAGGTTTTTTACGACACTTTGCTTTAAAGAACTTTTAAGGTTTGGAAATGTCATCTATACTTTTGGACAAGGATCTTCTGTTATGATTCAGATGTGGTATAAAACTTGGTATAGTTTAAAGTTACAGTAACAATCTGTTAAGTTAAAATTGTGGAAATGTACAGTTAGTAAGCATATGGTATAAAGGCTCATCTTTGCCTGTATCCAGTGAATGGTACTTTGAATGGTTCAGGTTATCTGCTGTGTGTAAAGGTGTATGGCTGTGTCATTGTTTGTGAAAATGTTGCATTTTCTTTATGAAGACAGTCAAGTGTATGCAGGAAAGGGGATAACTTTTTCAATTTCACAAACGTCAGCTTGGCAGCCATGGAAATTAATCAAAAATGTGCTGGAAGCAGCAGAAAAAAGAAACACTAAGCCATCGCTTGAATGTACTGCTCTCAGGACAAAAGGCAGTCATTCTCTCCTGTCCTTCCCCTGCAGTTCAGTGGCTGCAAACCCAGGGAGAACTGGGAGATGTGGCACCCGACCCTTGTCGCGGAGGCCGTGTTTGCCATCGCCAACATCTTCAGCTCCCTGCGGCTCATCTCCCTGTTCACGGCCAACTCGCACCTGGGGCCGCTGCAGATCTCCTTGGGGCGCATGCTGCTGGACATCCTTAAGTTCCTCTTCATCTACTGCCTGGTGCTGCTGGCCTTCGCCAACGGCCTCAACCAGCTCTACTTCTACTACGACACAGATGAGCGCGGCTCCTGCAAGGGCATCCGCTGTGAGCGGCAGAACAACGCCTTCTCAACGTGAGTCCGAAAACCCCTCCCGATGTCCCCTCTCACCCCTCACAAGACATCCTACAGCAGCAGTTGTGTCTACTAGCAGGCTTGAAAATCCATTTTCATGACATTCTTTTCTTTAAGATATTGCCAGGATGTTCCTTTACAGTCGGAAAATTAACGTAATATTGAGTGCATACTGTAGGAGTCTGTTCTGTGTAACATGCATCTATAGTGGTGTGTACTAGTTGATTTGCTTGTGTCTAACTGTCTGTCCTCAGGTTGTTTGAGACTCTGCAGTCTTTATTCTGGTCCATATTTGGACTGATCAGCCTTTATGTGACCAATGTCAAAGCAGACCACAAGTTCACAGAATTTGTGGGTGCCACTATGTTCGGGACCTACAATATCATCTCCCTGGTGGTCCTGCTGAACATGCTCATAGCCATGATGAACAACTCTTATCAGCACATCGCTGTGAGTCACTGCCTACAAGATCTTTTAAACTCAAGTCTCTGTATGTTCTCAAGTGTCAACAGCATACAGCTAATGAAAAAATCTTTCTCACTGAGAACTTTCAGAATTCACAAATAGATTATGTATTTTTGTTACACAATGCACTGTTGTTTTTACTTGCCAGGATCACGCAGACATTGAGTGGAAATTTGCAAGAACAAAGTTGTGGATGAGCTATTTTGAAGAAGGAGGCACATTGCCCTCCCCTTTTAATATAATTCCAAGCCCCAAATCTGTATGGTACCTCATCAAGTGGATAAAGCGACAATTCTGCAAGCAAGCAAAATCAACAAGACCAGGAACTTTTGGAACCCTAGGGGTGAGATTCTGAGTAGGACAAATGTCTGTATTGTTATTACTAAATATGTGTTATATCTTGAAAAATATTAATGGATTATGATTTGATAGTTTCAGGGAGGTTGTTTGGCTGCTTTTCCTATTGATTAATAAAATAGCATGTCGTAGCCTGAATAAACGTGTTTCATTTTCCAAAATCACAATAATCCGCAGCCACATGCAAAGTCATACATAATGGAGAGAGAGCTGGAAAACTTTTAGAATCAATCTGTGTAGTTCAGTCAGTTTAAGGAAATGTGTGAGTTATCTTTTTTTCCTATAGAGACGGGCAGCGGAAAACGTGAGACTAAACCACCAGTATCAGGTAATAATTATCTATCTCTATTACATTAAATATTCACTCAACTAAATTAAAAGTTTACTCTAGTCTTTAGCACAAAGGGTGAGTTTTACATTATTACAGTATCTTTTAGTTCCAATAACTACATCAAGATAATGACACCTCTGCTTAAAGAAAGGCTTGTGTTCTGAAAGTGTTTGCAATGTGCAGTGTTTTGTTTATCCACATTTACAGGAAGTGCTGAGAAATTTGGTCAAAAGATATGTTGCTGCAATGATCCGAGATGCCAAAACAGAGGAGGGGCTCACTGAGGAGAATTTCAAGGTACTTCCCCTTGTTTTAGCTTACGCCTGTGTTCAGTATGTTAACCTAAGGCAAAGTCTCTTTCTCTCTTTACTAACTAGGGGTGGGCGATCTGACGATTTTACATTGTGATCGATCCTGAAGACATCCACGATCTACTTTTCAAGCGAATCGTAGAGATCATGGGCTTTTATGTCCTCCTATTAGTCAGATATTTCTCAAAGCAAAGTTATCTGTAAACTTTGTTGGGCAACGGTCGGCACTTCCGGAAGTAATACAGTCATGCGCTGCTTAACGTCCATTCGGACAAAGCCCGTTCGCATATAGGTCCGTAGTCCCATAAATCTATAATAAATTTTAAAAATCCCAATCGCAGAACAGGAAGTAGCGGACGTAAGCGGACATAGGCTAGTGAAGGCAACGCTTCCCGCACGCGACACGTGTAATCTCATGTCTCATGGAAATAAAGCGATTGCGCTGCCAGGCGTATAATGGTACAGTACATAGTAGCCTATACCATATACTGTATATAGTATGGTGTCAGCACAACGTCCAAATCACATAACCTCCTATTTCACAGAACGCGTCGTGGACGTTATGCGACGCATGGCTGTAGGCCCTACGACAAATCTATTGAACCGCCTTAAAAGGAAGCATCCGAAGGAACATGCCGATACAACCCCACTCATCTGTATCTCACGAGGTCCCGAAACATAAACAGTTATCATTGACTGACGCATTAGAGCAGTCGAAAAAAAAAAAGATAAAAGCAGCAAACGATGGGAAGAGGTGACTGAGGCGGTCATATTCTATCTAGCTAAGGATATGGTGCCGTTCAAAAGTGTGGACAACGTGGGATTTAAGACAGTGATGCACACTGCAAATATTTTTCTAATTCCGCCATTCCCTGTATGTATAGCGAATGCTGACAAATGATTGCTGCACAAATAAAGCACGGTGAATTTTTTGCAACGAGTGACTTCTGTGTTGTTTACATTTAACTACTTTTTCTATTTGAGTTCTGAGTACTTGAAAAGTCTGTTATTTTATGGTTATTATGTTATCTATTGGCTGCTGATTACAACGTGAAGTTGAAACTGTGAAACTGTCTGAATGTTTATTTTTCTCAGAATGTTCAAGTGTGAAAGTGTCAGAATTTGAAAAGTGCACTTGTGTGTCGTTTACATTTTACTACGCCCTTTTTAGTTTTTCACATTTTACCACTACAATTTTTTTCTACTGAGAAGTTTAACTCAGGTTTTAATTACCATTTTGAAAACTGTCTTTAATGCAATATTGTGTTTTAAATGGTGCAAATAGATAAGTCCATAGGCCTGTTCGAGTCTGGATATTCTCGACAGTACATTTCAAAATTGGGAAGAAAGATCGCAATTCAGATCGTGGATCGCGATTGTGTGTTAAAAAGATCACGATATGATTTTTTTGGGAAGATCGCCCACCCCTAGTACTAACTACCATGTTATTCAATTCTAATGACATTTGTAGTCTGTTATGTGAGGTTCTCATGCGGTTATAGATTCCTCCTCGTCTGAAGCTTGCCTAGCAGAAAAGAATAAAGAATAACCCTGCTTTATTTGGGATACCATGTTGTAAAGGCTTAGCTTCTGTGGTTTTCTTACCTAGATGGGTGACCTGGGTGTATTTTCTTAGCCACAGCACAATCAAAACTGCTGCATTTACTCATGTTTTTGCCTTTCCCTGCCCTTGCCCAGAGGCATGTGTGACTGACAGCACAATAACTAATCGGACATCACACACTGAAAGAAGCATAGAGTTCAGAAAACAAAATGAATCACCAAATCTCTAAGTGATCCAGACTGAGGTATCTTGACACATGACATCTGTGTGGAGAGCTACCCCAGGTCTGTCTCCCTGGAACACCAATAGTAATCTAAGCCAGCTGATAGGCATCAGTGTTAATGATTTAAGTCAGTGTTATAAACATCACTCACTCACGGCTCTTTTTAACCACATTGTGTACAGCTTAGGGAGGGTTATCTTGCTTCGCTCCTTCTCTTATCACAGACTCCAGAGGGTGATGTCACATTCCGCAATGGCATATGGACACAGCTAAATGTCACAAAGGGGTTTTGTGACATCTAACAAAGCTAAGGAGAGCATATCTCTCAGAGTAAATGGCTTCCTAAACCCCTTTCAGTGTTAAATGAGGTTCATGAAACTGCACTGTTTGTGAAGCCTGTTGACAGTGCCCCTCTGTTTTGTTTTTTTTTCAATTTAAAACGCCATCCGGTGATGTGAAATGAGATTTCCCAGCATGAAACAATGTAATGACGCTGAAGATTTTGCTTGTCCTTTCCATTGTTTAGTGAACTTGTTTGGCAAAGTTCTCTCTCTTTATGTCTGCCTTTCTGTTCTCACATTCTTTTTCAAATTATGTGTAAAAGAAGGACAGTTAATGTGAGTTTTGCTTGTCATGGACAGATTAAATTAAACAAAAACTCATTGACCAAAAAGAAAGGTGTTGATTATCAACAGGACTTTTAAACTGATCGCGCCCTAAATTAGTTCTATTAAATTCTTTCAAGGAGCTGAAGCAAGACATCTCCAGTTTCCGGTACGAGGTTCTCGGGATGATGAAGCACAACAGGCCCTCTCTGTCGGGGTGTAAACTTAGCGCCGGCTCCTCCAGCCTTGTCTACCCAGACCACCCCTTCAAATACTCCCCAGAATGCACCGCTGCGCAGCAGAAACAGAGCCTGTACAGTGTCACCACCATGCTTCAGCAGGGCTGCGCCGCAGGCACCTCCGAAGCTTACAACGGGCTGGCAAACGGCTACATGGGCTCTGTCTCGGACGCCTCTTCAAAGGACAAGCTGCAGAGGAAGGAGTTCCCCAAGGACATCTCCAACTTTGGGCTGTTCCAGAGACGCAAGGGTAAAAAGCCTGGGCCCAACCCCAACACGATCTACTCGCTGTCAGAGGAGGCAGGTGAGCCAGACCCGGAGGATCAAACGTGTGCCGAGACGGAGAAGGAGGAATTTGTGGGACTGTCGCCCAAGGAGGACAGGGAAGCTACAGATGCCTTGGTGTCTCAGGTAGAAGAGGAGGTGGAAGAGGAGGCGGTGGAGGACATGGAGAAATCTCCACTTAAACAGACTGCTGAGGGGGACGTTTGTGCATCCTCCAAAGAGGACACAAAGTTCACCTGATTCAGAAAATAAAATTGTTGGACTGCGAGAGTGACAATCGGATTTGCGAGCCACGGAGTTATATTTTGTTTGCAGTGCATCATGGGGTACAAGACTTGTTCAACTGCTGTCATTGCTTTTAAAAAATGTTATAGTGAAGATGAGAGATGAATGTCAGCACAGGGGGTTGGGAAAGGTTTTTATTTTTCAACAATTTGGAGTGTCTTAAAAGGTGTGTACCTCTTGAGGTGTGACATTTTCGAGGGTATTTATAGACTCAGGGAAAGGCATAATACATAATATTGAAACTCTGCTAAGTTCCCTTAATGCCCCACTGCATGGGCCTTGTCTGTTCTGGGATAATTGTGAATGAACCAGTGGTCTGTTGCCGTGACTATCTGGTTTCTACCCCATTTGCAGGTTTTACTGAGGAAAAGACAGGGGCATGTCCAGATTTACACTATATATTTTAGAGTGACATTTGAATTCTATGAGAGTATTTATTTATCTTACCATTACTACTTCTCTCAGCTTACAAAGCAAAGAAGGGGCAATGGCAGTTGCCAGACCCTGTTCTCTGTACTCTGCAGCCTGCCTTAGCGTATACAGCACTCCCTGAGTACAACAGGACTATCAAAATACATTAAACAGCCGCAATAAGCTGGAGACATGTTGGAAGTGGTGAAATGTAGCACTCCAGGAATAAGCGGGTTTTCAGAAATACCCCCCACAGGGATACACACATTCAGCGTTTGCACACGTGGTCGCGTGGCTGCCAGGAAAATAACATCACAGATGACAGAAAACTGCACTCAGTATTCAGATATTGAATGTTGAATGTTTGACTGATATGTTTTTTTTTCTGTCATTCTGAAATGACACCCCACAAGACTGTAAAGTCTACACTGGTCTCTATAATGGAGACTTGTAGTGACAGAGCCCACCATGTTAGCTGTGCTTTAACAAGGGAGCACTATACACTTCACTCTTGCACTTTGCACAAAATACTGTTGGAGTGTTTAACAGAGGGTGGGCGTTGGATGTTTTTTTTTAATGCAAAACTGTATCTTTAATAATTTTCTATGCAAAACTTGAATTCATTGATTCCTTGCATTTTAACCTCCAGGATTAAAATGATCATCATGGAATAAGACTATAATCTAGCTTTGCATTTGTTACATTGCATTATCCTGCTGACACCTTTAATCATGTATTTGTTATTCTTGAGTATGTCTACTCACAATTATAAACCATGATATGGTAATCAATGTTAAAGTTGTATATCAGAAACGTTACTTTGCAGCAAATGAATAGCATCTTTTTGTAACATACTAGACTTGTGTACTGTACAAGTCGTATGTATTTGATGATGCAAAATAAATAAACATACATTTGATATTTTTCATGTAGCACTGATAAGTTTGCCTGAAGCATAGTGAGTATGAACAAACTTGGAATTGGAATGGTCAGAATAATTTCTGAGCATGAGGATCAAAATGACAAAACTTTACAAAATAAAAATATACAATACAATAACCAATTGTACAATATCTAATTTTATTCAGATTTTCCGTTAATATTTCATTTCAATCACTGCCTTTTTGTGTAGTTTCTTTTTGTCATGTTTTCTGTTGTCGATTATATTTGGTGAAAACACAATACAGTATCTGAAAGATTTGCAGTCACGTTCTGCGCAGATCACCCAGATTGCACACAGACAGACAGACAGACAGACAGACAAACACACACACACACACACACACACACACCTATTGTACTACCCACTCAGCTTCACACCCCCTCACACACCTCTGCACATGTAGCTCCCGAGGACAAAATTAGCCACTACGTGTGCTACAATAACAGTCTTGCTGTTACCATGGTAATTTAAAATGGAATGCACTTTCACATTAATTACCTGATATCAGCTTACATGGATAACTACATGGATAAGATTTTCCCTGCAAATGAACTGTAGACAAGCTGTAACTTTGTCAAGTTTCAAAACAGATATTTAGTGCAGCTGTAAATCTATGTGAAGTATTATAGAATATGGATTAACAAGGAATCCTATTAGTATGAAAAAATCAGAAATTAGTACTTGATGAAATATTACTTTATCCCTTAGTGAACAATGACAAAATTTACTATGTAAAAACATGGTGATATGCGGAGATAAGTGCATTGCATATGCATTGCCCTTGTTAATGGCTCAATGGACATTTTTTTACAGAGAGAATGTTAAAAGTATTCTTTTGAAGACACACTCAGGTGCATATTTAGACACGTTATGCATCATCTCCATAAAAGCATCCACGCATGGATGCGAGGTTAGACAGTACCACTTAGAGGACTGCAAGACCACATCAAGACAGATAATGTATTTATACATTCATACACTTAAACTTTTCCCAATTGTGTTTTCAGATGCATTTAACCAGTGGAGCAATGCCATTTAAGCAGCTGGAATTCAAACTCATAGGAACTCAGGATTCAAACTCACAAACTCATTTGTCAGGAGTCAAAGGTCCAAACATAATGGAGAAAATTTTCAGTAGAAAATGTCTTCTGTAAAATAACCTGTACCAAAGCTGTTTCAATCTCTCGCTCACATAAACTGATGAGGTGGATAACACTGTTCATTGCAGCCTGTGCCTTGATTGCTACTTGTATGGGTAAGTCTACTTTGCCTTATCAGAGTGTCATTAGTGCTTTATTAATTTATGTCGTGAAATTATTAGTGCACTAGTGTTTTAATGTGTCTGTTAGAGTCATCACTCAGAATGTTTCAGACGACACATCAATGCTCCTGAGGTGGACATGAAAATGTGATGAAGTCTAAATACAATAAGCAATTGTATCTAACAATCAAACTATCAAACTATCTAACTATCTAACAATTATGCTCTGTGAGTGCATGCAATGTCATATAACGACTGGACCATACTATATGTGTGTTTATAAATCATAGTAAACTGCAATAGATCTGGACTGTGCTGTAAAGGGAGAAAACATTCATATGTGAAGTACTGGGATTGTTTCAACCAACTCATTTTGAATTCCATTTGTGGAACTGTTCAAAAGACATATATTCACAGACAAATATTCAGCACAGTTAACATGGTATACCATAACATGGTATTCAAAAGTGACAGACTATGTATTCATCATTTGGATATAAGCCGTCACAATGCATAAACCTAATTATCTGTGAAGCTTTTGCATTGTCCATTTGTCAGAACCCATGACAGTTCCAGCTGTTTGATTGTCCCTGAAAAAAAAGTTACTCATGGATCAATTAATTGGGAATCCTTAATTACAGGGGATAAATGAACAGCACATACTGTTCAGCTTTCAGTGTGGTTGGCTTTAATTTGTAGAATCAACACACAGATTTGGCTCTGTTGAATCTAAAAGTAATTGTGTGTGTGTGTGTGTGTGTGTTGGTAACTTGTCGTGAAACGCATAAACAGTGAAAAATGAGAGTTAATTGTAGCAGCGGCACAATTAGACAACCACTGTGCTTGTCTCTGTTATCTTGTTGTGCTTTCCCACAAAATGTCACTGCTTTCATTCCCAGCACTCATAATTAAAAATTAAACAAAGGAATAAAAAGGAAGCACATTGCTTTATGCAAATTCAGAGGCAAACCAAAAGTGCAGAAGGAAACAGTACTGGAACCTGTCACCAAGTTTGTCTCAGCATATTGACAATGGGCTTTTCTTAATTACATCCAGGTAAATCCAGGTTCCCAGCTGAACTGCTCTAAAGATTATGATCACTTGTTACAGAACAGCCTGGTGTGCATTGTTTCAGAGCTGGGTCTATTAAGCTTTGAAGCCTGACTGGGACTAGCTTGACTGATCATTGGTGTTTCATCAGAAGAAGATCAGAACATCTGTCAAACAGGATTGGAGGAGTTTGGTCCAGATGTGTCCAGCAGAGATTTTTTTGTTTCATTTTTGTTTATTTCTCTGGTGCAAGCTTTCCTGGTGTGACAACAGCAGAGGATTAATCAAATACAGTATAATCACTTATTAGAAGGTGTTTGTGTATAACTCTATAACAGATGCATAAAGTTGTATAAACCTCAACAATATGTAATGCATCTTTTCACCAGGTATCTGGGGCTTCTCTTTTTTTCCTTCTTCAAACACAATCCATAACAGTGTCAGGACAAGCAATAAATCCTGAGTACAACCAATAAAAACCCAAGGGAGTTGGAGAGACCAGCTCACTTTGTGTGTGTGTGTGTGTGTGTGTGTGTGTGTGTGTGTGTGTGTGTGTGTGTGCGCTTGTGTGTGCTTGTGTGTGTTGTGTTTTTTTGCAGGTTCTGCATGTTCTTCCAAGAGTTTAATATAACCCCTCTCCTTAACTGTTACACAGTATATGTCCTTCATTTGCCCCCCAGTCCCCCCAATGTAAATCAACCAAAAGCAGAGCACTGTGCTCCCCATGTCCTGCTCTGGACCCTTCCACACTTTTGTACCTACTATTCTAATGTCCCCTCCACTTTTTCATAGACTCCTCCGGTTAGCGTGTTGATGCACATTCCACGTGTTCATATGCTAGGCACATGGTGGAGTCAGACTGGCTAGACCTTAGAACTAAATACCACACTGAGGCAAGAGGCTTATGATTGAACTTTAAAGGCATGCAAACCATCAACACAAAGATGTGGAAAAGCCATGAGAGATCTCATACCTCCTGAACAGAAACTCTCTTATTCTGCACTCGCAATGCCTGGTCTGCGCAAAGCTAGAGCGATACATTACATTCACAATAAGTTTCTAATAAAGGTCTGAAGCCTCACTGTGTGTAAATCTTTGTATAATAACCTTGTATTGTTTGTTTTTGTGCTTCTTTTATCTGTAAAACTGCAAAATACAGAGAAAGGGAATATCTCAGTGCACAATTCACATACTGACATAAAAATAAATGATAAGCTTTAATAAATATGCTGATAATTATAATGCAACTTAGATATGCATACATTCACCACATATATAAAACACAAGGTAAGTATTCTCACATATTACCACGTTAACATGGTAAGTTAACACACACGTGTAGTATCTGACTAATTAATATAAGCTACTAAGCTACTAGCAAGCTATTACACTGACAAAGATAAAAAAGCATAAAGCGTCACTATATACCTCAGTAATTTCCCTTATACCACAACGGTACAACAATGTACACACTCCATGGACATACTTCCCAAGGCTTAAAAATAGGTAAAATCATTGCAATATGTAGCATGCGTGCATTCACCTGCTTGCTTACGAAATGAAGACACTTCCTGTGACGCTAACACGGCATCCTAGGAACCTTAGTCATCCAACAAAGGCAGCATAACTCTCCTATGATACAAACAGAAAAGACAAGGTTGGATGGTTGTTAGCAGAAAATAGAGTATGAATTTGTCATGATGTCTGAGAATATCCAAACACCACTTTGTTTCTCTCATGTCCACATGACACACTAGCTACCAATGCAGCGTCAGAGCTTTTTGAATATTTAGACTAAACAAGGCACGGATATACATTATTTGTCCAAGACGTTTCACTGCCTCCTCCAGTATTTTTTTTTTCATTTCATGTTTTTCTTTTCCAAGAAGCAGGTTTTGGATTTTGCTATCAAGTTCAAATTTAAATAATTGCTACAAAGTTAGAATTTTTGTAATGTATTCATGAAACTGCAGATATTATAATAAACCTAATATTGACACACCTGTCTAAAATGATATAGCTGAACGTATGTATTTTAAAAAGTTCAGTGCTGTTTTGCGGGTGTAGAGATAGGGGCTGCTAATGAAGAGATTCCTGGAAGGCGTTCAGTGGGGATGCATTCTTGATTAATTACTCTTAAACGTGTCTCACATCTGTAAGGAAGTATTTTAACATTCCACAGACTTGCTCTTCCATTAATCAGTTTTTCAGCTGCATTGTTTTCCACTTCTCTGTAAATTGATTTCCTTGGCACGAGGACTCTAATTGCAACCAGGACGGAATCGCAAATGAGAGAGGGAAAACCACAGCTGCAATATCCTGAGCTTGCACTAGATTTTCAGAATTTTTACCCAAAGAGAATTCATGAAGGGCTTATTAGTAGTAGTAGTAGTAGTAGTCGTAGTAGTAGTAGTAGTAGCAGTAGCTCTAAAAAATGTGCTTGGCAGGCATGTTTCATCTTAATCTAATTTGGCCACTAGATGGAGCACTGCACACAGCATTTACCCCATACGTGTTGATGCATTCCCTCCTCCCTCACACCTCTTCCCTTGCTTGACAACTTTCTTTTGTGGCCCTAAAAAATGAGATCACCACAGATAAGTCACTGGAGACCATACAGTACTCCATTGCTTCCATATGGCCCGCATTTGTCAGATTCTAAATCAGGATCTCAGACTCCCTGTCCCCTGAAAATGACTTCGATCCAGAGGGAACCAAGCTAACTTACTGTGCTGCGACTTTGACTTCACTCATTACAGAAATCAAGTGAAATAGCTGTGTGACAGTCGCCAAAACAGCAATCTCACAAAATTCCCAAGATGGAATTGGTCCCATCTCTCTCTCTCTCTCTCTCTCTGATTATGAAAAAACTCTGTCCTGACTTCACACTGGGGGCTGCACCCTTTTGGATTGGAATAGAGTCTTACAGGGGTTCAGGGGGAGGGTGGTACCAAAATCAGGTTGATATTGGGCTATCCTCCCACACTGGGAGGTATATAAACTCCCTGTCTCAGACCTGCTCCCATTTCTTCCTATTTAGTCCAGCCGGAGGGGGAAACTGAAGATGCAGCTCCTGTGTGCAGCTGTCCTGGCAGTGTTTGTGCTGTCTGCCTTTGATCAGGTGGACTCGTCTGCTTATGACAAGATTGTATCCCACAGCCGCATAAGGGCAAAGGATAAGGGGTAAGAGAAATGACACTTCTTCCAATAAAGCTGCTCAGTGAAGAAATAAAACAAAGCATCTTCTCTCAGGACTGAGCTGTGACTGAGAACCCAAGAAGCAGAACAGTGGATTCTGAACACATCTTTATTGATTAAAATCTTTCTTTCTTTTTTTTTTTTTTAAAAAAAAGCTATTCTTTCTGTGAATTTGAGGAGGAAGGATTATAATATTTTTGCGGATTTGAAACTACAATGAGAAGTAATATCTGGACAGTACAAAATAATGAAATAGTTGATTTGATTTGAAACATAACTGTTAATGACTTTTGTGTATGAAACGCATCTAATTTGTAATGAAGTGGATCTGATTTTCACTATTTCTCATGTATTGTTTGACCTTATTGAATTTTTAAAATGTGGGATGTTGGCAGACTAGAACAAGAAGCTTATCTTTCATGTTATGTTCCATTTGATTATATTGTAGTATGTGGGTAAAAGAACGCAGAAAAACTGAAGTGAAGATTTTGGATAGGTTAGAGTTATAATTCAACCCTCCCCTTACCTACACAATTTGGAAGAAATAATAAACTTTTAATTCAGAATTTTGGTTCCCTTTAAGATTTATAATGGCAAGAAGTATTTTTTGAAACTTATATTCTGCTCTAAAATTCATTATGACGGTATATGAACTCTCTAATCTATAGAATCTGTAAGAAATCTATCCATTGCCACTACTGTCAAATAACCATTAGACAAAAAAGCATGGTGGTGCCATGGAAACAAATTTTGTGAAATTGATAGGAACTGAAGAAAGTCATTCTCTTTACTTTGGGGTGATGTTTTATTGGGCTGATGTCTTCTCCGTTTTGTCTTTTTCAGACCAAATGTGTGTGCTCTCCAGCAAGTCATGGGGACCAAGAAAAAGTACTTCAGCACTTGCCGGAACTGGTATCATGGGTCCATCTGTGGAAAGAAAGCGTAAGTGTGTGGTTTGCTTGTCTCAGCCTCTCAGCAGCATGGTTTAATTGCCTTAAAATGTCGACACTCCTGAATGCTCAAGTGTCAAGGTCAAAGTTGAAAGGTGATACCACTGCTTCTACATTTTTAGTCATCCACAGCAGGTTTAACTCATCCCAGGAAAGAGATGAGCTGTCGTTGGTTTACATGGACCTTAGCTTTTAGCATCTGTTCTTTAAAAAGAATAATCTCATACTGCCTTTGTATTCTGATTTTGACAGTGACCAGTCCTTTAATGGAGACTCTCAGAGAATTGGAGTTCAGTATTTTTTTTTTCCAACTTGCATTCACTCCACGCTCAGTTGTTCTCTGTATAAGTTCACACTCCGTTGGTTGTTTATTATAATGTGTAAGCACCATTTCAGCTGATTACTGACTGGCACATGCAAAAAGACCTTCTTAAAAATACACAGATGTTCTGCTAATTTATTGTGAGGCATAATCTGTGTGACAGCTCCCATAATAATACATCTGCAAGCTCACACAGAGCTCAGCATTGGCAAAGAGTGGTATTCCACCTCTGATTGCTAAGGGCTGGCTATGCACGGGATGAGAAACAGAAACCTTTTAAAGAGAAGAAAAAAAAGTGAAATAAATAGTGTTTGCAATACAGTAGAATGAAATCGGATTATTATAGTATAATAAGTATAATTTCATCAGGAAAAATACTATATATTAGTCTCAAACAAAATAATGAACTGAGAATAAAAAATATAATGCAGCTGGATTGAATTGCAAACAGTTTAAGAGGCGACCATGGCAAACCGCTGGTATTAGGAGATCTTGTGGCTTTAACGTCTGGGGCTTTGAAACACATTTTTCATGGCATGCAAAGGGGATTGCTTGAGTTCACAGAGGCTGCTTGCTGTGTCCTCATGCTAAACCAAGCTGTCCTGTGGAAGAACCCAGATGATTTTTCTTTCAGCGAGCAGCGTCCCAGACTGGCTCCCCGTTAAAAACATGGATCTCCGCCATGTCTAATTTTCCCCATCCGTGGCACTGCGGGCTTGCCCGCCAAGCAGAATTTGTGCTGCTGTTGCGTTTGTTATCCTTGGAGGTTGACTGCAGTTTTGAGGGGGGATTTCTGTGTGCTCAGCGTCACTGCGTCTCCACCCAGTCAGTCTGGGCTCTTCTGTTCAAGAGCTCACGGGTCTCTGTTTTCCACATGTCTGAATGGGGCAAATTATAATGAGACCCACATTGTAAGGCATTGAAACATTTCTAGAAAGAGAAAGTACAACAACCAGAGCAGCTCTTTTACTTTTCAGAGTCCACTCATACGGCTAAGGAAAGGAGGCACTAAATGTTCTGCATCAGTGGTTTCAGGTTCAATATCTAGAAGATCACCACTCCAGCAGGTAGTCTCACTCTGGTGTGCTCAAACAGGGCAATTGGTATTGTGCATCCAGGTAGCCATGACAGACAAAATTATGTTTTGTTCAGAGTACAGGAGACCCTTTTCATTCACAGATTTGCCTTTTGCTGAATCAAATATTTGCACCAGGCAGCACTCCCTGTTCCCACCTTTACTCTGCATTCCTGAATCAAAGACCATAGGATCAAAACCTATGCTGTTATATTTAGGGTATAACTATTTTTGCATTATTTCCTAAATACACACATTAATCTTCATATTTTTTTCACATAACTTATGTTTTTTAATTATCACATTAGATAGAATGTGAGTTTTTTATGCATGAAAAAAGTCAAAGGTGAGTCTCCTGTGCTTAGAGTGGTTCCATCTGGTACAAATGCATTTTTGGCTAGACGTTTGATAGCTTTAAATTATATTGTGCTGTTGGCCAGCATATTATACATTTCTCTATCTAACAAAGTAGATCTGCTCCCAGAACTCATCACTGATGGAGAAAAAAATGCAAAAAAATGTATCAATTTGATACGCAATTCAGAATCTCTAGTAAAATGTATACCATGGCTTATGAATATTCAGGTTAAGGTGTTTAAAGCAATGCCAGTGGATGGAATATGATATTGTGCATCTGTTTATAACTACATTATCAGTGAAACACACCACAAAGGCTGTTGGCCAGTAGCTAACTTGCTTGCTCACTGGCTAGCTTGTTGAGGTCAATAACAATGGTAGCCGCTATCTCAAAGGCTTAGCTGCTTTGTCAGCTGTTTTATCCAGTTCTGCTGAACCTGTTTATTCCATCTGTCAGACAGGGTTGTTCTGTAATGTTTTGTTTCCAAGTTCCTACAATGTGCACATGTTCATCTTGATGTATTTTGCATCATTAATGCAAATGGTGTCTGCGAACACAGCATTTTTTTAATCATGGTTTAAATCACATGTGGAAAATACTGACTATTTGTCTGACAAACAACAGTCCGACTTCAAACTGAAACAAAAGTGTGACTTTTAGATGGATTTTGGTCTTGGTGAAAACATAGTCATGGCTCACCCTGACATAATGTGTTCTGCGTCCAAGAGACTCGTGTGCTCTGCAGAGAAGCTGAGAGAGGTGAAAATGTGAGGGAGGCTGTGATGGATTCGCCTCTTTGTGGAATTTTCGCATTAGCTTTCTGCTCTTGTGCCAGGAGTCAAGGTTTCTCCCTGTGTTGGACTAAATGCACTGAGGTTGCTATATTTCATCATGACTGAAAATCTGGACCCCCCGTGTGGCTGCCTTGACCTCATCTCCAACCCCCAATCCGTTTTCCTGTGCATCACCGATGGAGTTACTGAAGAGAGCGGCTGTTGCGTCCCTTCACGTTCCCTTTTTTTTTTTGCTGTCCCACACTGTTTCACCTCACCTCACTAAAACATGAGCTGGAGCAATCCTTTTTCCCCTATATCTGTTTTTCCTGGAAGCATGTATACCTCATTTTCTCTAGCCTCAGTGCACCTTGGCTTGTGGCCACCCCGAAGTCTGGTTCCCTGTTCACGTACTGTGAGGGAACATATGGAAACATTTGCTCGTATGGAGGCTTCCCAATGTCCACTAGTGGAACTCCTGAGACCCTGTCTGCCGTCTCTAACAAAAAATTGTTGCCTGCAAACTTATGGACAGATGATGGATTTTCTTGAGACCTGAGCCATGGAAATCTTTGCAGTGGTCCAGTTTGCTTTTTGTTACCCTGGTTCTTTCTCATGCAATCACGCTATGTGGACATTCATTTTAAAATTGGTTTCACCTGGCTATATTTGTACCATTTGAGCAATGGGCCAACCATTTGTGAAACAAGTATTTCTTGCTGATTGCTATAATTTACATATTATTCATTAAAGCAGTCTGAAAACCCAGTCAATACACCCCAACAGGGGCCTGTGTATAGCAGGTAAAAAGCTGACCTCCTGACAAAACAGATTTCCTAATGCATGTACAAAAAAACATTGCTTGCCAGATTTCACTGTAAGGTTCAAAGCATCCTGTACCACTGCTTTCTTACATAAAAAAACCATCACTACAGGGAGCTATACAGTACTAAACGCCTTCATAAAAGCAGACATGTGGTAGCATTTGCACATTAATTACTGTAGAGGAGAATTGTTACAGGAAGTGGTATTGTCATATGTTGCCGTGCTCAAAAACAATGTAGACCCATAAAGGGATGGTGAATTTATCCAAAGATAAATTAAAAGGTACAATTTTCCTTCCTGGAGGCAGAGATCAAAACTCTGCATTGAAGAAGAACCGTTTGACCATTCGACAAGATTTCTCCTTGCTGTGTAGCTATACCAAGAAGTCCCATTCCATGTTCTACTTCCAGCTGTTACCTCATTGCAGCTCATTTATGCTTTCATAAATTCATGACACATTTTATGAATCTATTACACAGAACCAGCATACTAATGTGGCTACATGACATATAATGCGCTTATTTCTATTAATTTAAATTATATATTTAACAATCATTTCCAAGCATATTAAAGTCCATCTGCAACTAATTAGGAGACATTTGCTTGTGTTATGAATAACAAAATAATTTCCAACTATAGCAGGCATTCTGTAGTTTAAAGGAGCAGAGCATACACATACACTGAAAAAAGCGTGTGCAGTATTAACAGGTCAGAGGCCCGAGGCACGTAAGGTGATGCAGAAGTTGAGGGAAAATTCTACACTTGAAAGACCATATGCAAACCAGGTCATGCCAACAGTGGCACATTTTGCCTAATTACTATTTTTTTTCTCCTTTTGAGGAAATTTCTACCAGATTTTTCTCAGATATGTTTTTTTTTCCTTTGATGGAGTAAAAAAATATTCAAATACCTACAGAGCGTTTACACTATCCTGATCCGAGTTTAGAGGTCACAAGAGGAGAGAGGAGAAACTGTTTAGAGTCTGAACAAACACTGCAAAGTGTGGGCTTTTTTCTGCTGCCTAGAACCTTGTGTTTGACATTCTTTTTGATGTACCATGTGGCGGAACAGCAGTCACAGTATTGCTGTGATGGTGTCATCACAAATTAGAAATTTGGTTTACTTTTACTATATGATCCAATGGAAGGTTCTATCCTTCTCTTTAAATGTTGTCCAGATATTCCTCATTATGTAAACTAATGCATTTTCATATGGTCGATTCAAATCTTTGTGGTATGGGAATCGAGAAGTTCCATCGTCTAACCAGGGTTTCCAACCATTAAAACCGTTGATTATAGCATACCGCTTCAAGGCTAAGAAATAATGTTCTGGAGGTTAACCAGAGCCCACTTGTGGGCTAGGCAAATTGCTCTCTTTCAAAGAAAAGAGGACTTGAATTCAATGTGCACAAAATGGCATGGCAAAATAATCCTAAAGAGCAAGGACTTTTTTGCCTTTGCTCTGGTACAGAAATGGGGACCACATACTATGTTTCAGTAATGAATCAGTTAATGAATTCAACATGGAAAACACTGTGCTTTCAACACCACAAAATGGCCATAAAGGTAACTGTTGTTGATTCAGCAAAAAATGTTTCACGGGATGCCTCTGAGGATAAACCATTACGTTCCCAACCCAACGCTGCAATTACTCATGTACTGTAGTCTACAGAGTTTATTTATTGCCAGGTCATTAAAGGATGCCATATATCCTCAACTCACCTCACCAAACTGCCGAATTGTTTCCACATTATTATAGATGACTCACCAATAAGTCTGGTGGCCAGATGAAAGGCCTCCTGGGAGACTGTACTTATCTCTTTCTTCTGCACGAGGGTACTGACCTTCTACAGGTCCAGACAGATATTCAAAACATATCCAATCAGATTGACTTGATTTGTGTTGAGCAGAAGAGGTATCCCTTCTAACTCTCCTTGTTTCACCTTTAGGACAGTGCTGTACGAGTGCTGCCCTGGATACATGAAGCTGGATGGAATGCTTGGATGCCCAGCAGGTGTGTGGAAACACCGGCCCCCAGCAGTTCAATCACAGACACCATGCCAGGGACACTCCCTCAGCCATTCATAAACTAGGGTTTCAAACCTTTGTTGTGCACCATTCAAAACTAACCGGCAGCAGTTAGTTGCTGGCACCGATGCAACACTGTGTGGAACTGGGTATCGGTTATTCATGTTTTCATTGTTTTCATTGTTACCACGGTGACAGTATGGCTTACCAATACACACACCCATGCTTTTTAAATGTAATTTTCTTTCAAAGCAATACATTCCCTCTAGCCATAAATGAACTTTCATTATCACTTTTTCCCTGCCTTCCCCAGTGGCCCCCATTGACCATGTGTTTGGAACTCTGGGTCTTGTGAAAGCCATCACTACCCAGGAGTACTCGGATATCTCCAAGCTGAGGGCAGAGATTGAGGGAGAGGGATCATTTACCATGTTTGCTCCCAGCAACGAAGCTTGGGATCTCTTAGACCGGGTGAGTCCCTTGTAGACAAAAATATCTCAGCGTGACCAGAGCAGAGATGACAGTTAGTTTTTTATGTGCAAGTTTTTATGGTTCCATGAATTTAATCATTTTTAATTATTTTATTTAATTTATGATTAATTAGTTATTGAGGCTTTTATCTTAATTTTTCCCAACAGACAGTAAGGAGTGCACTGGTGAGCAATGTGAACATAGAGCTGTACAATGCTCTTCGCTACCACATGGTTAACAAGCGCCTCCTAACCAAAGACTTGAAGAATGGCATGACCGTCACCTCCATGTACAATGACCTCGGTCTTCTCATCAACCATTACTCCAATGGGGTATGTTTCAACAACATTGTGCATGCAATCATAACACGAAGATATTGCTAAATCTGTGAACGTGCTCTTCTGTTTGGAAATGTTGCTGAGCATTGCCTGTGCTGCTACCACTGCAGATTGTCACAGTGAACTGCGCCAGGATTATCCACGGCAATCAGGTGGCCACGAACGGAGTGGTGCACGTCCTCGACCGTGTCATAACTGCTGTGGGAAACACCATCCAGGACGTCATCGAAGTCAATGAAGACCTGACCTCACTTAACGTTAGTACCGAAATCAAGATTAAAGATCAGAATGGTGAAATTTAGAAGAAAAAAAGCATTTTGATTCAGTATTTAGTGTATGTTGGGAACTCCCATGAACAGGCTTATTTAGGATTCAATATACAGGCTGTCATATAATTGACTTTGACTAATTATTAATCTTGGTATGTAATTTGTAGATAGTAGGGAGCACATCAAATCTGCATTTATATCAGTGTCATTATGAAGGTGATAATCATAAATTCTGCTTTTGACTCAGACTATAGCTGTTGCGTCTGGCTTGCTGGACAAACTGGGTCAGCCAGGCCACTTCACGCTATTCGCCCCCACCAACGAAGCCTTCGACAAGCTGGACAGCGATGTTCTGGAGAGGCTGATGAGCGACAAGGGAGTCCTCCAAGGTAAACCATGTGGTCCTCTTCTGTGGTTTCACTGGAACACACATGGCAAATAAAGTGCGGGGTCAAAAAAGGACTCTTTAACACGCAGAAGGGAGACATTCAGACCTTTTTTATTGACGGAAGGGAATTTTTCATGACCACTTCACTGAATCCCGAGACTGAGGGCTGAATGGGGGTTTTTGTATGTAATAAGATCAAGGTGCAGGAAAAGTAACTCTCTGGTTTTCCTATGCATATTTGTTGCACTGAGTCAGAGTTTTTTTTTTTCCACGCAGTTTGCCTATTGCAAGCAGACGACACTGCTGCAGTCTGAACTGACAATTTTATTTTCTCAGACAGTCCGCAAACAATACTCTAACCGCAGTTGTGTATCTAATGACAAAAAGAAGGACTGAATTTTGTGATTTTTTTTAAAGAAAAGGTGTGTGGAGAGGGGAGATCTGGCATGGTGTTCAAAGGGTAAATCTTTCGACAGCCTGCTCACTCAAAGAAAACCTGATGTTTTCTGAATTGTCTAAGCCTTTGGCAGTATGATGATTCCTTTGGCTTGATAATGATAAAACCACACCCTCTCAGGATATTCCCCTTCATATCCAGTGCCAAAACATTGTCCATGTATGTTATGTGCAAAGGCCCACTGTGCTTTTTTATCATAGTTCAAACAATTAAAAGTAGTTAAATAACAGGCAGATCAGCACATGCTGTTTCTGAATTCAGAAAGATATAGAATATTCATGGAATGAAATTGGCGTTTAAAAAGATCAGATGGTTCTAACCGCAACATTATTCCAAATGCATAAAACTGCACCATTCACCTAGGGGAACGAAACAGCTGCTTCGTTCAACTTTAATTTCAAATTGATGAAAACTGCAAGCAGTGTGATCTCTGTCTTTGTTGTTTGTCCCTGTTTGCCTGGAGCTGTGAGATAAAGCTCCGCAGTCAACAGCTGCAATGAAGCCACAATGAGATGCAGTCTACCGGGACCCCAGGGACACAGAGGATTATCCGGTTGCCTGTGTTAACCTTTTAATTGATACTTCAGTCATGTGGGAACATATCAGCAAGACTCCTCAGCGTTCAGTACAAACAGCTCACCCCAAAGACCCCCAAGAGCCACCCCCAATTCTGACCTGTGCTCAAATCTTCCTTTAAACCAGCCATGAAGTAGTGGCGATAGACTATCATTTGCGTTTTTGGAATGATACAGTCCGATATAAAGCTTCACTGGCACACCTAAGCTATGTGCCAGTGCTTTCGGCCTGTACATTGGTTCATGGATCCCTGATCACATGGAGTGCTCTTGTCCTCCTCCAGCCCTGCTGAACTTCCACCTGCTGAACTCAGTGCAGTGCTCAGAGGCTATCATGGCCGGCTCCTCCTACGAGACAATGGAGGGCCACAACATTGAGATCGGCTGTGATGGAGAGAGCCTGACCGTGAACGGCATCAAGATGGTGTTGAAGAAAGACATCGTCACCACCAACGGCGTCATCCACCTGATCGACCAGGTGCTGATGCCAGACTCAGGTTAGCTCCCGTCTCACTTCCCTGTTCACCTCAGAATGTCAGGGTTTATTGGTCAGTTTACATTACATGAATTTAATTCAGAGCAAATGCACCAGCAGTGACACAAAGGCTGTTGCTGTGTTTGATCAGTTTGTTTCTTAAATGTGAGTTTCTATCTGATGACCTTTTGTCGCACTGACACTGATAGTCATACTTTGAAAAAACATACTTGTTGCAATTGTTGTAATCCAGAAGTTGATATGAACTGAACAGGGTTACTAGTTGGTGTGGTAATTATTTAGCAGGATAATTTTGTGTTAAACTGGCAGGACTCTGAACAGGATTCTAATGTTTCTTTTCCACATTAAGCTAAACAGGTGATCGAGCTTATTGGCAGCTCTCAGGCTACCTTTGGCGACATGATTTCTGAGCTGGGTCTGGCCGCTGTCATGAGGCCAAGAGAAGAGTACACCCTTCTGGCCCCACTCAACTTGGCTTTTACAGGTGAGGCTCAGATTCTGCACTCTGCTGCACAGAGCATCCAGCTACTCATTTCAGTGCGTTAAGAAAAGTATAGTGAGAACCCTTAGGCAGGCTCCAAACAGATTTGGAATTACTTAGATTTGGAATTTGGAATTACTGTTGTGTGTGGGGTTCTACCTCTTAGCACTTACTCAGATATAGTTCTTTTACAGAGGTGGGAATATAGTGTGGCATAGTGGTAAGTTGACAGTTAAATGCACAGGTGGATCACCGCTTTTGATAATGATGATGATGATGATAATGATGATGATGATGATGATGATGATTATGATGATAACCCTGAGCAAGGTACTTAACTCAAATTGCTTAACTAATATATCCTAATATATCCAACTGTCTAAACAGGTGCTACATTGGTCTGAATAAGGGTGTCTGCTAAGCAAATATATAAAGAACATGGCCATCCACCATATTTAGTCAGCAGACTACTGCTTTAGACAGCACTTGAGGCTAAATAAAATTGTTCTCTTGCAGACTTAGATGCAATTAATATAACTGGCAAACCTGTTGTGGCAATGTACTCTTGAGGCATACTAATTATTTGCCAAATAACAAAGGTCACAGATACCTTTTATGGGGAGTGGCTGTAATTTTCTCAAGTGAATCACATATTTAGTCACAATAAGAAAATGTTGACCAGTGTATGCTGCCTACATGTCTTTCAAATTGGTCAACCTTATTTATATTTTTCCCAAGGTTTTTATACGGTTGTTTCTCTTTTGGTAAGTGATAGGGACATAATCATTCCATTCACTCAAGTATCCACAGGAATTTAAAACTTTGTCTACTAAAGTGTCTTTTACTGTTGTGTGTTGAGAAACAATGTCTAATCACACCCATTATGCTGACCAGCAAAAGATCCTAGTTCTCTTTATGGTCTCCTATTGGAGCTCTACCATCTCTTTAGAAATGTCATATGTGCAATCTAATGTCTCTGTCCTTGTGGTGTAACCCATAGATGAGGTGATGTCGATGGACCAGCGCCTGCTGAGGATAATCCTGGAAAACCACATCCTGAAGAAGAAGATTGTGCTGAATCAGATGTACAATGGCCAACGGTTGGAGACCATCGGGGGAAAGTACCTCAGGGTGTTCATCTATCGCACGGTTAGTCCCTCCCCACCCCAGTCTGAGAAAGACCAAAGACTGTGCACATGCTGGGAGTAAGAACATTACCCAGTGTTGACAGGACAGATTCCATTGTTGTGCTTTTGACATGCTAACAACACCCTTTAAGAAATAATCTGAACAATGTTTGGCCTTGTTATTCCTTCTGTATCTGTTTCTCATTTCTTTGTTTGGATCTCCATGTCCGTACGCAGTTATTCAGTCAAATGCATGCAATGAAAAATGCTTCCGTTTCTGTGACCACAAGACAATTGTCATGTGGTGTTTTTGTTGTTGGTGCATGTGGCGTGCAGTGAAATGATGGTGGCTAGTGTCTCCTCCACGTAGGCTGTCTGCATTGAGAATGCCTGTATGATTAGAGGAAGCAAAGAGGGGACAAACGGAGCCCTACATCTCATGAGGACCCTGATAAGACCGGCTACAAACACCATGTTCCAGGTTCTGAACGAGGACGGACGCTTCAAGTAAGCAACCAGTGCCTGAAAATGTCAGCAAATACAAATACTGTGCAAAACCATAAATACTGTAGTAGTGTTTAGCTTCCATGCTTCTCTTCATTCTCTCCATTCTTAATAACAGATGGTTTCCAATTTCCAAACAGATTTATTTAGCCAATTTCACTAAAATATTCATTGGGTTTTGGTGATAATTACATATGTTAGAATGGGACAGCAACAATTTTACCTCTGAACCGTGTGTAGTTGCCATGACACAGTGAGGTGACAATGTCTCCTTGGTTGCAGGATATTCCTGTCTCTGATGGAGGCCGCTGGTCTAACTGGTTTACTCCAACAAGAAGGAGACTTCACCCTGTTTGCCCCTACAGATGATGCGTTTGAGGGCATGACCAGGCGAGACACAGCGCTGTTGACAAGTGGGTCTTTCTTCTTTCCTTTTGTTCTTTCTTTTGTTCATTCTCTTTTTTTTTGTTTCTTTCTTTTGCTTCCTTTTTGAAGTTGATTTGAAGTCAGTTTCTGCCCATTTGAAATCAATTTCTTCAGGACAAGGAAGGACATATTCTAAATAATGTTCCAAGTTACAGCTGGGATCACTCACACTAGAGCTTTTTAGTGACCCTTTGTTTCATGACCAGGTGACATCAACGCCCTGAGGGGCATACTGCTCTACCACTTCAGTCACAATGTGTTCATTGGTGGTGGCTTGGAGGGCGGAGTCACCAACCTTCTCAAGACCTTACAAGGAAACAACCTCAGACTTCTCTCTGTAAGTATTCACAGGCTGCCTCTTCAAGTGGTCACAAAGGGCTATAACACGTCAAAACATAATACGTTGTAATAGCCGATTGAGTCTTTATATAAACCCTCACCAACTGTGCAGCCTTTTTGACACATCTTCTATGCTGTAATGTATTTTGTATGTTTAGAACTTATAGAGAATATACACTCTACAGTTGTATGACTGTGTGGCCTGACACTCACATGACCCTGTCCATGTTTATTCAAATACTGTTGTATAACAGAATAATTTTAGGTGGCCTGAAAGTATGTTTTAAAATCCATTTATAATAAAATGCACATTGCCATTGAATTTCATTTGATTCATTTCATCTCAGACAGTGGGTGACTTTTAAAAAGTTTGAAACCGGTCATGACAATGACCGGGAGCCCACAGTAGCGGAGCTAATTTGTCCCGTTATGGAGATAGGGGTGGGATAGTAGGTCAGCAATGGTTCCCTTGTTGCACCGCTGTAACATTGCTACTCATATGGGTGCCTGCAAGTCACTCAGATTGTGTGAAACACCTATCCTCTGTTCAGTGTCTGCCTCCTAGTGTGGGACCTGTTGTGTGAAAAATGGTTTGCATGTGTAGAAAAGTATTACATACAGTACAATAAGCGTAATGTACAATCAGTGTTCACAAACAGTTGGAGGGATTTTTTTTTGATGTTCAGAACTGAGGACAGTGGTGTTGTGACAGATCCCATAAATTTGTATCCATTTGTAGTGCAGTCACAGCTGTTTAGCCCTTGGAGAAAATAATTTATGTTCCAGTAAACATTCAGCTGCAAAAATTGGTAAATTGTTTCCAGAATGCCGAAAATATAAATGGTAAGTATTGTAAGTCACTGTGGATAAGGCTTGCCGAGCAAATCTAATAATGTAATACAGATAGAGAGTCCTGTGCCCTTGTTTGGTTAAGTCTGTACCCAGTGACACTCATTTACAGGATATTAGGTGGGCATGGAGAAACTTCCAGATTTCATTTGCAACAGTGACCTTGTTGCCATGGAAACCCCTGTCTTTACCTTGCTTTTTTGTCAAAATGGCAAGCGTATGACCTAAGCATTACAGCAGTTATAATCTGCTGTCTTTTTGTCATCACTCCCACGTCATCAGCCACTTCTATTACCATTATATTTTATCCTTCTCCCCATGTCACCCAGGCCAACAACAGCATCCTGGTGAATACCGTTAAAATCAATGACCCCGACGTCATGGCTTCAAATGGCGTGATTCACGTTGTTAAAAACCTGCTCTACCCAGCGGGTAAGTGCAAAAGTGATTGTTTTAAACAAATGTACAAGCAGTCAGGAACAGGCTGTGCTGTGGCACAGTTGCAAATTACTGTAACTGGGTGAAAGTTAAACAGAGTCCCATTTTAAGATGAGAGGCTCAATTATGTGGCACCCAGCCTGTATACTTGCAGTGCAGTGAAGGCTAAACAGGACTGCCTGTCTGTGTCTGCATGTCCAGACCTGCCAGTTGGAAGCCAGGACCTGCTGGCGCTGTTGAGGAGACTCATCAGGTACATCCAAATCAAGGTAGGAACACCAACATAACACCACAGTGACATGTAATTGCATCATATTCATATGTAATTACATAGTACCTGCATGGGCAATTCCAATTATTTTTTTGTTGTACTTACACATATGTAATAGTAGTTGTACAAAAGTGAAACAAGAACAGCTACAACAACTGCAACAACAATTATATAACAAGGATCAAATTCAAGTTCAAATGAGTAAGTTTATCCATGTATCAAAACGTGCAATATGTTATGTGCATATCTTATCATGCTCCATGCATGATAAGAACCATTCTGTACCAACATGTACTTGCTCTGTAAGAACCTAAGAACTGATCTGGTATTGCAAAGTGTAAAACAAGTCGTGTTCTTACTGTGTAATAAGTGGATTCACAGCGGCTTGGTGGGTGCACAGGTGTATTTACCCAATGAATCTCATCCTTGTTTCATAATTGTTCTTACAGTTCGTCCAACAGCAAAGCATTATTATTGGTTATTAGATGTGAAAACACAATCAAGAGCACTAATTTATCTCAAGGGTATGGCGTTGATTGTACATCTTCGAAGCGCTTCCTGTCCATCTCTCTCATAGTTTTCTTTCGTCTTCTAGTATGTGGCTGGATACAGATACGTGGAGATTCCTCTCACTTTCATGAGTAAGTGAATCATTGTTTCATCAATTTATCTATGTATTTCACTTAACCTTTCTAATCTTACCATAAATTTGATTATCAGGTACTGATTACTGGTATGAAAGACATGGAAAGGTGCAGGCTATGAACTATCCTCATATTTCTGATCACTGTTTCTTTCTTTTGATTTTTAGAGCAGGTCATTACCACTCGCGTCGTTGAAAGAGGTAAGGCATGTGATTGACAACACATTTCTCCCAGTTATTGCACATGTAGTAAACATTTTCAGTTTTACTTTTTTGCAAAGAGCAATTATTTTCAATGTATAAATTAGACATTAAAATTACTTTCTTTTTCCAACAATTACTTTAGAGGTTATCAGGTCAGAGGAAAAGTACAAGGAAGTTTCCATTTGAAAAGAGACTGGCTTTTAAAAATCATCTTGGGACTGTGATGAAAAATGTATTCAGTCATGTTGGGTAATTATAGGTTTAGTGAGGACAAGAAAGGGCCTGCTTCCCTTATTATCCTTCATTAATGCTTTAAATACCTGGTGCAGTGGTATAATGGGTGAACCTCTCTGTTCAAGTTGTGAAATAATCATTTTGAAACCCTTGTGTGCTGTGAGTTTGTTTGTGTGTGTGTGTGTGTGTGTGTGTGTGAGTATCACCTAATAACAGAGTAAATATACAGCATTTTTTTGCAGTTGCTAAAACATAGTGAGAGAGAGAGAAATGTGAGAAGGCCACGTGCCTGTGTGTGTACAGTGCACTGTTTGTATGTTGCAACAACCTTACATGATACAGATGCCACAGCATATGTGACTTTGTACATCCAGACATGATGCCGGATAAGCCGAGGCGCAGGCATCGTTCTGTGACTGGGAAAAGGTCTTACCGTGTTCTTTCAGGTATCAAGGAGAAAGGTAGAGGACTGCTCAGGTCCTCCATAGGCACACAAAGAATGAGGTTGATGCTCACAACTTTGGCAGTCTTTGTGGGTCGACAATGTAATCAACCGACTGGAGAATGGTGTCCATTCACGTTGGTTACTCTTACCTGTATAGTGTTACGACTATAGCCTTGTCTATAGACTATATTTTCAGCAATACTGAAAGAGATCCAGAGCCTGGCATTAACTGCGTAACTTCTGATTAGGTATAAACCTGGGTGTTCACCTTTCAAATTGTGTAATATTATATGTTTATTAAGTAATTAATTAATATTACTCATATATGGAATTTGGGTCTTTTCTCCATACAAACACTAGAGTGTGTGTGTGTGTGTGTGTGTGTGTTTTGTGCATTATAGTAATCTTAAAAGACCCTTTCAAACTCTTGAACAAAGGAATAACCTTTACGAACACAGACTTGGATGTCTTCCTGAAGGTCATTTCATATGTAAAATACGTAAACAGAATTGGCATGGAAGACAACTAGAAAGCAATGACCAGAGTGGTCAGCTGAATCTCTTTAGTACTGCTGAAAGCTTCCCATTGATGTTGATCCCAAAAAAGAAAGTATTTTGCTCCACCTCGCTAATTTACTGAGGGCCACTGCTGATACATGCTTTTCCAGTCCAGACAATGTCTCAGTTTTGCCAAGCTTCTCGGTATTTGGTGAGTTTGTTGAGAACAAGGCATGCTGTAAGGTACTGCTTGGTGCTGCCATTTTTTTGTGCAAAGGCTTTACACCTGCATGTTTCTGTATCTCACAGGGTGATGGAGAGACCATTACTGTTCAGCCAGCAATGTGTTTTGAAAAAATACTTGAAATTGTGTTCCTAAAATGCATCATAAATCATTGTAGAGCTGAGGCTTTACTGACATACCCCACACTTGTCTTGTTACTAAAACACAGTGAGCATATTTTAGCTTAGCAGGAAAGGTATTGGTAAACCAATGAAAAGCCATTGGAAAAAGCTGTAGAACAGCTGAAATGCTTATTATAACTGAACATGTCCAATTATTTCACTTAAGACATTTTAACCGTTTGACTTGTGTTTTTCATTATATCTTCTGAAACAACTGACTAAAAGCAGGTTGAAAGTAAGCCTTTCTAATTTTGTTCTATAAAAGTTTTGAATTCCTGTAGCTTGTCATTTTCCTTCTGTAACACTTAAATTCATCTCATAGAGATGGCTGATGCACATGCAACTAAAGTATCTGTAAGAAAAGAACAGGAACATAACATTAAATTAACCAGGGAATGCTAGTTGTTGACACTCTGGCTGTATAGTAATGGTAACATCTTGTTTTTCAAACTGGAATCTAATATTTCTTGCCTTGATTTTTCTTGTAATAGTACCTGATGTTACCACGGTGACTAGGGTAATTCAGGGAGATCCTTCGGTCACCAAGGTCACCAGGGTCATCCAAGGGGACCCGTCTGTTACCAAGGTCACTAGGGTCATCCAAGGGGAGCCCCCCATGAGAACGGTCACCAGGGTCATTGGAGACGACCCCTCTGTAACAAAGGTCACCAGGGTCATCCAAGGTATATCCAAAACACAAACATCTTAACATCAGATGATTGAGACATCAATTTCATATTTGTACACTAACTGCTATCAGTATAGGTACAGCTGAGAAGATTCGGTACCATCATTATTGCACCTAAATCTTAGAAAATGATGATAGTGTTTGCTACAGGAGAGACATCTAGTGGGGAATCATTCCTCTACACACAAAGGCTACTGTCAGCATCTTATTCCTGGAATACATTGAAAATGTTGAAATAGGAAGATCTTACAGAAAGCAATATGTTATATATCTATGGGTTAAGACTTTGGATTGATGAAGGCCCAACAAACACCTACCCCTCCAACGCCTCCAAAATAAAAAATTCACCTAGGAAATTTCAGATGAAACTCAACAGCAAAACCACTCTAAAAAGTGAGAGTTGTGGTAATGTTCTTCTGACATGAAATAGCAAAGGTGAAAAGGTGATCAAGATTGCTTCTCTCCACAGGTGATGTGGAAGCTGACGGAGACGTGAAAAGGCTTATGGAAGGTCTGTCATGAGCAGAATCATAGCAGAAAAATGGAACACTGCTACTTATGAGTCAGTTTGGAGGACCACTGCATGCATTCCTATTTACAGGTTTACAATGATCCAACAGCTATTAATAAAAATGATTCACAGGAAGAGACTGTCAAAGTCAGGAGGTCTGCCTGACAGCACGACTTCTCTTCAACATTCCAAGTAAAGCACACAGGCTGTAGGGGAATTAGAGATGGATTAAATGAATAATGGATCTATTTCACTAACCAGAAATGACAGACTTTGTTCCTCTCTAAACTTAACCAACAATTTACACAAACTTCTAGAAAGCAACTCAGCTGCTAATCAAGCAGTACCACCATTGCAACATCTGATTATCAGATTGTTGTAATGTTATTCAGACTTTACATCACCCTCCCATGTTATCTGAGTCATGACCATTTCATCAAAAGCCTTCCTTTTTTGAATCTTGCACAACTTAATTGTATAACTGTGCTTAATGCAAGTAAAATGAATTGAGGCGAGACTACTGAGACTAGGGTTATTGCTCACTACTTTGCTAGTGACAATTATTTATGTATATCACCACCATAAACAGTAATGCAATGCTTCTTCTGTTAGAGAACAGTGTTAAAATTAAAAGCATCATTAAAATATGTTGAGATGAAATAAAAGGAATACTTTTAATTGCATTAATTTCACAAAAAATTTAATCAAGCCAGGGTCATTGTGATTCAGGAAGTTCCCAGACTCACAGACATCAGACTCACAGATGATATCTTAGCATCTCTCCATTTATGGGAAATATTTGCCCTTGCCCAATCTTGTAGGAGGCACAGGCAGTAGAAAAGTGCAGTAACTTCACTTGTAAAGGCAGATGACAACTACAGTATGGAATGCAAAAACATTTTTCTCAAAAATGAGTGGATTCATTTTTCATGACTCCATGGTTATTCCTGGAAACTGAAAAGGTTTTATTATTGTAGGTATATTTAACACACATTTGTTTTTTGGGTATTAACCAAATGACATTATGCATTGTTATATTTCTATGGTAACAGAAGGTGTTACTGTGTACTAGACAATGGCATTCTGAGTTTCTTGCATTATTTCTCCTTTGTACATTTTCTTTCCACCATAGGTATAAAATATGTTTAACACATGCCAGTCAAAGACTGGTTTTGGTTACCCTCTATCTCCAGAAATATTTGCATGGCAATGCTTGCCAATCTTGGTCCCCCAGAGCACACCTGTGACATTCTGTTTTTATCTTCTCTAAAGAATGGTGTGTTACAACAGACTGTTTCTCATTATGATGTAATGTTGTAATAAACAAAAATTGTAATGTCATGTGCTTCTTGGTTCTCAGGGACAGTTGAAGGTGACTTCCAGCTGGTTGATGGAGACCCAGAAAGAATCACCAAAGTCATCCAAGGTCAGATTCATGTCTAGAGTGTTCACTTTAGGAACAAGTGCACAGCTCATTTGTGACTGTGGTTTCTTGTCCTCTGCCCTTACTGCAGGGGGATCAGTGAGACGAGTCCCTGGCAAAAAGGTTCAAGGTAAAAATGACTCAAAGCAGTTTCACCATTAGAATTAATATGTTGTTTGCTAAGTATGTCATGTTTAAGTATTTAATTAGTAGTGTGATCAAATTATTCTCCCTGTTCCAAGCTGGCACCAGAAGAAGAACAAGACAGGTCAGCCAGTGAGCACAAATTGACCAGAACACCTTCAAGCTAGGGAGGACAAGAACTGAGGACAAACCCGGAGTAAGACACCCATGGGGCCAAGACACGGATAAACATGCAAGATGGAGAAAAAGTTGTGGATCAACTAGATAAATTAAATTAAAGCAAAATACTTTACAAAAGCAGTGATTGGTGTATGTAATCCTTGAAAAAATTAAAGCCTTGGTCAAAAAAAAAAAAAAAAGGAGAATACTGAAAGTCAGCCATACATGCAATTCCTTTACATATCTGTGTGAAACCATGAAACACAAGCAATTAATTATGTAAGTAACAACTGAATGCCTGTCGCAAGACACAGAAATATTGATGGGGAAGCCTGGGGCATTTACCTCTGCATGATCAGAATTTTGTGGTGCTCGCATTCAGAACATCAGAATGCTTTTTTTGGTTTAAATGAATAATGCTTTGCTACTTTCAGTTACTCTTTGTAAATTACATAGCTTGACACCTGACCAGATTTTAGATTTTTACTTCTAAACGTGTGCTCTTTCAGAGGTTGTTGCTGTCTTTATGTTTTTTATTTTTATCCGTTTTTGTGAATTTTTTCCAAATGTAAAATTGCAGGTGCTGCCTGCTACAGCCTTTATTTTTCTGAATACTTTGAAAGACATCTTGAGTTATGTGCCATGATTTACATAATGCTTCCTAAGTTTTTTCCTGTTCTAATGTTCGCCTTTAGAACAAGTGTTCAATAAAATCTATGGGTGCTAGTATCATGAAATGTTGCATTTTTAAACTGGAAACAATCATTTTCAAATAAAATTTCAATGTGGATGTACATCATACCGTGTTTTTAAAAGCACATATAAAGCATTATATTGTAGGGCGGACAGAATTGGTCCAGTGCACTGCCGCAAACACCACAAGGTCCTTGGGACCCCACACTACATAAGAGATGACAAGGACCAGGGGGAAAGCACTAAGCAATAGCACTCTTTGTCCTCGGGAAGCCTTGTGAATCTGGGACTCAACCATCTTTCCATTCCAGACAAAAATGTATAATGAGATGCACATGATTGAAGGCATTCAGCTCAGAAGTCTGTCCATCACTACATAGGATATCGTAGACCTCAAACTAAAAGTGATGTGCAAAGATGCAAAAGCTATTCAACTCTTTGTCTTCAGTATAACAGAATTTGCAGCCACCAACCATTCTACATACATTAATGTCGTTAATAACATACCAGCAGTGAGGCATAATGTTTAAGGCTGTGTTATAGTTTATAAGGCAGTACAGTAGGATAAACAGATGAAGATGGTAGAGGGTGAAGTGCTTTTGTTGGCATGTAGTCAATAGAGAGGGAATGTTATCCTGCTTCCTCTGCCTTGGCTGATATGATTGGCAGGCTGGCCATGGAAAATGTACAAAGAAATAAGGATAAAGAATTCATAAATGTTCAAGTCTTTGCACACATTTCAGGAATATGGAAATAATTTGTTCACATATGGTCACACAGACAAGAGAATTGTATTAGAATGTTACATAAAGCTTGTTTGGTTCTGATGTTCTGTACAGAACCTTCAAATGGGACAAACACTCTGAATAGATCCAAAATATGCCAACTGCATTATTTGCATCTTTGGGCCACAGACAGCAGACGTTACAACAAGTTATTACTAATGGGGTATTTTGATGCGGCAGATGCTTTTAGTTTGGGTAACCAGCATTCGTAGATGCAAGTGCAGACATATGGGCATGCAAAGTACAAAATGGAGTTTAAATACATATCACAAGTAAATAGTGTTATAAATCAAAAAATAATCAAAGCAACTTCTTTAAACTACTTTAAAATATTAAAACCTTCTACCAAAACTCCCCTAAAAGTGATTATATACTTCAATAAAATTAGTGGTCATTTTGCACCAAAGTGGTAATTAAGTGGTATTGAAGGTGTAGAATTTCTCAACAGTTTCAGTTGGCGTCTGTCCAAATTCATTGAAGTTCCATCAAAAGGGGTGAATACTTAAAGGAGAACAGAAAGTGTTGGTTCCGATCATGGACTTCAAAGGAAATTAAGTTCTTTTTTCTTGATATAACACAGATATGTCTTTCTGATTTCTTTTTTTTTCTATGAAGGCATGTGGAATACTCAACGGAAACAAGTATACTGTACATCATTTTACATATTTGTGTACTGAGTTGCCGAGCTGCCACATACAAGTTGCCATGTCATTCAGCTTATGACAAAGATTAAACTGGCACAACTCAAAAAGATACCATGGGTGAGATTTGTCGTACTAAATTTGTTTGACGATCTGTTTACCCTTGGAAGTGTTCAACCACTGTTTTCAAAGAGCCAGTAGGTGGTGCTCTACATGCCAACACTACAACTCCAGTATTGTGAAATGTCTTCAAGCCAACAGCCATGATCATGTTATAGGCATGCCATAATTTAAGTTTGACATAATGTATAGTTTGATAAAGGAAAGATTGTTCCCTTAAGTCAAAAACATGAAAATATATGATATGCAGGGCCAAAATATGCTCCTACAGGATAGACAAGCCGAAGGCAGAAACTTGTTAATCAAAAAAATATGCCGCCTCTCTGATTTAACACCCTTTATGTGAATCAAGTGTGAAAATAGATCCAGTGCCATTCAGAGCACTGTATTTGTTTTCATGCAGGATAAAGACAAAGTTTTTTATTGCAGATATTCTTTTAAGCTCTGCAGAAATGTGTTATCAGAAAAGCAAATGTGTCAAGTCATTTTTCTTCTTTCCTGCAAGATTATCTTCAGATGAAGCAGGAAAGCCCTCTTGGATTTTGCTCTCCTCACTGGTGCAACTTAAGAAGTGTAAGGCAACTTTTATAATAAATGGAAAACCAAACCCCTGTGCAATTATTTTAACCTGTTATATATGACTACTTTTCCAACTTTGCTTTTTAACCATCTACATCTACATTTAAGGTTGTTCTTTTAAAGGTCTCAGGGCCAGTTTGATGGCTGAGTCAGATGAGCCAAAGAAAAAATAACAGGCCACAACTTTGAACTTTTTAGTTTTAATCACCCAAATAACAACATATTCTAAACATTGATTTCTTTCTGACAATGTGCACCCAGCATCCACTACATTTTTCCATTTGCATTTTAAAAAGGCCCCACTAACTTGGATGTTTTACACATTCCATTTCTCACACATAATGTATTTTTCCTGATTCCACTACCCATCAAAACACCACAGGACTCCTGGTTTGATGGACTTGATCATACATGCAATCTGACCTTTTATGCTGTAAAATGAAAACCAGTAAGGGTGAAATGGCATGCCTGTCTGTCATATAAAGGCAGCTCAAACCATGGCAAACCTATTTATGGTAGCTGGAAAGCAGATGGACCGTAGCATACAGGGTTAACCACTTTTATGAGCTTCCAAATTTTAACCACAAACAGCCAATCTCTTTTTTGTAAAAATGTATTGTGCTGGAATGGATTTTTTTCACAGCTACATCATGTCCATATCAACCAATATATTTATCTATGAGATCATAATGCAGGGCATATACATAGGACTGTATTCTTTTAACATATTTATAAGAATTTATCTGTTTTCATTCATGTTTATTAATGGAGCATGATGGCACAGCCATTCCATGCTGTTGGGTTCACTCAACATCCTGTTCAATAAAACAAAAGATTTTATTGCTGTACCTTTTCTCCTCACACAGATAGCTGATACAGTGGTAAACAGCAAGTGCAAACTTGCAGTTTGTCCATTATAGTACAACACACATTACAGCAGTTATGAAACTGTTCCATGTTTGACAGAGGTGCCACATGTCACTACACTTGCACAAATGTATTCATTCAATGTACATGCTTGCTACTTAGACAATGGGGAAAACATGAAACATAGAAATCTAAAACTTTTTTGATATATGTAATTTGACAAATAATCAAAAAGTTTCAACTGTGGTGTTATTCAAAATGCTTATTCTGATGAATAATATAAATGTAAGTCTACATCACTGTATTAAAATATATAAGACACAACAAGAGAATGGAAGAGTTCCAGCTATCATCTATTTTCTGTGTGCATTTGCTGGAAGAGGTTGCATTTCTCTCTGAGCTCTCAGGCTCCTCTGAGATAGATGTTGCAATATGAATGACTCGACCCTTCCAAAAAGTGAGATCAAACATTTTGGAGGAAGGCAGATCAAATGAAGGTCTATACTCTATCAAACTGCCATGCCCATTCTCACCTTTGAGTAATGAGAACAAGTGAGTGTTGCAGCTCTTTGTTCATGATGGAAAATTATGGGTTTCAGGGTTTTAAACAAAGCTAAGTAATTAGTGGAAAAAATAACTAATGTCAGATTAGTTCTCTAATGTTTACAACAGAGGATCTTTGCTGCACAACTATGTATAAACTGTTTATGAACTATGAACAATCAGTGATGACTCTCCTTAATTGAAACCATTGCAGAGAGAATTTTTTTTCTATTACGCTGTTAATAATGCTGAATGTTGAAAAAAAAAACCTGATGATTCATAAAGGTCAGTTAAAAATGCATGTTAAGGAACATATATCAAGGGAACATTATCAAAGCAAGGGATGACACTGTGTAGATGTGGGCATATTTATTACTATTAACATGACAGGTTTTCTTATCCAGAGGAACTTCCAAAGCAAAGATACCTAAGTAGCTACATATAATTATTTCACATGAACAACAGAACATGCAGAAAATGTCTGACCATATTTAAACGTGTCAATACATCACATTGTTACAATAACAAGAATTTTACTGAAAATACTAAGTGTTACAAAAATTCCACAATTAGTGCAAATAATTATGGTCAAAGATTGTGTGCCATCTCTTTAAATGCAGGTTACTAACAAGGGGGTCACAAAAGTCAGATGTCAGAGAGCGCCTCTGTACTAAATTGTATTTGTGGAGGTCTACAGTTCTTGCTGTTTTTGTGCACTTGTTGTTATTACAGGAGATAGGAAGATAGAGGGAGTGCAGAATGATACTAATGAGGAGGGTTGTCTGGGGGCATTAACCTAATTACATTCTTTCCTCTTGGGTGGGAGAGACTGAACTGATAAAGGCTGAAGTCCAGTTCTGGCCCACACATTCCTGGAAATTTAGTTCAAATACACAGATTTGTGTGGTAAACCTCCAAAAAGTTGATGGACACTGACTTGTCTTGCTCATATCTTGCAGCTGCTGCAGTCATTAGCAAGTGTCAAACTGGTGTGTGTTGTTTTGGATTTTGGGATAAGAGCACTGTATGTGGAAGCAGTACTGGTTTGTAAAATGATTTAGGAATGCCGCTTTGTTTTCAAAAAAAGCAAACGCTTGAACTCTGGTGTAGGTCTGCTCCTGAACTGAAATCTGTTTGACGAGGGATGAAATGGCCGTTTCGGTACTTTGTGGTCTTCACTTTAAAAACAGAGAGCGTGACACTTTCTATGAAGTCATTCTTGCCTGTCCTTCGTTTATTGTTTGGCTAAAGAAGAGGTGTGGCAGGGGCCAGGAAGAATGTGGGATAATCCCTAGCCATGCAAGTTGTCTTTTTATGCTTCTTCCCTTTTTTTTGCAACCCTGTTTGAAATCACCAATTGCACATTAGGCTCATCTCACCACGACAAATTCTGCAGTCTCACAGGAGTGCTGAAGAGGCACTGAAAAGGCCTACCTCTGACACGTTTGCATGCAGCTAATGACTTCATTCACACTACAAGTCCCATGGTGCATTATATTTTGATGTCCGCTGACACCATCTGAGTGACTCATGACAAGTGGCACAGTGCCTGAGAGTGGCGAAATGAGAGCACCCTGCTGACACAGTCACCCCTACCCCAGGCCCGGCGCTATGGGGGTGCTTAGGGGTGCATTGCATCCCCAGACAGATCTCAGTGCACCCTCAATTGTCTCCCTACCCCAGCCGAACAAAGCCAATTTGTCCTGGTGCTATTGACCCCTGGTCATTGCTGGCTGACTACATGGCTGCGATCAATCGTGGGCCATAGGGCTCAGCTTGCAGTCAAAACGAGCGCCATCATCTCCATTTGGAACCCCATTGGAAAACATCTTTGACAAGCCGAAGTCCGTGTTATTTTCAGTCCAGCGAAACCACTTTTTTCACCAACCTCTTGTGCATTAATATGAAAAATTTATTTCACTCAACGATGATCCACCCAGGAGACATCACAGCTGACACACAAAGACATAATATGCAAATACGTGCATCAATGCTGCCTGCCACAAATTTCAAATGAATCAGTTTTGTGTTAGGTTCTTTGGCATGCCTGAACCAGTTGGTTCTTCAGCTAGATTCCATTTCTATTAAGCTAGCCTTAATATTGTGAATAACTGTCAGTTACATCCTGGCAGGTTTTCTAGCAGTATAATTACCTGCTTTTGATAACTACAGATGTGGTGAGGGAAAGATGGCAAAATTGGCAAACTAGTCTGTGAAAAAGATAAAGCCCAGAGCATATCTATCACCAACGCTCTTGAGAACTGACTGCAACACAGTATTGTTCTTATTTAATAGGATGCATTATATGGTTGGTGGATAAATTACCATACATGTTATAGCATACATGTTATCACACAAATTGTAACAAATGTGTGTGTGCAGTTAAAATAATGTTTTGAATAACGCACAATCATTGATTTAATGTTGTCTGGATCATAATGGTTGGGTTACTTCAACACAGAAACTACATCTTTGACACACCAAAAACATTGTTATTAGTAGGAACCAATTAAAAATTAGTTTTGCAAAACTAATCAAGCAATTAATTTGCCACCATATGTTGCTATCATATGTTTCATCTCATCCCCGTATTGCATTGGTTGATTATTTCCATATAACATTTGAGTTCAATATAATATTCACTTGATGATAATACTTTGAATTAGTTACATTTATTTGGAGATGTACCCAAAATACTAAATATTTATTTTAGTGAGTGACACCCTGTTTTTTACACCATAATTAAAAAATGAGAATGGACAATTGGACCCTTTCTGCAGACTGGTGCACCAATGAAAATCATTTGATGTGAGTATCAGTTTGGGATCATTTGAATACTGCTGAGCAGCCTTACTTTTCTCTGGGTGTGTGTAGTAATACTGTAGCTCAGCTGCAATTTCACTGAATAAAAATATCTATATAATGAAGTTCAGCATCATTAATTTTAACACCGTCTCCCACTGATCCTTAGTGTGCAACACATTAATGGCCCCACACCAGCGCTACAGACATTTTATATACAGGGTAAACTAAATCATGATTTGCAAGGGTATGTGTAGAAAGCTGCTTATATGATTGTTCTAAATATGTCTAAATCTATTTCATGGCCCTTCTCATAAAGTATAGATGGGTATCACAGCTTCTTGTCCATGTTCAGACAACAGTTATAGGCCAGTCTCAATTGTCAGTCACACCAAGAAAACAAAACCATCCCATGTACACATTTCTTTCAGTGGCAGCAGAAATATAAAAATCATGAAATCACAGTGGAGACCAATAGCTGAAATGAAAAGCCGCCTGCCTGTTTCCATCCTTCTCACAGTATACACACTGTGAAAGAAAACTTCTCGTGAGTGCCAACACTGCAACCAAAGCCACAACTATAATGGATGGAGAGAAACTGCACCACTTCATCTCCAGCAAGTGGTGATGAAAGGAGGGTTAGCACTCTGCAATAACTCACAGCTTATGTCTGTTCTTTTTTTAACATTGTACAGCTTCAGAGAGCCTTGAGGTCCATTCTCAGGCTTCAAAATCTATGGCAGGCTGCAAGGTTTAAGCCTTAACCTTTAAGGTATTTTTGCCTTGCATCATCCTGCTATTGTACTCCAAGTTCAGGAGTGCACGGATAAGTGTCAAGATAATTATAACCCTAATTCATTGGTAAGAACGCTCTAAGCAACAATTTTCATTTCTAGTTAAATATGTTTTATTAATGAGGGGTCATACTTTTTTGAACAACCATTTTAAGCAAGGGAAAAAAGCCCACTACAAAGGAATTCACAACTCTGAAACAACAGCTGATCACAAACAGGGACCAAACAGAACCACATTTAATGCCGAAATACAAGACTGAGATTCCCCCTTGGAAGTGCCAGAACTTCATAAAACTCTACAGGGAGCATCTTGTAAGTGTAATCCATGCCAGAGGAAGATTTACAAAATGCAAAACTACATTGTGATTAAAAGTGACCAAGTTTTTTAGAATGTTATTTGGGGAAAAAAATTGACTTTGTGTAATGAAATTAAAATTAAAGAACTTAAAGAAAGTCTAATATGTATAATTATAGATTTTTTTATTGTTTTTTGTTTTTTATTGTTTTATAGATTTGTTTTGTTTAGTTAGGGATTTAAATCAACTGAATGGGTTGAGAAAGGAATAGCAATGACTAAATGTTTTGGAATATTTTTTATTAAGGTTAGACTTAATACATCTGTGGCATTTTCAGTCAGGTAAAAAAATGGTGACAGGATCATTGTATACACCCATGTACATTGTCATTACATAAGACTACAAAGAGAAAATACTTCATGGACATGTAATTCACAGATATTACACTCATTTATTTAATTGCTGTTGTAACATACATCATTAATATACATTATACATACAAAGATTTAAATGTAATCTTCCAGACTACTTAATGTACTTAATTGTGGTGGGTGACTGCAGTTTGTGAATGGAATTCTTTTAGTGAGATATCTTTAGCTTGTTTTATGAAAGTAAAAATGTGTGCATCATTTTAAGTTTGGTTTTATCTTCTCAGTGAGCAAACGTAACAGGTGCAGACAGAGAATATGCATGCTACTTCTTTTATATTATTATACTATATTATTGTGTTGTTAATAATAATAATAATAATAATAATAATAATAATAATAATAATACACTGACATACACTTTAAAATTGTTGTTCATCGGGTTGAGCTTGTGTGATGTAATTCTGAAAATAAATGGCATTACATTGGAAAATACGTGACTGTCTGGGAAAAGCCTTCACGTGATCAGGCTGAGTTTTTTACCATCTGGCGTTTTTTAAAAACTCCACACATACTCTCAGGCTCAAAACTGTGTTTGTACTAGAGGCTTGATCATCTCAGTCACTGTCTCATTCAGTCTTCATCAGTGAATTACTGCTACCATTATCGGACAGAGCAATAAAATAATCCCTTTTGTGACAGCTCTCCCAGACTGAAATGATAACTGGGCTGTTCATTTTTATGACTATTATTTTATTTATGCAGCAAGCAATGATATTCTCAATAGTATCCTCACTGTTCAAACATGGAGCCATCCAGAGAGCTGTGTTTGTTCATAGCATGCATATTATCTTCACGGGGTATTAATTCTCAGTAGTAATTAGCCTGTATGTGTAATGTGTCTGTATGTAATCATTGTAAAGTTCCCAGTCTTAATACTTAGGATCTTAATAATGTGATATATAGGGGTCTTTTAAAGCAGTGTATAAGAGTGATTGAACTTAGTCAACATTAGAATGCAATTCTATTATGCTTGGAATATTTCCGAATAATAGTCCAGGACAACAGACTTTGCATGTTTGTGAGGGGTTTGCAGTCATCGTACAGTCATGTACGAAATGTTTTGTGACCTCTGATGGGTTTCTCCCAATTTTCAAATATACATGCTAAAATAAATGCACATGCTAAAACAAATGTGAATTTCATCCATCAAAACTGAAAGTATCCTGGCAAGCGTACATATGGCAGAAAACGCCAGTGCCTAGATGGAACAAGCTGTTCTGTTGCATCCAATAAAACTGCAGGACACATTTTCCGCTGCTGGCTGACACATGCATGTCTAACTGAGATTCTTGTTAATACATGACAAAAAAGCATGTGTAGACAGAAAACAAGTCTGCTTAGGTAAACTAATATAAATTAAGCTATGGCAGCAAGACAATATTCTTTTTCATTTTTACATGCAAATAACTTTTTTTGCCCAGAGTTAATTGAGGAGCAAACTGTATCTTGCCAGAAGTGATAACCCTCTGGATTAGAGCATTACCTAGGAGTGGCAAGTTACAATTCTGCCTTGGGTAGCAGTCAGCCACTCCCACCAGTTTCTCAGCTGTTATTCTGTTGATTTGCTGAGCACACTGTTCTTTGAAATCTGTTTGTTCTTGAAGTATTTTTTTGTGTGTGTTGTGCATGTGTGGCCTGCAGTACAAGAGTGGCCCAAAGGCTAAATATGCATATGTTTTACTGCTCTGACAAACATCTTGAAGTGGTCAATAGCATAAATGACATTCCAAATGAAGATTCAGGGGGAAATTTTCAAAGAAACCCAAAGCAATTAACCAAACCTGTACCAAGTGGTCCTGTCTACGACTATAAAAATCCCACTTACCACTTTCTTTGTGCATCAGCTGTTCATAGCATCCTTCCCCTGCCTCATCTGTCCCTTTCATGTCCCTGTTTCTGATGTCCACAGGGGGGTCAACAACCACAGCTCATGGCCAGGAACCCTCCCTGCATTGGACTTAAAGCAAATTAAAAGTACCACTGTAACCACATCAAATGCATCAAATTGTTTGGAAATGCATATCTACTGAAGTGGTTGTGATACAATAAATTCATTTGCACATTTTTTAAGTGTAAAGAATGCACTGGTAACAATGGAAGGTAATTATAAAATCTGCACGGAGAGCAATCATACTAATAATACTAAGCCAGAAATAGACATTGGTCAAATTATAGATTACGGACACGAGGACACAATCATTTCATGTGCTCTTGCATTACTATAAAGTGTCAAAAATGGGGAAAGACACAGAAAAATTAAATGAGAAAAACTCTTGAAAAGGACACACTCTAGAAAACTATTTTTACATCTAGAAAACAATTTTTCCTATACTGACCTAGCTAGAATCACTATCAAACATTCAATGAAGTACAGCTCACCCTAACCAAGATTATAAAAACTAGTCACTATTACATACTGCACAAAAAGACCACCTACTCTCAGTGCCACATAAATCACTAACGCACAGGAAAACGATTCGCTCTCACCCTCGCCGCCCCACCCATTCACTTCTCCGTCTCCCTGAATGACCTCAGGATAAAGCCTGACAGAGCTTTTGTGTTCATTCCACCAGCATGTAGAAACCGTAGCTGACAAAATCAATCTATTCCAAACTCTTGGGCTATGGATTGAATTTCACAATCCTGCACTCCACCACCCTGGCACAAGTACATACGAGTATATATGACCTGAGGCAAAGGATCCCTCATGAGGAGGACTGGTGTGCAGCTTCAATGGGCCTGTCAGTTACCTGGGGCTACCAGCAAACCCACACCCACTGCCTTCCTGTACTTGCTGAAATCAACCGTCATCATCTCAGACACGCTGCTACCAGAGGTGCTGTACTCAGAAGTTCTGCCAAACACCTAACCTGATGGAACACAGTGGCCAATGATACCCTCAACCACCCAAATTAGCTGCGGGCACCCATGTAGGGCATGGCGGGGAGAGTTGCCAGCTTAAAAAGTTGGTGCTGAGTGTCTTATTTAAGAACCGGTGATGAGCACTTTGAAGCCAAGAGAGCAAGCGAGAAAGCTCCAGGTAGCTGAACACTGTTGAGGAACCTAATCACATGGCTAGCTGGAAAACACCCCAACAGTTACTTGTCATGGTGGCTGTAGCAAAGGGAGAGAGCAGTCATCCCACCTGGCCTCAAACCCGGGTCTATAGGGTACCAAAGCTGCAGCTTGAGCCAGGCTCTTTGGTGTTGCGGTCAGGTTGCAGCTTTGGCATCCCGCAGACCCAGGTTTGAGGCCAGGTGGGGTGACTGCTCTCTCTCTTCACTACATATGGTGTCAGCAGTGGGATGGCTTACCACAAGGCCATCGGAGGCGTGCCTAGCGTGTGAGCCATACGAGGGACCCCCAGGTTAGGTTGACCCCAGTGTGAGGGACCCCAGAGATGGGTGAAGCATGAGTGATTTGGCCTCCCTGGGATGGGAGAAGTACGGTGGGGGAATGCGCGAGGTACACCTCTGTGTGTGAAGTGCATGGGCGCGCTTCCCGAAGGGGCAGTGTGACAGAGTGCTGTCACTACGGCTGAGTATGTGCTCTGACTGACATACCAACGAGCCTGGCTCTTTGGTGTTGTGGTCAAGCTGCAGCTTTGGTATTCTGTAGACCTGGGTTCGAGGCCGGGTTGGGTGACTGCTCTCTCCCTTTGCTACAGCGGCCAAGTGTTTAACTTAGAATAAGTTAGTGAGATCTTCTTTGTTCAGAAAACACCCTTACTTTTCATGATTTCACCAGATTGCTGTGTTGTTATGACAGTGGATTTTGGATTCAACATCTTGAAGTCCGTGAGGGCATCCTCTGTTTTGCACATTTTGAAATTTTAGACCACATGATGAAAAAAGGCCTACTTCACAAGCATTTTGCTTTAATTTACTTCACAACTGTTTTCCATTCCATATGGTCGATGAGCCTCGAGACTGAATGATATCAGATGAATAGTGAATAAATCATAGTAGTATTTTATTTTCTAATTTAACTGATGCACTCTGTTGAAAAAAAGCTGTGCAGATATCTGGCCAAATCAAAACATATGGTCAGTTTTCAATATGGAAAGTATGTTCTTCCACAACCGCTCTGTCTCCTATTTCTGTGTGCTGTGGCCAAATTTGTCACAAATGCAGACAAATGTTTAATTCAGATGGAATACAGCACTGTGTTATGGTCTTTATTTACTGTGTAATAGCAAAGGGTATGGAATAATTCAAAAATGCTACATTACATAATAACTCAGTAGCTCCGGCTGGCAAAACTAGGATTTGTAGATCAAGGACTGTTTTAATTGGTTTCAATCCAGAAGCACATCAGCGTGTCATAGAAAATGGGGAGATCTTTGCTTTGAAAGCCAGTTCCTTACCAAAAGCCGAAGCAAGTGCTACATTGAACAGCACTATTCATTTGGCTGCAATTTTTATATGACATACTTTTGCACAATCTGGAATGCATTCATACTGCTGGGATTTTAGTAGATGCATCCAGGCTAAGTACCTTGCTTGCCTAAGTAAAGCATTGCTGTCAAAACCATATTTTGAACTTTCAACCCTGAATCTTAATCCCTTCCCACAATGGAAACACATATCTATATCATTTCATATCAGATTTACAGGCAATTTCAGAAAAATTGTAATGATGGCCAGGAAATACACTGATTTATAGAAAGTCATCTGTTTCTAATTTCTTAGTTTTCCAAAAACTGAAATAGCGCCTACAGTTTAAATGTTTAAGATATCATAGGGTTTTATTTAGCACATAAACCCAGAGACACAGTATAATTTAAGCTTTGTTACAACTATGTATTTCAGAAATTTACTGAATGACATTCAAAAACATGTACAAAATAATATATTAGCTAGGGTTATGTTTCCCATGGCACCATTTGTTTTCTGTAAACCATCTGTGCATTCTTTATAATGCAGCTGAGTATACAGTTTTGATAACTGTTGTAGCATACTGTGCTGTGTCCTGTGTTAATCAGAGAACTGATAAATGAATCAAAAACAGCATCATAATGCTTTAATGTTCCCTGTGGGTTGTTTTGAAAAACAAAGTTCCATGTGTTATACAAGCTGGCCACAGAGCATAATGTTCTACATGAAGAACTCATAGGTGTGTAAACTGTAGGTGGCTTGTAAGGTTGAAATTCCTGTCTCCATTTTTCATGATGCTCTCCCTGCCTTTTAAACACTTAGAATAGACTGTGGAATGCCCAGTTTATGTGCAGCTGAACCAACCTGTGTGTTTGTTGGCACTTATTCACAGCTGCGTGACTTTTTATGAGGGTGCTCTCAGCTCAGTGGGTAAGAAGCACAATATAGCTCACTGGTTTGGGAAGTTATAACATCCACTAATTGTATTTCTCCAACATTAAGAAATAGGAGTATTAAAGCCTATTTGAAAGAATTACTGAAACCAAACTATTTATTTATGACAAATCACATCTGCATAACCACTGCATCACTACAAGTGTCAGTTCACAAAAAGCAGTATATTGCTGGTAACACACCACGACCTTAAAATTTGTTTTCTGTCCCAGTGGTGTTTTCGTAGAGCCAGGACACGGCTTCAGCAGTTACACAATCTATCATTTGTTGACACACAGCCAACATTTGTTCCAGGCTGGACAGCATATACGAGTCAAAATAAATGACTCTCGGCTGAAGTCAAGTGAAGTCATTTTTATTGGTAGCTTCCAAGGCAACAGCTACACTAAAGCCACGTAGGCTGAGAGATTATAGTTGACTGTCTGATACTTTTTTCAGGTTTACGTATGGACATGTATATATGTACTTCTGTCATATTTTCTGGTAGCTCAGCAATTGTTACCTTCTCTTCTCACTTTCAGCATTGTTCTCTCAATACTTTTCTTTCTGGCACTGTAATTTACTCTTACTCTAATATTGGCCACATGGATTAACGGTGAAGGCCATGTCTGTTTGATACCTGTACACACCACATACCTCAAACGTTTTGATACCACTGTAAATACTGCGATGACATTAAAATGAACCACAATAATGTAGAGAAAATAGCTGATTACAAAATAAGCCTTGCAGTGGTAGTGCATTCCATCTATATCATTATCCATTTTCACTGACCATTTCTGCATTGAACCTGAACTTCACTGTCATACTTAAACTGAAGTTGAATTGAATTTAAGCCTCACACATATCCTTTTGAGCAAACAAGTGCTTTCTACACTGTTGTTTTAAAGTATATGTTGTCCCAGAGGGCCATAGTTCCAAACTCTTGGTCTCTGCTCTACTTATATTAATGACAGAGGAGTAACTTCTAATTATAATGAAGGATACATGATACAGAAAGGCTTGATTCTTAGCCAAATCCTGCTGCATTTGTGGAAATGTTTGCCTGCCCCACAGTGATGTATAACAATGACAGTCCTGGTAGTCAGACTGGAAATACCAGCGTGTAACTGAGTGCATGTCTGTTCCATGGACCTTTGTAAAATGAACAAGAATATCCTGGACAAACATATACAGACTCCCAAACACACCCACACCATGGAATCTACAAACAAACAAGGAAAAAGGCTGAAATATCTTAACATGCAGGGTCGCCAACTGGCTGTTTAAGAATTTCTAAATCTTGGACGTTTCTTGTCAATATGCACCTTTTAACAGCTAAAGAAAATGTTTGTGGTTTGGGGGAACATGACCTACCTGTTCATTCAATGGCACCAGCAGGACAGACTCCATCAGCCAAAGGACCCGAGGGATGGGGGCTGATGGGATTTGTAGTGTTGGGAGGGCACCGGCAAATGAGGTTGAACAACATGGGCTGTGACTGTGGAGGAGTTTCCTGTGTTTGCTTTAAAATCTTTTATAATTGATTGCATTGTGTTTGAAAGAAGCAAAATACATATGAAACATTTTAAATGTGGTAGAGAGATGCCTGTATGTCAATACCTATTGGTTTATTGCCTTTGTGCAGTTAATTGATTTATTTGAAGCTTGTTAGTTTATTCTAAAATGGCTGACTTCCTTTATAAGAAGCAGCATTCAGTCAGTAGGGGGAGAGCTGGCTAAGACTGCAGTGGTGTCTAGAGCAGCTGTATAATTGAAGTATTCTCTTTTTACCTGCAATTATTGTTTGTAATTAGTTTGTTTTGTCCTAATTTTGTTGCACTAGTATTTTTTTTCCTTTTTTCATTAAGTTAGTTTAGTATTATTTTTGTTACTTTCACCTGTCACAGGTTTGGGTGAATAAAACACCATCATGGCATCACCAAACCTTTGGTCTCATCTTTTTTTCTCCCCCCATCGCCTCTTGGCTATTCCACAACACAGTGCATTCGTGAAAAGGATAGGATAGCGGTCAGGAATGCAGCTGCTTCCTGGGTTGGCCACTAGATGACCACATAACTTCCTTGTGTTCTCTGTCTCGTGTAGTTCATGTGTTTTACCTGTGTTGATTATAGTTATTGTTTGCACCTGTGTTCTCTGCTATTTAAGTCCTGCCCTTTGTTCATGTCTTTGCTCAGTCTTGAGTTGCCATACCTCTGCCTGCCTGCCTGCCTGCCTGCCTGCCTGCCTGCCTGCCTGCCTGCCTGCATCTTGCAAGTCTCCGGTAAAGGTAGCTTCATATTTGAATCAAACCTCTTGTGTCTCTACTTCTCTCTGCATTTGGGTTCACTCCGGTCCTTGCCATAGTAGCGGGTTTCCAATGCACATTCCAATGTCTAATCCAGAAAGAAATGAAGATCCCAGAATCTTAAAATCAAATTCCAACTCTAATCATTATCCTAGGACTCACCTGGCTGAGCACTTCTGCTAACTGCAAGGCAAAACAACTTCTAAACAATAATATGGAGCCAAAAAAGGATACAAACTATATAAAGCTATTTCTATACACATCAGTATATGCAAAGTCGTTACGTACAAAGTTCTTTGCTTAACTGTGTGGTCTGTGAGATTGCCAATAGCAAGGCTAACGATGACTATCAGATCACCAAGGAAGAAGTTCCTCTTCAGAATGTTTCTCTTGTCTCATTCCTGTATAACTGGAAAGTTATCCCTCATCCATCTCTTCCAGTGGAGGTCAGCAATACATTGTACATGCTGCCATCTTTGTCATGAGTACAGGCCTTCTCTCTGGAAGAATCCTGGTGGCATGAATGGGTTCCCCTTCAGTTGGAAGAATATGACTTGGAATGAGGGCTTTGAAATCACTGTGATCATGTGGCACAGTTATGATTAGTCTTCCTTTCACAATTGCCTCCACTTCACACAAAGCTGTTTGTAATCCTTCCTCATCAAGTGATTGCACTTTGATGACAGAAACTGCATCAGACACTCCCACACACCATGATGACGGGCTCCAGAGGGAGAGCTGAACCTCCATTTTATTCCTGCTTCCAGCAAGGTATTTTGGATCTTGTTGTGATCCAGACCTTTGTAAGCCTCTCCTAGCTCTCTCTGTGTACTAACAAAGCTAGTGCCCTTATCCAATCTGATACTTGTTACTAGGCCTCTTCTACAGAAGGATAATTCGAAGAGCATTAATGCAGGTATCTGTATCCAAGTGATTAGCAACTTCAAGGTGGACGGCATGACTCACAAGTAAAAATCAAACCATATATTTTCACAATAACACAACCTCTTCTCACCACTCTGAGTCCAAAGCAATCTATACCCACGTGAGTGAGCAGCAGCAAATCCGGTGAGACACAATCTTGTGGAAAGGTCAGCCATTTTCCATCCTCCACTTGTTGCTTGTGTACGCCTGCAGAAGAGTCCTTGATTATCTTCCTTGCTGAAAAGTGCAAGGCATCCAATATCACTGGCCAAGTCTGGAGAGCATGTGACTTCTCCCAGAGTGACTGACTTGCTCATGAATAAGCCATAATATGAGTCTGGACATATGGGAATCTTTTGGTAAAGTCACAAGATGTTTTAATTTGATTAATATTGCAGCCTTGCTTGACTGTCCTCCATCTCTTAAAATGCCATTCTCCACAACTAGATTTATCTTACAAATGGAGCTTTTTCCTTTAATAGATTGCCTTCCCTTTTATAAAAGGGCAATTTCCTACTGGAAGTACTGTTTCTGCACATAGTGGATGATGTCTTTCTCTGCCCTATCCATGTTTTCTACTGGTAGACTTTGGTACCCAGTGTTAATTTGAAGTGGTCCATCTGTTCTTTCAGTGACAGTTTCTGTTTACGATCCGATCCTAAATCAAGATTAGTGAGAATTTTACTTTTCTGGCTTAAATGTCAAAGAACTCCTTTCAGCTTTAGTATGCATGCGTCTGCCAAATGAATAAATGTAAATGCATGCTACAGCTCTCTTTATGCTGTTTCGCTTTGACAAGCACAATTTGCTTGTAGGACACTTTTCTTCTACTCTTGTACTGTTTGCAGTGACATCCCTCCTTACCTCTGGATCATGTCAAGAGATGGAGCCCAGCTCTTCAAGAATCTTTAGCTACTGTGTCACCTTCTTCTCCTGGAATTCTGGACCATTCTGTTTTAGCTTTGAGTTAAGCCTCAAGCATTCAAGCCTTGTGAAGCATCATCTGCTGTTTTTTTTTTTTACATATCTCCTCTGTGGTGCTATTGACAATTGTATTATTACAGAAAGTCTGTTGACACCAAAAGTGTGGAACCTCGTTTCACTGGCAATGTATTTCAGCACCGACTGGCTGAAAGCTGAATCTTCAGGTTGGATTTGCAGTTCAGACCTCAAAATCCTGTCCACATTCACAGCTAGTGTTGCTGTGCCAAGCCCCAATCTGGGGACAGTCATCTGTTTCAATGGAGTTTCTTTCTTTCCCCATCCCAAATACGACGTGCACTTCATTCTTACTGTTTGTGAACCTTTAAGTAGCTCATAGTGCCATATGCCAGTTTGCTGGCATCACAACAGTGATGGAGCTGTGCAGGCTCAACCTTCCCAAAATTCTCAGGCTTTATACATCTGTCAACATGGAAATTAGAGAGCTGGTTCAAATCCATGAGCCACCTCTGCCAAGGTTTAGAGAAAACCTCTGGAATAGCTTTGTCCCATCTGCATTTAGTCTTGCAAAGCTCCTGATGATTCTGCTATGCCTTTGCCACAAAAGATTCAAGAAAACAGATCTTACAATCTTACAGTCTGATTGTACAAATAGAGAATACCTCTTCTGCTAAAGAGCATATGATAGTAACTCAGAAGGTAAATGTGTCACTTTCAATATTCCAATGGATTCCAAATGTTCTTTTGACTGGTAGATTTTTCTTTGCCCAAAGTCAATTCTTTCAACTGTTTTCCTTGGTCTTTGTTTGGAATAGAAGTCAGCACAGCATGACTGTTGCTGACCCACTTGGTCAACTTTAATACACCCTCAACACATGCATATCTGAGGTCTTCTGTCAAAGTTGTGGCTAGCTCTGCTGTAGCCACTGATTTCAAGCAGTCCTCAACACAGATATTCTGTCTGATGGTGTAGATTATGTCAGGGTCTTATTTGTCACAGTTGTCTTCTGCAGTCTTTTAAAGTGCAGAATTAGCATATCTTGATGATGATATAGCTCCAAAAAGATGGACCTGTATCCTCCAGCATCAGGCCACCACAGGAAATCAGGCCATCGAGGCAATTCGTTCATGATGGAACCTTATCAAAACACCAGTCAGTATGTTAGCCAAATCTGGGCCTTGAACAACTTTGCTGTTGAGAGATGTGCTATAAAATGAGGAAGTACTGCCAAAAATAACACACATTGTTTGTTAGCACTTATGGTGAACTCCGTGGTGTGGTAAATACCACACCTTTCCATCATCCTGCTAAAGCTGATTTTGTGGTGCTTTCTCAGCATGTCCCTTCTTAATTACCTCATTCATGAAGTCTTTGTATTCTTCAAAATAATACTTTATCCTTCTTTAAATTTTTGATATCAATATGACATTAACTTACAACTCAGCCTTTTATCAACATAAATTCACATGCTGAAGAGGCACTAATTCAAACAGGTGCTACCTATATAGTCAGTGGCGTCATTAGGCTACAGCCCCCATGTTTTATGAATAGCCCCGGATCTCAAAAGAAAAAAAATTTTCTACAAAAATAAGAATAATAAAAAAATAGCCCCGGATCTATTCATCTGTCATTCAGCTCATGCATTAAAGCCCTCAAAAATAATATAATATAATAATAATGATATTGTTGATCAAAAACGCAAGTACTTTTTGGGTCCTCTGTGTGTCATTCAAACAGCAGATATACTTCACACTACTTGGCACACGTGCATTTTGTGTGAGCACGAGAGAGAGAGAGAGAGAGAGAGAGAGAGAGCACACCGGTTACAGGGCTTGTCATTTTTGGCATCTGGTGGTAGCTAGCTAGGTAATTCACGAAGGCAAGACTTGAAGGCAGTGGATACGTGCAATTATCATGTGAAAATCTAAAGATTTCTGGGCTGGGCTAAGCCCCCAATGTTTCAAGATCCTAACAACGCCTTTGCCTATGGTCATATTAATATTGATACGTATGTAGAATATATGATTTTTACCTGTGAGTACACTGAAAATAATTGCTGTAGATACATGCCATACAATAAAGGAAATGTTTCCTATTTTGTGGAAATTAGATGTCAGACAAAAACTTCATTTTCAGTCATGTTTTTTTGTTCAGAAATTGATGCCACAATTATGAAAGAGCACTAGTGAAAATCTGGAAGATAAAATTGTTGGCAAACCTGTGTTTTTGTCAGTGCTTTTACTTTTAATATGAAAGTTAGATATGCTTACTGCACATTCTCTACAGTTTACAATTTATACATTTCATATTCATTCAGTGCTTACCCATTAACCACAAACATTCCAAGATCAGTTAAACGGGTAACACACAACTCAACTTTAATACAATAGAACAAGCATAAGTCTAGAGAATATTGTGAATTTCAAAGATATTATCATCATACATTAGATCAAATATCTTTTTTTCTCCTCACATGTTTTCCCATATCATTTAAATCAAAATCATTGTTCTCAGAACAACTAAAGGTCTTGGATGTCTTATGGAGAAGGAGTTTAGCTGAAACTGTAAGTTAATGATGCAGCTGTAAGTTACTGCAGTTAAAATTCCTTGGCTCAGAACATTCCCCAGGCAGTAATGAATACAGAAGAGGTTCAGAGCTGTGGCACCAACAGAGGAATCCTCATTCTCTGTGCAGCACAAACAACCTTGATCTATCTGAATCTGTTTTTAGAACCATGCATTGTGTTCATAAGCACACTAATTCTAACTAAAATAGTTACTAATTATGTATTCAAGGCTCTGGATGAGGTTGTTGCAGGAATCTGACCGGCTTCACAAAAGCACAAACAGACCATTATCTTTTACCTTTTTGTACAATTTTAGTAACTTTATAATTTAAACATCTGCCATTTTTAAAATCATGTCAAAAATTTTAATATCCCCTATCCTTTTTTCATACAGGCATTCACTCTGGCAAAAAAAAAGAAAAAAAAAACATCCCACAGTGTTTTCAGCATCCTTATTACAAACCACATTTCATTTACATACACACCATAAGTCTGCATGCAATCATTTCCGTGTCTGCAGAGAATAGCACTTACAGCTGTAAAACTGATGGCTAACAGCACAGGGCATGTTGACTTGTGGGTGGTTTCTATATGACTCTATAGCTCAAATGCCTTTACATGTATATAAATACCTTATGTATATTGTATACATCACCTCACAAGGCAGAGTATGCGACGTTTTTTGAAAAACAGATGTTCCTCTGTTCATATGGATTCAGCCTCCGTTCACCTTTACAAGTTGTATCGTGCTCTCAAAAGTGTTTAAGGAATGCTTTCCAAAGTGGTCTAAAAGGTACCTGTGAAAAGTGTCCCACAAAAAGAGTCAAAACCCAGATGATTCCTGTATAGCATCAACTACAAGGAATGGCTTTCATTAGCCAAATCAAGCATCTGATTTGGTCAAGGAGGTGGTCACCTTGAAAGAAAAGCACAGGCTTGAATCAGCCAATATTCGCATTATGGATCTATGCTTGACACGGACATTAAAATGTATAAGTGTGCAAAGTAGTCTAAATGGTAATGTTCCCCTTTGTCATGTCACATAATTAGTTGCATTGTTATCAAACTATGTAATATACCAATAATGTGAATGCAGCTAGGGAGCTTTTGGATGTGAAACAATTTGGCACATGCCATCCAGTTTTGATCCTAAGAGGGCCATGATCCAGAAGATTTTTCCTTTAAATCAGAGATTCTTAATCCTGGCCCTGAGAAGGCCTGTGGATGTTATATTTCTTTTTTTATTAGAGCATTGAGTTCACAGAGAGCTGCAGTCTTCAAAGGATTCAGTTCCAACCAGTTCCTAAGTGCCTTCATTATGTTCATCCAGTTTCTGGGAGTTTTACTGCAAGACCGTGCACTGTGTGGTTTACTGTAGTAATATTTGAGACCATTAGGGGAAACCACCATTCATGAATGAAAAAACAATGCTCCAAAACAGAAATGCTCAGTATTCATACAAGCGATGTTTTTATCAATTTGATTTAAATGGGGAAAAACTGCTGTCATTGCCATCCGCAGCTTACCCTGGTTTTACCACAAATAGTAAGCAAAATATCTGAGTGTTATATACATTAGTGTATGTGTAGCAGAGCTGGAATTAGTTTCTTGTCTGAGTTCTGCGTAAAGCCGGTAGGGTAACGGCTGGCAGGGTGGTTTCAGTGGTGACGTCACTCCCTGAGACTTGATTAGCTAGTGTTGCTGCGTATAGAGCTAAAACTAAAACACAGCTAAAACACAACACTATCCACACAGACATAAACGCTATAGCTTTTAAAAAATAATTGTTCATTTATGCTCAGTAGTGGGGAAAAATGCAGCACATATTCCATGCAACTGTTATGAGACAGAAGGGTTTGTAAAGCTACAGAGAACACCAATCTGACGCAATATCACAGGTTTACTTGAACTGCAAGTTTGTTGTACTGTATTGATCTGGCTGTATATATTGCAGGAGTATCATGATTGCATGGCTACACTGATGTAATTGACTGCCAAAACTGGGGGATGGGCAAGCAATTAATTGAGGCAACAGAAGTCTGATTTGTCAATTTTCCATGTTGTTGGTGTTTTCTATTTTCAATCATATCCATAACTCTAATGATAAATTCTTGGAAACATTCTTTGACATTATTCCAGCTACCTGTATGTGCCTGATAATTACCACAAAAACTTTTTTACACAACAGAGGAACACCCTTGAAAATTCCTCTGCCATCTATCTACTGTATAGAGCATTAGATGTGTGGATCATGTGTGGTAAGTGTGCATATATTTTTGATTGTGTAATACGCTTTGAGGAACATGTTGTGTTATACTGCTTAATAGCGTTGACTTATCTTAGGTTGAAAGAGTAACTATTACTTGTTCTTTTTTTAATGAATTATTATCATCTTCTCTTGAGCACAATCCATCTAGGCAAGCAACTTTTTTTGCTTTATACTAGGCATAACTTCCAAAGAACAAAGCTAAATCCAATAAATCTGTATTCCAAAGTCATAAAATTGAAAGTAAACAGCTAAATCATGCACTTTAAAGCTGTGAAGCAATATTGATGAGTTGGTATTTCCACTTTGTTTTGAGTGTGTGTGAAATATGAAAATGATTATGGTAATTTTACTCATAATAAGTCAAGCTTCTTGTCAGGATCCATGTGGTTTCTCAGAATATGTGTTGAATTAATTCTTCTGTGATTAGTTTTTCAGGCACAAGCACAGAGCTTAATATTTCAACAAGAATCATTATTTATTACTTATTATAATCAGTTTTTAAAAAATGAAAAAGTTGATTAGATTTATTCTCAATAATGTCTCCAGCTGCCCAACAGCAGTATGCTATATATATTATTGAGATAACTCTTAGAGGAAAAACAAGTGTCCAAGCGTCCATAACAGCCATTAGAGACAGCATTGAAATAGGAAAAAATTAATGTAAATAGGATAAATAAACAGCATAGGTCTACCTATTATAGATAAGACTTATTTTCTGACTGCTATATTAAACCATGAGTGCCGTCAGCAGGTCAGATGGAGACTGTAAAAGCACTCTTAGGCTTTTATGTGTTCCACATGGCTGCCACTATTATTGCTGCTGAAGTGCTATACAGCCAATGTGCCAGAACACTGGTAATTGGTGCCATACCTCTTGGCCATGTAAAATAAACAATTTAATGGTATTTGGAAGGTGTTTCTGAGGCACCAGTCTCTTGCCTTCTGAGGTCTGTGTCCCTGTGGATCTATTAATGGGTTGATGATTCAAGTGTAAATTTTCCACCTCGGGGATGCCTCAGGTCCACTCGCTGGGGGCCCCAGTCAAGCAGCTTTCTTTCCTCTCAAAGAACCTCAAACACGAATTTCAGTTCATTAAAGCCTTAACTGAACTGATTTAACCATTCTTCCCAGGCCTGAGTTGGAAAACCTGCTGAAGGACAGCCCTTCTTGCTTATTGGGAATGTCCATGAAACAAGAACAAAGGAGAAAGATGGGATTTGTACTTTAATAAAAAAAAAATTAACAAATGACATAATTCCCAGCAATATCTTAAGTCAGAGAAAAGATTTTGACATGGTGAAGATGGACCCAGTTTATAATTCAAGCCATTAAGGGGGGCAGTTTGAAACATGGCAATATCAACAGAAATAAATGTGTCAGAACAAATCATATTGAGGTTTCTAACACATGTAGAAAAAGGAGTGGTAATGCACAACATCGTATTATTTGACTTGCTAAGTGAAACCCTACATCATGAAGCACTTGTTTGAAAATAAAAGCTAATTTACCACTGGAAAACACTCAAAAATGTGACCCAACCAGTAAAAGCTCTTGCTGTTTCAAGTGCAACGTTAAGCACTACAGTCTGGGTTCAATCCCAGTCGTTTCATCAGCTGACAGTATACATAGGGGAGAATAGGTCGGCCAGGGGCTTAGTCCACTCCATTACACGCCAGCGATCCCCTCTAGTTAGTGGGGAAACTTGCAGATCTGAGATGCCCATGAAGTGTTTTACTCCAACTCATGTCTGTGCAGGCTGGACATGAGGACCATGGAGTGTAAAAGATGCAGCGATGGCATCATGTTCTTTGGAGGAGAGCTGGTATATGGATGCGCCCTCATATTGGGGGTATTCCAAACTGGAAGAAAAATGGGGAAAAAGCACTGGGCATTGCAAATTAAAAAATAATAATATATATAACGTACATGAAAATAAAACTAATGAATCCATTTTCAAATTCTGAAGATGGATCTATCTTCAAAATCCTTCTTCAAAAGCTGAAAGCATCATAAACATGACACAGTCAATCACCTGACTCGCATGCATTATTATATTTTATAATTACAGGTTAACAAATAGCATAGCAGATTCTACCAAAAGTATTTTTGTTGTTGATGTTCATGCACCTTAATGGATATTGACTTTTATATATAGACAACAAACTGTGGATCGGATTGCTCACTTTTGCCTCTGGTTTGTATCAGAGTTATGGGAAGAGAGTCAGCTACTTCCTCCTCTCAAGCCTTTCCCTGAACATATATAAGTATACATCAAATCAGACTAACAGAAAAGCTGTTTATAGTTCCACAGTCAGGGAAATATGAATGATGTCTCTCTATATTAATGTATACTGATGCACTTTGTGATCTTCACCGTAGTTGTTCTAAGAACAGATGTAATTCATCTCTAAAACAATCACACTGTGTTGCATCATGTGAAATATGCCGTAGACTTGGTACTTTTCACAAGAACAAAAATAAGTGGAACCTTTGTTGCACAATGTAGGCTTTTACAGGCTTTGCCTGTTCTCACTCAAGCCCATGGCTTGTCAGAAACCATAATGTAGTAAGTTATTGAGAAGCATTATAACAACAATACCCAGCAATGTAACAACTCCTCAGACACAATTTTAAAAGGATTACAAGCCCAACACTCCTTCAGCTCTATTAGGCTGGCATCCTTATTCTGTTTCAGGTGGTTTGGCATTTTTTTCTTGTTTTTTGTTCACTATGTTGACCTGTGCCAGCACAGCCTGCTAATGTTACTAGCACTGGCCTGTTTTCAAGTGAGCCTTGGGAAGAGTCAGCTAGCTGTGTACCTGCAGTCCTTCCAGGAGCATTGGCATTAAACATTGAGTGGGAAGAAAGGACAACAACAAAAAAATCAGAGGAATCTAGCTTTTTTAGGAAAAACTAAGTCGCAGACTGGAGAGGAAATACAGTCAGGCACCTTAATCTGGCAGTAGTGAGCTTTCAGTTACGATGTTGTGTGCTGCAGCTATGGTTGCAGGTAATGGAACAGCAGCTCCACACTGGCATTTGGGTAGCAAATGTGTTATAAAATGTGTCGTAGCAGACACTGCATTTCCCTATACCTGTGCTGTCTTCTTCCATTTGGGATGTATGTTGATGACAGTAAACACTGTAGCGCAGATATAAAAGGCTTAGGAGACAAATTAAGCATGTTGGCTATCTATGATTCAGTCTAGGCCACAGGCAAATAATGCATTAAGTTGAACTGAATGGGCTTTTCTTATCAATGTTTGTTTATGTTCGCATGTAAGTGAGGGGACTGTTTAATGTACTCCATCTCCACACTCGAAAGATCTCCGCCATCATTCCAGTGAGAGTGTCTGGCCAGTTTCTGGACTGGGTGAAGGGGATGTGTGTGTGTGTGTGTGTGTGTGTGTGTGTCTTTGGGCGGGGGGTGGGGTTGTTGTTCTTCCTCTGGACAGCAGCTCTGCTGTCTGCAGCTGTCTGCAATTCCCAGTTCTTCAGAAATAATACCATTGCACTGATATGACCCTGGTAGGTGTCTATAATGGCCACTGCCATCTCATTAATACCTAAATATTCAGACAGTGTTTTTAAAATTACACAACCGTTTCTACAGCCCAGCTGTAGGAAATGATTAAATTAAAATTAGGTATTGGGTACTTGCCTTCACATCAAGCTTGAAATGAAATTATTTTGAAATACATTTCAGGAATTGTCCTTTTCCTATAATAATGATTATATCATAAACAAATGAATAGTCACACTATCCTGTTGATTCCTCATGACACATGGAAAGTGACATGAAGTTTTCATGCCAACTTTCATTTTTCAGGAACCTTCTGCTGGCACTCTATGATTGCAGCTTCCAGATTGTCCTTTTATGAGATCATTCTTTGAAAGATGGAGCATACAGCATGGCTTGCATTCAATCAACACCCGCAGTTACAGGCAGGTGTTCTTCACAAATACAAAGATATGAAATTCATGTGGGGAAAAGTGTTTATTGAAAAAAGTATCAGTCAAAGTCAAAATTTAATCCAGGAGTATGAAAGTATCTGCAGACATCATGCTGTAAAAAAGAAATGTTTAATAGTGGTTTAATTTTGCTAATTGACTTGGACACATTTTGTGGCAACAGAAATGTTTGAGGCAGCTTTAACTACAATTGCCATGTGGTAAAGTAATAGCAGATATATAAATAAGACAGACAAAAGGTAAATTTGAGTGTTAGAGCTGGAATTTCAAATGTGGACTGACCTAGCCGGCTTGATTTCCCTGAATTGCATTTTTTTTCTGGGCTATTAACAGGTATTTCTAAGCTTTATTTTGTTTATTTAGTTAATTTAAGATATATTTAAGTTACATTTAAGATATACTTGACATTATTGCAAATACAAGTAACTTTTTTCTCCATCAGGTATTTTCTTTTGGGCATGTCCGAATGAATTTATCATTTAAAATGCAGTTAAATGTTTCTCAGTATGAGAACACTTCAATGTGTATCCCCTCAGAGAGGGTGAACTGTAGAGAGGATGTTACCAATGTCTGTTACAAAGCTCCTGAAACATGATGTAGTACACATGTGTTTTTTCTCCACCATGTTTTTGGATTATGCAACCAGGGGCAGCAGAGGAAGCAGGGAAGAGTCCCAACAGCTACAAAGGTTAATTTCAATAACAACACTCTTTTCCTTTATGTGAAATACATTAAATCCATTTTTACATCACCTGGTATTTTAATTTTACTGTGTGTCAGAAAATGTCTTTTGCTCATCATATGCATGAAATGTCACAATATATTTTTGGTCTGATGCTAAATATTTTATTAATTTTTCAGTTGGTAAACTGATTATAAACAGGTAGAAAACAAATAAAATGCATTGTTGCTGTTCATAACACTTAAAACTATTATAAGTTGTAAATGTTAATATTAAATGTAAACCTTCATTTCATAACTCGTTAAAATTGATTTGTACATAATTTCAGTTTATGACATTAGTACAATTTACATCATGATTACTATTGGTATACATTTTTCATTAAGTTGCGACATGGAAATATAAATTTTCTTAATGCATAAATTTATCATAGAAATAAATTTTGACTTCTTTTTATAAGGTTTTTAAAGAGGAAATGGAGCAAGCTCAGCAATTAAACAGATTCAGATCAAATTCAGGTGAGAAAAAAAAGCCTCTTGCAGTGAACCGAAAGCCAGGTCTGTGAAGTTGCACCTGTGGACTATTTCAATTCTTCAAACGACAAGCACACGCCACTGGCCCGTCCCCCTGTCACTCCCACTTGACATCAGCTTGTTCCTTGTGCCTGGTTAGACGCATGCACACGGATAAGTTCAATACTGGTTACCTCTGACGTAAACTAATGAGAGAAAATGATAAAGGAACAAAGCTAAATAAAAATAAATTAAAATTATAAGAAGGTGTATACAATGCGAGTGCGAGCAATGACGTACAGTCTTGTTTGAGTGTCAGACATGGGCAGCAGTAACAGGCAACAAGTGCAGCCTCTGCACCTAGCCCTAATGTGCAGGTCCCACACAGCTGTGTCAGTAAATCTGTAAAAATCTGCAGCTGCAGCTGCACACCCAAGAGGAAGACAGGAGGGGCCAGGCCTGCTGGGCTGCAAGGGAAATAAAGGTGATCATGCACAATAATCTGTGTTGTGACAAGATGGCTTCAGCTTTTTCTGTTTCACAAGTGGAGACAGCAACATTTTATTGAGTGGAGATAAATACCAACGGGAGTTTAAATGACACACAGCTTTGGCACGGATTCAGACATCAAGCACACGAATAACACAAAATGGCCTATACAGTGAATTCTGTATAACTGTATATCAGATGAGTGCACACTGTTTTATTGCATAGTATAGAGTTTGTCCTGAATCCCAATGACTTCATTCATTACATTACACACATTACATTCATTTAGCAGACGCTCTTACCAAGAGTGACTTCTAGCACAACAGAACCGTATCCATTATTCCTGTTACATAGTTGGTCTTGTTCATAAGTGCATGACATTGCATCAGTGTTGATCAGATGCAATTGGCAGGATATCCCTGTATGTCAAGATTGTAAAGGTTTCTTTGATGGCATAGATTTGAGGTTCAATTACATTATACCACATAAAAAGTATCATTACTGGAGAGTGTAATACACTAACATGTAGAACTCATAACTCGTTAGAAAAGAATTCCTGCTCACGTCCTGTTAGCACCCCCATGGCTCATAATAGAAAAGGTAATTTTCTGATAGCTGTGGTTTGCTTTTTATGACGGGAAGTACTCCCCTTAATTAACAGACCACTCCACTTCATTATTGTCCCATAAAGCAAGCTTGATCATGTTGGGTTCAGATTGTCATAGCATTTTAGCAACATTACCCAGCGGGGGAGCCAAAATGTGGAAAAGAGCACAATCTCTGGTCGACTGTGTGCGTTAATGACCGTGTGGTTGAGTTATACACCACTTCTTTTGCAGCATTACAGAAATGAGACAAGTAACTTCTTGTTAAGAAAGCATATTTCTTGGTGGTGTGCTCCTTTAATTGCCTATAGTTTTCCAATGGTGATATCCCATATCCAGCACTGACCTGTACTTTCCGATGCCTTTCAGCTCTGTTTTCCTTTCAGTAACTTCTCGTGTAATTTGAGCTCTCTCCCTTTTTTCACTGTTGTGACATTTCTTGAGTGAGTTACTTTCTTGTCTCAGCACGAAGATTCAGTTTTTCCTGACTGAGAGTGCCTAAAAAAGCACAACATATTTTGCAGCTGTTAGCCCTGTCTGGACTTTCTGTGCGGTGGGACCACCAAAGGGCTAACCTCTGCAAACTTTGGGAAGCACCTTGAGCTGGTGCCAGCATGAGGGATTGGTCAGCACGGGTTATGGGCCTCGGGGAAGCTGCTTCCTGTTGCCCTTTCATTTTCATTCTACACATGGTCTGCTGAGATACACAGTACTGCAGATTGTGGGTGGAAGCTATTGATGGATCTCTCACTGTTACCAACATTAAATGTACCACAGTTGATCAATGGAGGCGAGTCGACATGTCTGCTAGAACTACATTATAGGAGCACATTTAATATGTTTCACCAATGAAATGTGTCATAATCTGTGTAGAAAAATATTTTTGTGAATTGCCATAAAACATTAAACTACTAAACTTCATATATAACTAGAGTCATAATTTATGGAAAGCATAAGCTGTGTAAAGTCTAAAGCTTGGCCATTTTGATATTTCCCTTTCCTTGTTTTCCATTTCACTCTCTTTAGCCACACGGTCATTATTAATTCATTACAGCTGTCAATTTTTACTTTTGCTGTCTCTGTAAATCCACAGCAGCCCTGTTAAAATGTGAAACACAGTGTCTTCTGAACCTCTGTGAAGCGGGAATCCTGATCTCCAGGTCACTAACTTTTTGAACTTGGTGAACCATTGTCAATTGGAAGATTGTGAAAGCCATCTGACAGAGAAATACTTCTTCCTGTTTACAAGTTTAACTTTAGCATCTGTACACAGATGAAGCCCATCTACATGAGACTGTGCCTGGAAATTGAAAACCACTTGAAGGTACAACTAAACAAATATATAATCTGGAACAGGGTGAATGAACTGCCTTCTCAAAAGCCAAAGTAACCAGTGGCCGCAGAGTCACGCATTTGTTGCTGAGGGTATAAATGTGCAGTTTACTTTCCCACGTTTTGAGTACTTTGCATACTGTCTCTGTTTATTGCAAAATATGTGGCCTTTAAATTTGCAATCCAAAGCATATTGCTACGTGTTGGTATTTATATATTGGTGATAGAGACCTCACAAACAAGTTGAATCCACACAGTGGAAATTCAAGACACTGATTTTAAGTGGCCACTCTGCTCTATTCTCTGGCCAACCAAGAAAGAACATAGCCGAGGCCCCGCTTCCTTAACAAATACAACATACACAGAGTGATCAGAATGAAAAGTCAGTTCTAAAAACAGGAGACAAACCGAACCCGTCTCATCTCCATGGGTGATTCCTTCTGCATGGAAAATTCATGACATACCTTGAGAATTGTAAAGCTATTGGTGCTATTAAAATGGATTTTCCAAATCAACAATCTCACCTCTCCAGACGGGGTGTGTAAGGATTCAGGTTATGCTTTGCTGCTCTTAGCTGAAGCATGCTCAAACACTCAACCCAGCATTTTTAATGAGTCAGAGTCATGTGTCAGGGAGAGAGGGTTGGGGTGTACTAGGTTCACTCCCATCTTTTTCACAACAGTGTGCTGAACTCCCCCAGAGCATCACACGGACGCTGAAAAGTGCCTCACACGTACATCCAGCCTGTGTCAGGGTGCGAGTCATCCAGACTCCAAGCCAAGGCCAGTGTTTTATACCCCTCTATAGACACTCTGCTTACTCTCCTCATAGCTAATGCTTTGCAGATTTAGCAGCAAAACGACCAAGATGAAAGACATATTGTTGTGATGATAGCACACATTGGAAAGGAGTAAGCCAATCCTGTTCAAAGATACATTCTTAAACTAGAGAGCATCAAACGTGCAAAAAAAAAATATGTTGGGGCTCCTGAGTGGCTCAGTGGGAAAGCAGCCCAGATTTGAAACAGTCCATGTGATCTGTTGACAATGACTGAGAGGCCACAGTGATGGAATAAATTGGCATTTCCCACCCCCATACTTGACATTTAATCAAGCATAATAAAACAAATTTATCACTGTGCTAAGGAGCGATTCTTCCTGATTCAGAAATACGTTTACAAAAATATAATTATGTTACTGTTAATAAGTGAGAAGTAGAAAACTGATGATGTGAGCCAGTAGTGGTATTCTGGTTCAAATGACACTGGAGGGCTCATCTTTCTCTTCAGAACAAGTGTACTCATCTATTCTTGATGTTAGTATGGAGACTTAGTTTGCAGTCATGGTTTGAAATCTGCACAGTGGTCATTCATATGTAGGCATATCGCAATCTTGCAGATTATCTTCTAAAATGAGGTTTGACCTGTTAACGTAGCTGTTGAATTATAGTTGCAAGGTGCTATACATCTAAAACTTTAAGAAAGTCCTGAGGGCTAATCTAGTCTTTTTGTATTGACATTCTTGTTTTCATTTTCATCTTTGTTGCACAGGTGGAAATGGCAAATAAGTCACATTTTAGCTTCAGATTTAGTCAGAAAAGGATTTTCAAGCCAACACAGTCCCAATGAGCAATATTAATCTGGTGTGTTCCAATAACAGTATACTTTATGACTGATGGATAGCCTTTTGAGTTTTGTTGCCATGATCATGGGGCCTAATATTCCTGGGCTCCTACTCCTGTGAACCCAAGGAATTTTGCACTCATTATTGTCAACAAACAGATGTTCAACATATTTGCTATGAATGTTCTCCTGCATAAAATGTACCTGCATCCTCTCAGAGTGACAGGAGTTTAAGTTTCTATGTATATTTTTTTTACATCAAGGGACATATAATCTTGTTTAGAGGACCAAAAGCAGAATTCATATGTCTTTGCCTGACCTGATCTTACCTAGGTTTTTCTCAGTCACATGGGTTTTTCCCTGGACATGTTATCTGTTAAAACATAAAGGCTTTTTTGTCTGTGATCCAAGGTCAATTGTTTCTTTGCAGCTCCATTTGGTGTGACTGTTACATGTTTAAACAGGCATAGGGAAAAAAAGAGATAAGAGATGCTTTGGAAGTAATTATCACTGTACCATTCCCTGCAGACAATGTTCATAAACTTTTGATGTGCTGCATCATTGCTTCAAGGTGTTGGATTTAGACACACAAAAGCAGCATTTCCATGCCTGATCTTGCTCCTCTTCCCAGGTGTGCATCGCGGGTTAAAGGCACATTTTAAACAACGTTTACCAACACATTGTGTGATTTTAGCAAATTTGTATTTTGCAGATGAAAGCCCATTTGTATAAATGAATTATTTACATGAGATTATGAGATTTCCCAGAGCCTCTGGCCAATTTAATTAGAAATTTGCGGTGCAAACAGTGATGTTTACATTGGGCTTTGGTTTTCTGAGGTTGTCAGACATATCTATATTTAATGCAATAACAATTTTAAATGACTGCACAAACTGAACTTGCTTTGGTGTACAAGGGATTTCTTAGATTCTGTTAAGATTCTGTGATCCTGAAGCTAAACATGGGAGAACTCAAAACGGTTCTGTGATTATAAATGTTACAGGGGAAATCCCCTTCTTTTTGTAAAGAAGTTCATCCTCCGTCTTTGTCATCAAGTCTCCTCTTTCACCCAAGTTTTATCTTTCATGTTTTCAACCTGTAAGATCATAAAGTGAGGGAGAGATTATAATACATAGGAGCTTAAGCAGAAATGTGTTCTGATTATTTACATAAGTGACAAGATAATGATTTCAAGTTTTGATTTTCTGCCTAGGATTTTCACTGTAATTGTCAACCTGCTTGTTTGCTTTTTGAACATGTATAGCTACGCAGATGAAGATTACATATGTTATTGAAGTTAATAACAGTCACACAGAATGTAAGAGTGAGAAATATTCACAGCATGGTGTACTAGCAATCCCTCATATTAGAGAAAGTGAGCAGATGAAGAATCTGGCAGCCTTCAGAATAATTTCAATTTGTTTACTGAAGTAGGACCTGGCAAACATACATACAGATTTCTCAACTTTAATCTAGTATGACATCAGCTGCCACAAACTTTGGAGTATACATTTACATTTATTCATTTGGCAGACGCTTTTATCCAAAGCGACTTACATATGTTACCGTTCCTTACAATGTTATCCATTTACACAGCTGGATATTTACTGAGGCAATTGTGGGTTAAGTACTTTGCCCAAGGGTACAGCAGCAGTGTCCCCAGCGGGGATCGAACTGGTAACCTTTCGGTTACGAGTCCTGCTCCTTAACCACTATGCTACACTGCCGCCCGTACATATACATGTACATGTACAGATATGTTGCATGATGTGTAATGTATAATCCAGAAATAGCAAAATATAAATTTTGCATGTGCATAATTTGAAAAGAGCCCTATTTCAAAACAACCTAACCTTCTTCAGATGTTTTTGTGCTATTTATTTGTGACGTGTACAGTGAATAGCAGTTCCAGGTAATTAACCATTTGAGTGGTGACATCTTTAAAATAGCATGGGTCAGAGCTCTTTCAAAATTCTACCAATTCTCTGAGGAGGAATAACTTCTGTTTTGGTCAACTCTGTGAAAAAAAGCATACACTATCAATTAATAAATTTATCAATTTAAATTTCATCAGCATCAACATCTAAGCTGGTAAAAGCGTGCTGTAGTCGTCAAAGGATCAGTTTGGCCTTACATAAGGAATTGATTTCCATTCATGTGTTCACCTATGCAAAGTAGGATGACTTAATGCCTCCCTGACAGAGTTATTATGGCTTACGGCGGGGTTACTGTCCTGGCTTACTTTCCTGCTGTATAAGTCTGGCACAGTCCCAGCGGGAAAGCAGCCAAAGAAAACCTTCTCAAAACTGCTGTTGACGCTTACAGCACACTCCTAACCCATGACTCTCATTTTAAAATGAGAGAGAGCATAAATGTTGGCATTATACATATATCTTTATGTGATCCATGTGATGATAACACATGCAGAGGCATTCCACAGACCCACTCCGGCATTGCTCTGTCAAAACAAACAGTATATCACTCCATCCTTTAAGTTCAAGGTTCTAGTGCATTCAAGGATATTTATCAGCTTATTAGTTTCTATGGATACATTCAAACTGAAGAAAGGCAGGAATCCATGATGACATCTTTGACTTCTCAACCTTATACTGAACCAAATGTGAGGTTGAGAACCTCATGGTTGAATGCGGCATCAGTGATTGCATAGAGAGGGGAGAGGTGTGTGCAGAGTGGTTGTGAGTTTCGGTATTATGACCCAAAGGTTGCAGATTAATTTCCCATGTGAGGCCCCTGCTTTGAGCAAGGTGCTTAATCTCGATTATGTAAAAAATGTAATGATGGGTAGGGGTTTAATAATCAATGTAATGCCATAAATATAAGAGCTCATGAGTCTTGCCAATGCATTGCTTTCTTTAATAGGCTGTTAGTAACAATAGTTTATTCAGTCTTTTATACAGACAGTTATGCTTGGTGGTATTGTGTGGAGATGGTTCTCATCTGAACTGTAAAATGGGTGGAAGAACTATTGTAATGTTGAAGGAGGGTAATATTAAATCTGCTTTTTTCTTAAAGGGCTTTAGCAGAACTACACTTACACTGAATATCACATAATTCCACACAGGATGTCAGCCCTATGTATTGAATCGCTTAAGTATTCTCTCCTGCTATTATTATTGTTAGTTTTAATGAGAAACGTAACACTATTAAAAAATATACATTTAACAATGTCTCATAATGCACTTTTACAGCTAATTTATGCACCTATAAAAACCATTAGGACTTATTTGGAGGGCACATTCTTGAATATGTGTAGAGAGGCACACACCAGGGTGTATATTTTAAATGCTATATTATGATGGTGCTCCGAGTTGGTCAATCAACTAGACATAATTTGTCATTTTTCACATTATTTAGGTAGCAGGAGCAAAACTAAACACAGCCCTATTTTGTACATACTTGTACAGAGGGAATGGTAAAATAGTTTTTAATTGGTAGCCCACTTAGAGCAACTGCGGTGTGATATGGACAAATCCAAAGGCTACAGCACAACCCCTACAAAAGAAAGGACCACACCACTTCCATACTTCAAAAGAGCCTGCAACTCATCAGCAAAGAATCCAATAAACTGATTTCACAGAAGATACTCCTAAATGCAGCCAAATATGCAGTGCTCATTGTAAAAAAAAGACAGTTCTGAGAAGAGTTATAATAAATACCAAATGCAAACATGCAGACTATACGAACCCATCTGAACCCCATCTAATTTTCAATGACTGAAATCAATGCCACGGTCAGATGAGGTAGATTTCTAAGTTTCCTTTTGGCTAAACGTCAATAAAAAGCATAGTCTTCCAATATAAGATCAATCAAGGTCAAAGCTGCTTGCTACTGGACCATTGCTAAGCATTTGTCTCATTAGCCTCTCTGAAGGTAGTAGGAGACTGCTGTTCTAATTTTGATGAGTTCATTCCCTCACTCAGAAACAAGAGAATAACAGTGATAGGATCTATAAATGAAGAACAAAGAGGTGGAACAGTTGTTCCTGGGGGTTCTGAAATGACAGGATGCATAAAACAGATACTATGGATGGTAGACATCATAATATGCAGAACACACTGTTCAAATGTTGGTTGTGAATAAATAGAGACTTCTTTGTCCATTTGTCACTCCAGACTGTGTGTATTCTAAAAAGAAACAAATCCAAAAGGATTCCCCACTAAACACTGGCTAATTCTTGGTCTATCTTCAAAGGCTCAGCTTGAGAAAGTGAACCCTTAACCTGTCAGGCTATTTTAAATGACTTGTTTTCAAGTTTTCAATGGCTATGGCCCTATTGTGAAGCACAATATCCAAAGCAGAACCCTGCGTGCCAGAAATATGGCACATGCATGCAAGATTCTATTTTGTATATTTACAGCACAGTCTTTTGTCATCTCCCAGGTGACAGGGGTTTCACCATAAAATAAGATCCCCCTGCCAACTGGCAAAAGAAATACAGGAAAATAAGTATACATGTGATATATCAATCAAACAGGGTCCCAAGAAAAAAATATATCAGTAGGGGTTTTGGTAGGAGGCCCAACTACATATAGTTTGACCTGCCAAGAGGATTTCTCAGCTTGTTAAAGTCACCTTTTGAAGGGGGAGTGACATTATTTTGGAATGTAGATTGAACAATAGATTACAAAAAAATATGAGGGTGTTTCAGGTCACTTTACATAAAAAACACTGTACATAAGCATGTTCCAAAATGAGCTTTTCTAGAAATGTAGCTATTACTGTCACTTTGATTGTTGGGAGGATTTGCAAAGGTGGTTTGTAATATTAAAACTTGTACATTGAGCAATAATGTGTCATTCAGTGTACAGTATTTTGCATTGTAAAATGGAGGTCAGAGCTAAATTAAAGCTCAGGAAGAAATGCATTGGACCCTTTCCAAGTCATTCCTACTTTATGCATGCACAATTCAAAAACCCTTGATTGAACCTCTTTTCTATAACAGTAAAACAGGATTGCCACATTTTGTGAAAAACATTCTGTCTCTGTGTTAACCATATGAACCATGTGCTATTTTTAAGGTTTCTTGAGGTTTTGGGCTCCCCTCAGTTTTAAGAATATTGCTCAGAATCTGTAATATCTATCCATACATGACATTTATCCTTGTTCAGAACTAATTTGTGGAATGGAAAATGCCATCAGCAGCCTTGACCATGACATGTGGAATTTTATATGTCCTTTTATATCAGGCCATTTTTTTCCGTTGTGTTTACTTGATTACCCCTTCAAAAGCAATTGTGTCAGCTCAATTATCTCTACTGAAACTGTTAGCATAGATTGTCTGGATTGTATATAAAAACAATGTCTGAGGGACATTCCATTTCTTTGTATTATGCAAAGGTATCAGGCAAAAGTGTGCAAACACACTGCAAACAATAAATAACTACTTACAGAAATACTAGTAGAAAATAAATGCAAAACAATTATAGGTTGCATGAACATGTATTTACATAAAGTATGATATCAAATCAATACAAACCAGCAATACATAACTATGTACACTTTAACTGATTGAAATCAAAGAGATAAGTCAGTTCATAGGTTAGTTACATTACCAATAAAAAGGAAACCCGCTTTCAATAATCATTGAATTTGGTCTTGTCATCTGCTGTGCTAAGCTGAGAGACACACACATCTAAATACACTGCAGCCATAGGCAGAGATTGCATCTTCATTCAAAAATAATGCACTCCTTTTGTTTACTGACATCCAACTGAACAGCATATAAAATCTATGTTACTTTTGGCAAAAAAAGAAAATGTTTCTATATTCTGAAATGACAAAGATATTGCTCAGAGATGAACAGGAGTTCTTTTAAAGTACCTTCTGTACACATTAAAAAAATATGCAGTCTCTGCATGGAAAAATTATCCAGAGAAGGGTGATGTAATCTCATATGGACAAAATCTGCAGCTTTTGAACTTCTTTCCAGGTATTTCGATACTATACTAACCTCTGTTTTACCAATTTATGCCAACTCCTGTTGTCACACATAAAACATCACGCAATGTATTTAATAACAACCATGGATTACATTTCTTTAGCACTTTACGGTGAAGGGGGGACACTCATCTCAGCAACCGCTAATGTGTAGCACCCACCTGGGTGATGCAAAGCGTCCATTTTGCACCAGCATGCTTAACACACATCAGCTAAGGTGAAGAGGGAAGAAATAGTTTTGCCAGTTAAACTGGAGGATTAAAAGATGGCCAGACTGAAATACCCTGATTGGGAATTAGCCAGGGCACAAAAGAACCCCCTACTTTGTACAAGAAGTGTCATTGGATCTTTTATGACCACAGAGAGTCTTTGGAGGAAGAGAAGTTTGGTTTAACATCTCACTCAAACGACAGCGTCTCCCACAGCACAGTGTCCCCATCACCGGACTGAGCCAAATGGTCTCTTTGGTCCAGAAGGAAGACTGTCTCCACTGGCCCATCAACACCACAGCAGCAACCCAATTTTTCCCAACAGGTCTCCCATTCACATTCTCTACTAACTGTACCCATCCCTAGTTAGCTTCAGCCAGGCAGAAAAGAGTCGCAGGATGGTATGGCTGCTGGCTGTACTTATGCTTCTTGTGATGTTGTGTTGGGTAGCTCAGGTGTTTTCAAAGATTTGTAAACATTGCTGGTATGACCAGTCCCTTCCCATTTGAGTAGGAGTGACCCTGACTGGAATAATGAATCTTCGAGTGTTGGCATTCAGCTGTTTGAGGTTCTGTAGTTGTCCATTTTGTATGTGACTGTTTCTTCCTCCATTTTCCACTAAATTTTCCTAGAGTTAAGAGACATCTACATTTAATGATGGGAACCCATTCACAATCAAATAACTCAAAATAGATCTTCCTGACAAGACCACAGTAATACATTTCAAGAACACAAATTGACCACTTTTTCCCCTGCATGAATAAGATTTTAATAGCCGTTTCCATTTCAACATTGACAGGAGAACTGGTCCCAATGACAAATCACTTGTTAATTGCTTCTGGATTCAGCTGAAGCAGATGAAATTTTTAGTGACAGGGTCATTAACAAATATCTAAGGGGTTCTACACATGGCTGTTTTTGGTTTCATGAGCAGCCCCATCCCATAAACAACTGATGGTTCTATGTTTGCAATACCCTGTTGTTTTGACTCACTATGTCTCGTCCATTGCTTCACAAGGCCGCACAGTCACATTTTCCACATCTGGCAGTGTGGCTGGTGTCCACCAGCAGTTGACTCCTGTGTGTGAAATTCTGATCAAACCCTGAGCAACAGAAAATACAGGGAATAAGAATCCAAGGACAGACATAATGCTCCAGTTTGTATAATTGCAGAAACTGTAAAATTGAAGGTACTCTAGCACTGTGTACTTTGAAGAAAATATGGAAGACAAATGTTTTGAGGAATCACAGTCTCCCCTTTGGCCTTCAGCTGGATCCTTCATTGTATTTTCCTGTAGCCTTGATGGAGAGTGTTCACAGAAGAATAATTTTCAGGGCCGCCATAATCCCAACACAAACAAATTAACTATAAACAAGTGTCATTTGATTATATACCCATTATCCATGTTAAAGGTATGCATCCTTTGTACTGTACATTGACACTGGGAGGACCACTTCATTCTGAGTGTGATTTGTAGATTGAGAGTTACTGTCCAATTAATTTAATTCAGTGGGCGAATGAGACTGAGTCTCCTTCTAACAGTTCTGTTGGTGTAGAATTGGGCAGTCATGGTTGGAGAGTAGGTAAACATGCCAGTTATTTTGCCAATATGAACTTCCACTCATGTCACAGTAACATTTGAAACATTCCATCCAGATGGCATCCAGACTAAACCATGTTCCAGGAAATCAAATCCAGATGGGTGCTGTAGATCTCCACACCGTGGGTGTCATGAATTCAGCATTTGTACATGAAAGCACTCACATAATCCAGTGTATAACAAAGGATTAAAATACACATGACTAGCAATACATTTTAAAGTTCGAATTTGGTTTTAAGCACATTACATTATTATCATTTAGCAGATGCTCTGATCCAGAGGGTCTTACATAGGTTACAGTTTTACATTTATACTGCTGGATATTTACTAAGGTAATGCTGAGTTAATTACCTTGCCCAAGGGTACAGCAGCAGTGCCTCAGCAGGGAGTCTAACCAGCAACCTTTTAAAATAAGATATATAATATTCTTATGTTAAATATCCTATGTTAAATGCTTACCCACAGGTTTTCCTAACAGTGAATTGCATTCCATGGTTAACTATCCCCCAGACCTACTTTACCATCGTGGTTTGAAATTCATTTTTGCTGTCTCTGTAACAGCAGAAACAGTCCATGGAGTTTTGTGCTCGGGAATCGCCTTGTTTTCCAGATTTGCGATTTGGACAGTTTGTCCAGCTCCTTCACGGTGCTGCCTGATGCGTTTCCAGAGCAGTTCAGATGTTCTTCTGCACGCAGATTGACCTTACGAGCTCTGAGCATAGAGAAGCTTTTTCATGGAACACATGAGCCATCCTAATGATCACTAAAGGTTTGAGTAAAATTTTCAGCTCTCTTTCCAGTATGTAGCTGACCCTTAATTTTCTCTCTGCTGAGCACTAAGAAAAACTACTGGGGTGAGAGTTTGCCTTCAGAGCAGATAGGGGACCTCAGTTTACCTTTGTGGAAATAACTCCCAGATGTTAGGATCCCTTCGTTTTTCAATGGTGGTTGCAGTTTTTGCTGATTTCGTACACTAGGAACTATGGACTAGTGAGTAAGATGTATCACTCACTCTTGCTCACATCAGAAGGACATTCATGCAAATAAACAAGATCTACCAAAGAAAAAAAACAATGGCAGGAATGAGAGAAACAAGATGTGGCCTGGGAACATCGTACCCTAACCTAAGTCAGAAGGGAAAGGAATTATGTTTTTTGGCATTAAACTCATATTTACCTTGTACTTCACAGTTCTTAGGAAATGAATCAAGCATAAAATCTCTATTTACTTCCTAGTCTTCCATACCCATACTTGCTATGCAGAATTTTCAACTAAGGAGACCAAAACCTGAGTGGCCTGCAGTGTGATAAGTCTGATTTTTTTAAACTTAACTGATAAATAAAAAAAATTCCGGCACACATGATCCCAGACTGTCTAATCTGCATTGAGGTAGAATTTATTGTTCTCACACAAATTAAATTGTACTTAAGTTATATTACAGATTATGACACAACTAGTTGCCGCTCATCCTTACTCTACAACAGGCGTCATATTGTCTCAGAGACAGATTCCATGGAGTCAGATGTCATTTTCCTATTGAAAAATATTCTAGGGCTGTAAATATAAGATCTATAAGCTTGTGTGATCAATGGCATATTGTGAAACATATGTTTGAACACAGCTGCCTCTGTATCTTGTCTTAATTATAACTAATTGACTATGGAGCCACAGCTAATTGATTATGCGTAAAAAAGGTTGGCCTGTTCAGACAAATGTCTGTTGTCATGTCAGACGCTTCCAAGTCCTGATATTGTCTTGGGTAAATGATGCAATAAGTATGATGATGATGTAAGTAACTTTGCTTCAGTGGTACCAGAAGACAGGAGACAAAGGCAGATAACAGCCTACTCACACCATGCATGCAAGCTGACTTTTTCTGAGTGGAGTGTTTCCAAGACCTACATCTGCAGGCAGGCTAATAACACTGTGAGAGTGGAGACTGCCTTATCAATCCATTCTCCATGCAAAAACATAGCTATGATACAGTTTCTCAAAATCCACTGTAATGGTTAAGAAAGTGATTTACGAATTAAACTAGTTTTTTGGGGAAAAAAAGGAATAAGGCTGACAAATTTGAATGTGAAATTAGCTAGATAGATTGTTAACCTAGTAGTTAGTCAGATGACTAGCAGGGTCATCCATTTTCAAAAATGAAGGGATAGCAATTAGAAAAGCAAATTTCCAAACAGCAAATATGATATTGTGATCCAAGATAATAATGGTTTGCCCTTATAGATCAGGGTGGAGGGAGGGGGGCTGCTTTCTGTTGATTTGTAGCTTGGATCACTGGATAACAAAAAAAACACTCCTGATACATAACTATTCTGTAACATGTACAATAACCTTGGGAGATATACATGCACATACTGTGATGCTTTCTAATATTATATGTATTATCTACTGTGATTGAGGTGCTGATATTTTAGTGGTTTGTTTATGTCTTCTAAACATGCAATCAATGCTGGTCACACTTTTTTAATGCAAATGCATGCTTGCATTGTAAGTAAGCAAGTCATTAAAGTAAATGGAGAGATTTTTTATTGCCACAGGGGTGATGAATTTAAATGTTTATCAATTTAATTTAATTATGAAGTCAAAGTGTTTCCATGCTAAGATGAGAAAAGAGAGAGTTCTAACAAGATTGGAACTGCTTTGTGGATGTGGTTTCCACTATTGGAAGTTTTACTTTGTATGCCCTTTCATTGTCACAAGTTTACATTCCTCATTTGCTTTCATTGAAATTCAATAATGTGGCCAAGGATGGCTAGGATTAAGCATGCTGATTGATCGTATTGAATTGTTTCTTGGCAATGTGGAACTGTTTAAACTGTTTATCAATGCCTGCTAATATGGTCTGACAAAGGCCATCAGCTGCTTGTAAAATGTGACAATGTCCAGTTAGTGAGATGAATGTGTGTTTTGAATCCAGAATAAATAAATAACAAGTGCTCCTCATTGTTTCCCTTTCAGAAACTTTATATTTATCTGCTGGATCTTTATGGAGAGCAGATCACCATCACAAGCCTTTAAAGGCTTTGTGTAGAGAAAAACATAGCTCTCCTTTGTACCTGATACATGTGCTGTTCTCTCTCCACTGCTTCTTCTCCAGGGTTAAAATTCCCGGGTAAATCAGATGCAGAGAAAGTTGCTGTTATGCTTAATCCTAAAGGCAACACAATGGTTGCTAGGAACATGCAGTTTGTTTTAAAGTGCTACATGTGCAAATTTGCGGCAAAAAAAAACTTGACACAAAAAACAAAGATGGAAACAAGTCTGGACTCCTCCATGGCCACCCACGTGTTTTGATATCAGGCATAATCCTTGCCAGAAAACCTGCTTCTCTCTGCAAGCGTGCAGCATCCTACAGGTGTTCGATGAGTGGTGGGAGCACACTGGACAGTCCACTTGAAGAGTCCGACTGCCAGAGGAGTCTAATTTTAAAAGAGAAGTTAAAATGTTAAGTAACCTTTTCGAATACAGTCCAGTTTCAAGTGCCAAATAAAGCATTAATAAATGAATTGTGAATCATTAGCAGATAAATTGTTGGTATTTGGTCCAACATTAGTAGATATTAGTAACTGTGTATTAAGTATGGATTCCTCAATTCCATATTGACACAATACTGCACAAAGTTACAGTATGCATAACATATATACAACCTAGCCACTGTGAATATCACAACCTTGTTTAGAGCTCCTTCTTTGCTAGTAACACAATTACTAATGTATATTAACGAACAGTGAACAGTAATAATCATGTAATAATTGAGTAAAGAGTAGCAGTAATGCAGTAATTAAAATTTTAATTTTTTACATGAACAGTGTTATAAATAATGGCTACATGTGACTAAAGCAGTTTGGTGGACACTGTGAATAATGAAGTTCAGTATATACCTATTAGAAATATACCAAGCTTGTTTTTTTCTTTTGTAATTTTCCATATAAAATTGTATAATTACCCCTTACTGGAATCCATAGGCGTCATTTACGCTGGGGATGCTGGGGACATGTCCCCACCACTTTCTGTCGTGGCCCATTTCGTCTCCACCACTTTTTAAGGTTTGAACACGTCAAACCCGTCGTTGTCCCCAGCACTTTTCAAAACATGCACTTGCCATCTTCTAATGGATTTAGGATTTTAACCACAGTCTCCATGTGGGGGGAACTCTGTGTGTCCCATGTAAGTGCAAATTTTTAGGTGGTGAAATATGAACCTATTTCTTCTGTTGAAAAAGCAGCTCACGTGTTATAATGGAAGCTGTGAATGGGACCTGGATGGTTAATACAGTGTGGTTGGATCTGTGATGTAGAGCAGCTTCATACAAAGCTTCTCCCCCTGCTTTGTGCTCCAGTCCAAGCCATTTCTGACTCCAACCTAATTCAGGGCATAAAATCAAATAACAAGAAGAACTTATCCAGAACGCAGCAGCCTGATTGACATTCAAACTCCCCAAGCAGGCCCATGTGACACCTCTCTTTGAGTCCCTCCACTGGCTACCGGATGCAGTGAGGATCAAGTTCAAGACCCTGCTACTAACCTTTAAGGGACTTAACGGATCAGCCCCCCAGTACATACAGGACATGATAAAGGCCTGGAAGCCAACAAGAGTGCTGCGCTCTGCTTTGGGTTGCCTCTGTGCCCCAAAATACAAGGGCAGCATCTCTCAAACCTGCTTCTTCTCAGTGCTGGCTATGCACTGGTGGAATGAGCTTCCTGCCGAGATTCAGACACCAGACCCCCTGGGAACCTTCAAGAGAAAACTTAAAACTCATCTTTTAAAAAAAAAAAAACACTCTACACTTGCTGAGCACTTAACTTAGTATCTTATTGACCTCTTGTAATACTTTGTGATAACTGCTCTTAGCATAGTGAATCACTTATTTGGAAGTCACTCTGGCGTCTGCTAAATGAAGAAATGTAATGTAAGATAACAGAACCAGTAAGTCCTGCCATAACCCTCATTAAGGATTCCAAAATACACATGCGTTTTGAGTGATTGAGCTGAGAAACCCAGTCAGCTGCTTGATCTTATTCTTTGGAAATAAATGAATGCTTCCAGCTAACAAGCAGGTCCTCTGAAAAGATGTGGTTGGGTGCTTATTCTTTCTAATTCAGCAGTGTATTAGAGATGTTTAGTTCCTCATAAACAGATCATCAAACCTAATTGCCGCAGCAGTAACAATTTACAAGCACAGCATGGTTTTGTTTGGAGGAAAAGTGGGGTGGTAAGCTGATTTTTCCAAATTTTACTCTATTTGGTCCAGTTTTGTCAAACTGAACTTATGAGTCAAACCTGTTCTGTATGTTTGTGCAGTACTCATGAAATCTGTTCTGAAGCAGTGTATATGCATCTCAATATTAAATCTTCTAGAAAAAAAATGATACTTGAGCATGTGATCTTGAAGATTTGAGACAACAGTCTGACTTGTGAAATCATGATAGCTTGTCACCTCACAATTTGCATAATATCTACAGGCATCTATCCAGCTGTTGTGAGCTGTAAGCTAGTGTCATCTTGTGCAAAGTTTACCTTGGCATTGCAGCAAATTCCTTGTCATCACATCCCAGACAATATGGTTATAATCCAACAATACACAACTTAACCTTTTCACTGCCTGTTTTCAAATGTTCAGAATTGCCCTTTGCATGAATTTATACACAGGCATGTCCCTGGTGGAATAGTAGTTTCCTTTATTCTCTGATCCATCTCCATAAATTGGGGAGTACCTCATCATCAAACACATAGTGGAAGTTATTCAAAAAGGAGTAAAATGTCTACAAGGTGTACAGACTCCAGGAACATATGTCCTGCATTCCTTTGGGGGTCCTGCCTCAATTTAAACAGATGGTTTTGCACTTTGTGGTCATCACAGCAGGTAAACACATCAGGTTCAGTCAAGGGAGGGTTTCTTCCTCAACCTTCACAAAAATGTCAGGCTAGGTCAGAATCAGTTTTTTACAATATGTACTTTGATTTTTTTCTGACTTTAGTTACAGTACATACACAAATCATTCTGTCACTTTCTAACTGTTGGGGCAGATTTATCTGGTATTTGCGAGAATGTAAACATTAGAACTTCCTTGATTAAATAATCTGTGCAAACCAAACATTACTTAATGACTTGGTATCAAATGAATGTACTTTAATGGAACAATAATTCAGACTGATCTTGTGCAGATTGTCAATCTAGATAAATGTTCTGCATTAGCTGTTAGAATATTCTCTGCCCTTCTGTAGTTCACATTAGCACGCTGTAGTGTGAATTATACAAAGCACTGATCATCTTACATAACATGGAATGGCCAACTGGCTTTTTCAGGAATATGTTGGAGTGAAGAGATTCCCTGTCATCATGCAGAGTTCAGCTGCAATCAAAGTGCAGGCACGTTCCTGGACAGACTGTGGTTTATACACTTGCCTGTTTGTCTATAATTGGCTGAATCACACACTGCAGTGGGTCGTGGCATAATAGAAGCTAGTCGAACAGGGATGGAGAATTTTTCTGCTAGTTGTTTTACACTAAAGCTTTTACTCATTCACGGAAACCCAAGTCAGAGTCTGTTGCCCTCACATCTACGTTCCCTGCAGTAATTTTTATCTTTCTCACAGTAAAATATCATTGAAATATCAATAGATTCCAATGCTTTATTTTATGTGCAGAATAACCATGTATTTTGTTTCTCTGCCATATAGGATATTTCCAGAAGGAATGTTTTATTATGCTGTGGTATATATGCTGGTTTTCACTGACATACAGATAGGACGAGGTAATTCAGCAACTGCATCACTGAAGCACAGTCACAGACATTCTGGCCTATGTAATCAGCAACTTAAATTGGCATAGCAGGACAGCAACATCTCACATGGTTTTAGCTTCTTCCCTAGTTAGTAGGTCCCCTTTATTGTTTTCGTATATTGTTCTTAAATTCCAGTTGTAATTTTTGGAAGCTGTATTTACTTGATGGGTGATGCATTTGTTGACTTTACAAAAATACTCATTAAAACTTACATGTAGATACTCATTCAAATGTGAGCATCTGGAAAAAGAAAGACCCATCTGTTGAATTGAAGTGAAATCGCATAAAGATTGTGTTGTACATTCTACAGCGTCCATTGTACAGACAGAAATCTCACAATGGCTCAGTCTTGGTCTTAATCCCAGTTCACCCTCTGCAACTACTTTCTAATGACTTTCATTTCAAATGATTCTGAACTGTTTGTGATTATCCAAAAGGCTTTTGACAGAAAGGAAAGAGTATTTTCTGGACCATAATGAAGGACAAATTTTTCCTTGTAGGGTCAAATGTGTAGAAAAAGCCAATGCACATGTAGATGGATCAGAAAGGAATTTACTTCTAGAAGTACTTGTAGAAAACCTTCAAATCTGCCTTCATTTTCTGTGCTAGAGTTAAATGAGGCATCCACACTTTCAAATATATATAATCAATGTAATTTTGTTCCTTGTTTTTCTTTAAAATGACATGATAATGTCTGCATTGTATAGAATTTCTTCATACACAAGGACCAACTGATGGATGTTGTAACTGCAGCTGAAACAAAGATAAGCAGGTTTACACAGATTAAGTATTAGGGCCCTTGAATTTAGAAATGGGAGCAAAACTTTTTTGTCACAGTAATGTCAGACCTGGTTGTATACTGGTTTAGCTGCCTATTTGTTAGGGGTGTCCCCGACTAAGAATTTACATTCGAATCTGATTCGTCAAGTCTTGCCTATCGTCCACTGATCGTCGAATCATGGTTTTTTTTCTGCTCATTGATCCATATTCTCATTTACGACATTGGCTTCCATTTTTTCCACAACAGACAAAAGAGCTGAAACACCCAATTAAGCAATTTGTCACACACAGAAACAACTTGATAATGAAACGACCAAAACTGAAATGAGGCCACTGTCAAGTGTCTGCATATCAAACATTAAACAAAGCGGCATATAAAAAATGACCATAACAAAATATAGGTTTAAATAACAAAGGGGCCAACACATGCCTTGGATTTTTTAAATTTTAAGTTAAGGTGAATCCCTACAAGCTATAAATTAAAGGCAATATGGAATAAACATTATTCGTTCAACGATTCCTTAACATTAACATAAAATGAACATTTTAATGCCATGAAGCGCAGAACAACGTCAACGTTAATGTTTGTGTGCATGCGAAAGCCACACCATGAGATTAACAAGGATGACAATTTTAATAATTAAGTGGCAAGTAATCCCAAAGCTTTCTCTTAACTGTTTCACATTCACCTTCCTTGTTTTACAAAATTCAAATTACAAAACGGAACTAATTTTAGTTAAATCGATTTAAATTACTGAGAATAAACTTTTAGGTTAGGTTGAGTGCAGTGAACAATAACGTTCAGAACACAGACCTCACAAAAGCTGTGGATGTCATGAGCATTTAACATAATTTAAATCGATAAATGCCGTCCTTGTTAATTAAACAATCTCACGCTGTACCTTTCACAAGCACACACACTACAGACAATCTGCGCTGTTTCGCGAGCATAATAATTTACTCCGTTTACGTGATTGGTGTTGATTATTCTGTGAATTATTTGTTTTATTGTTAATCAAAGAGGATAAAGGGGAACAGGTTGAAAGTAATCATAGATTTAAAGGTAGTGTTCCGGCTTCCCCTGTTTCCAGCTCACCAGCCGCCACTGGTTGATACAACTTGCATTTTACTTTTTTGGATCATCTTTGACTTGTTTAAAATGCTCCCACACTTTTGAAGTTTTTTTTCCCAGACATTGTGAGCTATTAGGTAGCTAAAAAGATTTAAAGCCCAGCCAAGATGCTGCTCCCGATGGTCCCGCAAAATTGGATAGCGCAACTTAGTCTACCATGGCGATTTATTCAGCACACTAAGGAGATTGATTAAAAGCACATGAGTTATTTTCCAATTTTTATTAACAGTATTATTAATAGGCTGATATTTATACAAAATATGCTGTGTATCATGATTTATAGGGAGAAACCAAGCAATTCTATGTAAAATCAGACATTCAGGAATGATCCTTGCGACGATTCGACTGTGAGATTGGCAGTCGAATCAGGCTCCTTAGATCGAATCGTCGAATATTCGGGGTCACCCCTATTATTTGTACTTTGTATAATCTTTATCAGAATCATGTAAAATGAAGCTACTGAAAATATGTTTGCGACAGTAGTCTCGTCTCTTCAAGGGAAATGATAACAATTGCAGGATGATATAATAACCCAAAATTACCTCACTTGTTCACATCTGGTGAATTTTCTGATGAAGAGCAGTTACACGTGTGTTTGCTCTGTGCTTGCCTTGATGTTGTGTAGCTAAAATCAAATTCATATTGAAGGCCAGTGGGACAATTATGCTTTTACCTCCTGGCTGAAAATCCTATAAATTGATCCTTTCTGAATTTGTAGCTTCCAGAAACAACAGACTGCATTATGGAATACAACTAACTGCAATAAAATATACTAGCATGTCACAAATCATCCAGGTCTGTGTGGTCATTTCCTCAGAAATCAGGGTCCCATTTGACCTTATGAAATGTTAGTGAGTGACTTACTTCCCAGTAATATATGCCTTGGCTCAAAGCCCCAGAGGAAGTCTTATGAAAAGTCTAATAAAGCTATATTATCTGATATATCTGATTGAAGCCCCTGTATCTAGACAATGGTATATTTGCACAATTTAAATGGAATGTAGACTTATTTTACAGCACATTTCCCTAACAAAATTGTAAAAAGCTATAAAAATTTCCCATTCAAGAGACTGTGTGCTGAAAAAATACAATTGACTTTTTAACAGTCAAATATTTGTCTTGAATAAACACCATCTAAACAAAGAAATACTGCTACTCTAAATGTAGAATTGGTAATGTTCAAAGACACTGAAATAAACCAGCAGTTGTATCAAGCTCACTTGTGTCTCTCTGATGAAAAGTGGGAATACAGAATTACGTGCACTCACATGCATGGACTCTTCACCTTCTGAAGACACCAGACAGTGCTGGCGATATGACTGGGCCCAACTTCTCTAGGCCTGCCTTCCACAGCTTTCCTGATTGAATAAAAAAGTTTTCATTTTTCTTTCTTCTTCTCAGAATTAATTGTTGATTTACAATGGCAAGTCATCTTAGGGAACTGGACTGGAGTCATGTCAAGAGAAGTCCATATTGTAATTCATCAAGTCCGGCTTGCCTTGCAGTGCCCTCTACAGGAGCTCTGAGGAAGACTTTAAGGAGGTAAATTCAGTGGCATCACAGTGGCCATTTTCCAAAAGTTTCCTGGTCTTCCAGGTTGGTTGTTTGTTGGTTGATCCATGGTGGGATGAAAATGTTCATGTGCAGCTATGTTTTGTTATAGGATTAATCTGGATGCAAAGAGGAGAATACTGTTTGTATGCAGTGTATTATGCAAATAAAAGTTAACAGTACATTTTTCATGAACAGCATTTTTAAATTTTTGATTTCTCATTTGTATAGGACTGCATTTTTATTAGTGAAGCCCCAACACCAATAGAATAAAACTGTCCTGCATTAACTCTTCTCCTTTACAAGTTTACTCCAAGTTTTAACCAAACCATTTTTAATAATGTTGCAGTCATTTTTCCTAGGAATAATGGCCTTTTACCGTCATTGCACTGCACTGCAACTTCAAACTTTGGCAGTTTCCTGGATGTGGAATAGAAGATTTCTAAGCCTATTAATCAAACCCAGAGAGATAGCTTTACAAGCCTATATGCAATGCTCTTGCACACAACCTTCCAAACAAAAACCTTGCCTGCAAATGGCAGCCCCACTGACCATATGTAATGTTTTATAATCAAACCAGATCAGTGGATTTACGGTCAAGTAAATGCACATCTGGAGAAAGAATGAGAGCTGGGGGTGTTACATAACAAATAATTTGAATTAAATTCACTATCATGAGGTTATCCAATGAGAGCGCACATACCGAACTATACATAAAGGAAGACTATGATGAGGAGATGAGGGTTAAATATAAAGTATTGAACACACAGACAGTGTGTAATGAAAATCATCAAATAGATCATTTTATTGCATTGATTTTAAATCCAGACTGCATAGCTTGCTTCTTGAAGAATGTGCTATGTTGTATGTATTATTCTGTTGTACTATGCACTCCTCGTTGCACTCTTTGTCCAGGTTTGCCTCATTTCATTGGGACATCCTGGTAAAATAATGGTTAATAATAGTTTAAATATATACCTGAACCACTCCACCATTTAGAAAATTTGCTCATTTTGAAAGCCAGAAGACATGCGGATGTGCTGAAGATCACTGCTACATGATCACTCACGCAGATACTTTTTCAAAGGAGCCGCTGTCTAAAAAACATTGCCAAATAATGCCTTTAAATCTAATGAATCAAATTAATACAAAAGAATCTGAAGCAAAAACAGAAAATGAATTGTATTCATGTTTCACATAGGCTTCTGTAGTTAAAGGTTGGAACATTATTTGGGTAATTGTCATTAAAGGTTATTTTATTTGCTTGCCTGCGGCTCACTGTTGACATTTAAATGTGGTTCCCCTGAGCTAGGCAAGGAGGGTTAGAAACTCCACCCAGCATTTCATTCCATGTAAAAATAATTAATAAAAAAAACAATAATAATAGATTAAATTAACAGTCTTTCAGTCACCCATAATGCTTGCTGCTGTATAGCCCTGAGTCTTTGAGTCAGGAGGCGATTAATTCTAAACATTTCATCAACAAAAGCAAGAAACCTAGTTTTACAGGCACAGGTACAGGTCAAATTACAGTTTTTTAGCGGTGTTCCACTTTAAGGTTACTTGATGTTTTTGGCAGTCTTTAAACGCTAGAGGTTATGGCTTGTACAGACTATCCTTTCGAGTCTATTGGAGGTTTTCCATCACTTGGTGCGCAACACTGTGGACATAATTTAAGACTCACATGCAAGAGGACTTAGCAGATACTGTAAATTACTGCACCTCCACCCTACCTCTAACAAACCTGTAGTGAACTTTGTGTGCCTTTAAAGGCATTTTTCTCAAATCCAGATTCCACAAAGGCAGTACATTAAGAACTGAAAGTGTTGAGGCTTGGTATTCAACAACTTACGTGAAGAGCAAGAAGTCTGATAGTGTAACTTCATTTAACACTGATACCTTCACTTGATACAGCTCAGTATTCCATCTCAGAGAAGAGAGGGGAATTGTTGTTAATTTGGAAATATTAGACTATCAGCAGGACATATTGTTGTTCATAAATGTGTATTAAGGGAATTATTTACATATACATGTTATGAAGATTTTCCTTTGAAGTCTTACAATATAGATGTATGTTTTTCATTATCACTTATGTTATCTAGCAGTGATTGAATGTTGTTCAAGTACAAACAATAATAACTGATGAGGTTTTGTTTGACATCTTTTTCCCATTTTTATTATTCCTATTCAGGTTGAACAGTGTCCCCTGGTGTTGGTGCTCTTTGCTGCAAGAAACAAACCATACAACCGACAATATATAATACTATCTTAGTCCTAAAAGGACCACATGATCCTCTTTTTATTTCGAAAAAATAGGCTTTCTATGGTCTGGTTCCCAAAATGCTGTTTTTTTAGTGATGTGGAAATCCCAAACACAGACTGTGCTGTCCTCCTTTGTCTGATTAATGAATAAGAATTTGTCCAGAATCAAATACCTTAGATAACAATTGGGATGCTAACTGATTTACACAGCTGTGTGCAACACCTTTGGAGGCTGTAGTTTGATAGATTCTGAGTTTAAATGTTTCTATAATAGTCTGCCATGCTTCCATAAAGGCAGGGCTTCCATATTACACATTTTTAGTAATCATTTACAGTAAACCTCTAGTGCCTTTCAGTGAGTTGGGTATATATTGTAAAAATGTATGGTAATGTGTGGCATAATGTATGGTTTGTTTTTTTTTTTGTAACCTTTATTTTACCAGGAGAGGCCAGTTGGGTGTGGCCTTGTGTTCCACATAGGCCAAGAGGCACTACGAAAGTTGGTTGCCTTGTTTAATGCAATTTACAAGATAGCACACACATCTCCCTTTTAGACTGTAGCTCTTAAGAGTCTGTTTCATTCCAAAGACTTTATTATTTTCAACATTACTACTTATCTGAACACAGAACATTAGGAAAAACATGTGTTCATATGCTTAAATAACAAACTGGGGGGCTGCTTGAAAGAATAGTGGATACATTGTTTAGAGTTTATTTGAAATTTGACGGCCTCTTAAGTGTGTGATGTAATGTGGACACATTTTCAGTTGTAAACTGGTATCATATTTATATAACCATATACATGGTGAATGTACACATAATCGATTTTTACTGGGTAAGGGCTGCTGAGTTTATTTAAGCTCATTTACAATGTGAATATGGAGCTGTGGAGTAAGAAAAATAAAGCACCTCAACCTGTGCATTCTCTCAATATTTACGCAACTCTGGGAGCAGCCACTCCCCATGTAAGTGTATATTATACTCAATGACTGCAGTTTGAATTGTTTGTTCACTACACTATGTTACATTACATTTCATGCATTTAGCAGACACTCTTATCCAGAACATAAGTGTATCCATTCACATTTAAACGAGCAACAGTGTCAGACCAGGCTAACAATATTCCCAGACCATTTAGCATGAGTTTAGCACTATTGAAGCCCTACCACAAGTTAATTTGTGCAATCTGACAGAAGCCAATTATTATATGATACAACAGTCCCTAGAACACAGAAAAACAGTAACATTGCATATTCTGTACAGATGTGCAACAGAACAAGATGTATAGACCTATTGGGGAAAGGTTTATTAGGAAATTCACTTAAAATTAAATGGTCCCAAAACAATTTCACCATATGGGTGTAAGGGGTTTACTCAAGGCCCTCGGATAGCAAAAAAACGATAAGTAAATTATTAAATTTTTGGAAGCCAAGGGCAATACCACCGGGTGTAGTTGCTAAGGAAGTGAATTACCAACGTTATCAGCGAATTATACGACAGAACTGCGCCCAGCCTACTTTACGTTCCGCCCACATAGCGGAAGCACACTTTTTTGTTGTCATACACAAGTAAAATGGCTGCCTTGACCGCAATGAGGAGGCGCGGCCACAACCTAACAAATGCAACTTAATTGTGCTGAATTTGCAGGGATCACTACAATAAACCATGCTTATTACCTTCATTGCTATGTAGAAGGCAAGTCTCATTCCCACTGCTGCTGCAAAATCAATGGGTAAATCCGTCTGCTTTCCTTAAACACCTCGAGTCGGACAGCGATTGAGCGGGTCGCACAGCAAGCTAACCACTTGCTAGCTTGGCAGCAAGGTATCACCCAGCTAGCTATTCACGTTTTCACTGAGTATTCAACCATAGGAAGTTAACAATATGACGTATAGGTACTAGATACTATGGTCACATTTATGCTGATAATGTGTTAGATTGTTATGCTCTAGCAGGCGTTAGATGATTGTATTATTTTGAAAGTGGGAATTAATCGCAGGTCAAACACCCAAACACTCTAACTGTAAAACTAGCTGAATGTATTACTATAGATCGACTGTGTTAGACGTGGACCTAACAGACTGTGTTCCTGCCATATTAAAGAAATGGTCATGCACGGGCCGAAACTTCGTTTCATAATGTGGTTTAGCTAAAATGCTAGCTAACTAGTTGGCTCTGTGCCAACCACATATTCTTGAACGTTTACAACAGGGAATCACTGCCGATTTATTTTGACGTAGACAGCCCGCTAGCTCAAGCTAGCTAACTCTGGTCAAAATACGCGACATATTTTTAGTTGTGTTACTAGGAGAATGTAATAGTTGCTATCGTTATCGTGTGCTCCGCAGGGGTCGAGTGGCAACCAGATGGCGATGGCAGTGTTGGAATAAAAACTACTGGTCATTAAAGTCATTAAACTACTGGTTTCATTCCACCATGGTAAGAGGTGCACTGTGTTCCTCTCTTGTACTCATTTCTTCTTTGGTGGCTTACTTGTTTACATTTGTTTCACCCAAGTAAAAAATGAAAGTATCAACCTCAGAGTTCCTTTGTGTCGCTCAGCAACAGGTTCTGGAATGTGCGTTGGATCGGGCAGAGGTGAGTGTGTCATGTGTGTCACCATTTTCATTGCATGCTTGCACTAAGTATTCCAAGTTGGATTCCATCATACTGTATTTATTTGATCCAGTACATTGTGGAGAGTGCTCGCCAGCGGCCAGCCAAAAGGAGGAACTCTGCTACTGGGAGGAAGTCTCTATATCACAAACTGTATGAACTGTACACTGAAGAATGTGAAAAAGAGCCAGAGCTAAAGGTACTGGAGATTATCTTGTCTGAATGACTAATTAATGAAGGACACCTAGGTTGATAAATGCTGGTGGACACGGCTGATTCTTTTAATGCATAATCTTAACTAGTGCCATCTTTTATAAGATATATGTGATTGTATTGTAACATCTATCTGTGAATGCATTCTCACTTAGAAACTGAGGAGAAATGTAAATCTACTGGAGAAGCTGGCCTCTCAAGAGTCAATGTCCTGCCTTGTGGTCAATCTGTATCCTGGAAATGAGGGCTACTCTCTGATGCTCAGGGGGAAAAATGGATGTGGTAAGACTTAGTGATATGTGACCATGTGATTTGGTCTTTTTAAAACTGGCTGTGAACTTGACTTTGTTAATGTTGTATTCTGTAATCAAATGAGGCTGTTATCAGGGTGACATTTATTTCCATTTTTTTTACTTGAGTGGAGTGGAGAGGGGCCTTTCCGGGTGTGCTTTGCGTATAAAAGGCAATTTTGTTCTAGAGGAATATCAACCGTGCTCACTTTGAAGGGCAGGGAAGGATGATTGTTGAAGAGCTGTCTGTCAGTTTACAATTCTATGTGCACAGCAGTGTCATATCCATTAAGCAGGGTATCCTTATGACAAGGTAAATTGTGAAGACATCTAAAGAACAGCTCACAACAGGACAGAACATGTTATTAACAGAAGAATACACTCAAAGTAAATTTTAATAAAACCCTTGTTGAATGATTGTGCAATCACATGTTGCTGTTTAACTGACATCAGAAAGCACTGTATAGCAAAACCAATGATTTCTTGCATTTTTATGGTAAGTGAAGTCAGTTTATTTCTAATGTCAAGGCAGCTTTCATAAGGAAAGCATCTACATTACATTATTGTCAGCAGACGGTCTTATCCATTGCCATTTATGTAGGTTACGATTTTATCCATTTATACAGATGGATCTTTACTAAGGCAGTCGTGGGTTAAGTACTTAGCCAAAGGGTACAATAGCAGTGCCCCAGCAGGTAACTGAACCAGTCACCTTTCAGTTACGAGCCCTGCTCCTTACCACTATTCCACACTGCTGTACACTTAGGTGAGCTTCTGACTGTACACTTCCCTTGGGACCCTGCTACATACCTACACCTATCCATTAAAAAAAACTCTTCACTGTGCATATTGTGTTGGGAGGTGATTGGCTTGCTTTTATATTTAACTAATGTTATAGTACATTACATTATTGGCGTTTAGCAGACACTAACATAGTTTACAGTGTCTAACAGGTAATAGGTTACAGTTTTTTACATGTTACCCATTCATACAACTGGATATTTGCCAAGGCAATTCTTTAAGTACTTTAGGTTAAGTACCTTGCCCAAGGGTACAACAGCAGTGCCCTAGCGTGGAATGGAACTGGCAGCCTTTCGGTTACGGCTACGTTACACTGCTGTCCCTTCAGCATCAGCTAATTAGCTCATTTACATTAGCATTGGCAATCTTTATTATGGAGAATGCACATGTGCAGTGCTCCTTACCACTATGCTAAACTGTCGCCCCAGTTTAGCATATATCCCCTGGCTAACTCCTCTGCTTAGTTCTTCCTTCTGTGATGTGTGCAATGCATCTAGGATGGGCTTCAAGACATGTCTGATCAAAAGGCAGTACACCACAGTATACTTGTACTTGTCTTTTATTTTTGAGGCCCCTGAGAACACTGAGAGATTGATTTATCTACTTATATTGTTTGAGCAGACTCTGAAACAATCCGGTTACCATATGAGGAGGGGGAGCTGTTGGAGTACTTGGATGCTGAGGAATTACCCCCTGTTCTGGTGGACCTCCTGGAAAAGTCACAGGTGGGTGTTGCCATGCGTTGATCCATGCAGGAATACCCAAACTGGATACATTGAGTTGTAATACAGGAACTGAAGTCTACAGATACTGAGTCTTTAGGTTAAAGACCCAGGTAAGAAAGAAAGATGAATGAGTCTACAGCCATTATTTCATTCTTTTTATACCTGTGGGATACACAGGTATTTTAGTCGAAATTGGTCTTCCTTAATCTGTTTGTCTGAACTAAAACACCCATATGTGTCACATAAGAGTAAAAACTGAAATAATGTGTGTGTGTGTATGTGTATGTGTGTGTCCCAGTAGAAAATAGTTGCATCCTTGAACATCAACCGTATTTTAATCTAAAAGGGAGAGAAGAGAATAGCTTATAATAAAGATAGTAATTATGTCTGCAGAGGTACTTAAAGCTGTTGCAGATATTTTTAAAATCTTAAAATTGCTGTTGATTGTGTTGTTGTCGTTTGTGTTTAATTATCTTTTTTTCCTGTTTGTCATGTCTTGTCATATGATGTCCGATGTCTCTGCATGTACAGGTGAACATATTCCACTGTGGGTGTGTTATTGCAGAGGTCAGGGACTACCGGCGGTCCGGGAACACTAAAATGCCTACGTATCAGAGCCGTCACATCTTGCTACGGCCGACCATGCAGGTAAATCATCTTGGCCAGTTTCCCGTTAAATGAGAATTTAATGCAACAGTCAAATAAAATGTTTGAACTTCTCCTTCACACTTCTGGATCCTCCTCAGACCCTGATCTGTGACATCCATGCTATGACAAGTGACAACCACAAATGGACACAGGTGAGGATAGAAAGTAAAATCAAAGTAGGTTGACTTTCTCTACCTTTCACCAGACACCACTCACTAGTTATTGTAAGGGAGCTATTGGCCACTGCTGTTGTACCCTTGAACAAGGAGCTTCATCTGCTATATTTGAATAAAAAAACAATTTCATGACAGGATGTTATATACACTGTGCAAGTTGCTCTAAATAAGGATTTTAAACCAGATTGTTTAGATATTTTCTCAGCTTGAATGGAATTTCCTTGGAAAGTAAGTTTTGTTTATTTCTTGTGAATTTACCCTCATGTTGAATTCTCGTGTGTTAACTTTGCCAGAATATAACCATTATCCTCTGTTGAGTATTCCCTAAGGCCATGTAATGTCATCCAGCTGGCTTCTGCCTCAGTTGTTAGCGAATGCGTTTGGGCAAGGCTTTGTGTCGGTCTACTACTGATGCCGATAAGTATGTATTGCTGGCTCCAGATCAAGCCTGTTAAAAAGGATTACAGTCTTGTTTCCATATGATGGGAGCCATCTGTTGTGATTCTCTCGAAAAACACCTCCTTTACTGGATGTTCCCATAGGATGACAAGCTGCAGCTGGAAAGTCAGCTGATTTTGGCCACAGCAGAGCCCCTTTGCCTGGAGCCCTCCATTTCTGTGACCTGCACTGTCAACCGCCTGCTCTACAACAAGCAGAAGATGAACACACGGTCCATGAAAAGGTGAGCACTTGACTCTTGGAGAGACGGTGGGTATACACAGCTATGTTATGTGATTTGTCATTGTGATGGGATATGGTTCATAAGCCCTGCTAATGCAGGTACACTTTAGATGTCCCCATTTGCTGACCCTGAGACTCTACTGGGTGTAAAGATAAGTAAAACTTGAAAGGTGACTTTACTGAAGATGAAGATCAAAAATGGAACGTTAGCTACAGTTTATCTACAAACTCCATTTTCTTATACATGATGTGCGTGTCATTCCACGTTAATAATGCATGAGTGATGAATGGGCACTTGATTTGTAATTCCCTGGAGTCCATATATCCCATGTTTTTTTTTCCCATTTCTCCAATCTCCATGTGTGCCTTCAAAGTATGTACAGAGGGCTATCACAGTGCTAAACTGGATAAAAATTCAAATTCCACACAGAAAGGCACAAGTTAGTATAAAAATATCAGATTATAGTTACTGTTTAGCTAAGTGTGTGGTGTCTGTATTTATGTCTTTAGGTGAACAATGATGTTTTTTAGATAACAACATGTTATAGACATGTAGTTCTCTGCGATCCTCAGAGAGGTGGGGCAGTGTACTGCAGGATTTGTGTGAACCTGAAGTTGGTTACCAATACACAAAATGATTTTAGATCTGGTATCTTGTCCTTTGTTATAAAACCAACGGAAGAGGTTTTCAATATGGCTACTTACTCTAGGTAACTACTACAGTTAGGTAACTAAACTATTATAGGTAGCTAACTACTAAGGGTTGGAAGCAACATATCTAAAGGAGCAGAGACAAATCAAATGGAAGAAAATCAGTGTGGCTGATCAAAGTCTCATGTAAACGCATCATATTGGTGAAAATCCAGTGACACTTGCGATGTTCTACACTTGACAAAAGCGCACGCTTTGAATTCCTGCAGTTAAAACCCTTGTTTCCTCATCCATATCAAACCGTTCTCAGGATCGCACATTATACTTCAGTTTCAGCTTCAGCTGAAATTATGTCTATGATCAGAGGAAGGTGGCCATACCAGCGAGGGGAGTATAAACGGTGTGAGACCTACTGTTTGCGGGTCTCAAGGACAGAATGGAAAGTGTACATACTGTGCAGATTTCTATGATAACTTACTCCAGATGGGGTTCCTGACCCCACTCTCTGGAAAGTGTTCATTTTGCACTTACTTACTTACTAAAGACTCTGTTTACTTCTCTCCTTTTTATTTATATTTAGTGTTTCTGTGTAGTGTTCCTCCAGCTTTATATTACCCAGAGCACCAATGAGACCAAAAACTCATCTGGTCTGTATCACGCAGTATGCTGTTATTCCCTTCCTGTGGATTTATGCTAGCGTGAGGTATGATTGTAAAGCTAGGGATCAACTAGGGACAGCCAAGGGATCAGGCTGTCAACTTTCTGTTTAGCTCTTCTGCTAGGGCATCCTTAACGCTTTGCTATGTAGATAGTTGTGCTTTGTTTTTATATACTGATAAACCTAAGGCTCATTAAGAACCCAAGACTCATTTTCAAACATCCTAATTGAATTCTGCCCCCTGTCCAGGTGCTTTAAGAGACATTCCAGGGCCGCGCTCAACAGACAGCAAGAGCTGGCCCACTCTCCGACGCCCCCACAGCTGCGGCTTTTTGACTACCTGCAGAGGAGGAAGGAGCGGAAACCAGCGCCCTCTGTAGACCTCAAGATCTCCAAGGCCGGAAACGTAAGTCCCTCTCCCCAGACCCCAGCTGTCAGAGCTGCTTCCAAGGCGTCCCTGCCAATTCCTCCCCGAGCCGTGCCGAGCCTCAGCGCTTTTTTATCTCCGCCTCTCCTCTGGCAGTGCGTGGACATGTGGAAGCAAAGCAGCTGCCAGCTCAGCGCCCCGGCCCAAGTTGATGTGAGTCTTTCTCTCTCTCTCTCACTCACCCTCCCTTTCATGGGAATTGTTTATTTACAGTCCAAAGTATGTGGTGTAGAGAAAAAAAAAAAACATGTTCTCTGGAAAAGTGTCATACAGCTTTCCCAGGAACACGGAGCTGCAGGGATCTTTTAATGCTTACTGTGCATAAACTAACCCTAACCCCAAACTAATGACTTGGTTTCACTCATGGAGTAAGGGATTGAGGTCTCTGAGAATGGTGTCTTGAAGCCTAAATTTCAAGTTGGAGGCCTCTTCAACACTTACTTTTCCTTCATTAGTTCTGACTGTTTTTTTGTTGTGATTGTTTTAGATTCATTTCTTCAGCATAAGTTTGGGTTTGAGTTCTTTGCTTTGTTTCTTTTAATTGGTAAATGGAAATGTCTGTTGAGCTCCTTGGCTTTACTGCATAAAGGAGGCTTAAAAGTCAGAAATCTGTGTATTCTTTCACTCTTGTTCTCTCACCTCACTCTCTCACTCCCTCTTTCGCTGACACTCTCTGTCCCCCTCCTTCTCTGTCTTCCCCCTTCCCCCCATCCTTCTCCCTGTTTTTGTATTGGCTTCATCCACCTGCCTCTGCCTCAGGAAAACACATGCCACGGCGTTATCCCTTATTCGATTAAACAGCATCCTGCTCTTTGTTCTTGGTCTGGCTGAGGATTGCTGTCCTGGATCATAGGTTCACATATGGTGATTTACGACGAGCTGTTTCCGTCAGTCTCCTGCTGCCAGGAGGCCATTTGTAGAGGGCTGGTGGCGCCTAGCACACTGCACTCTTTTGTCATAGGTCTTTAGAGAGAATCAGGTATTGCCACTCCCATGAGCCTCTGGGTTGAACAGTGCCCTTTCTCTCTGACCTAACATAGTATCAAAGGAATAACATGGTGCATAGATTTATGAGACACTTGGGAGCCAGAAAAAATGCCTGATGGTGCATGTTTTTTGGCAGTTATTGCCTATGATGCTGAGTATTAAAATATCACAACATGATTTAAGGGCTCAATCAATATGATTTAAGGGCTTGATGGCGGTAAAGATAAGATTCAAAATTTGCCTCTGATTTTGTAGGTCGGTGTAATTCAGCTCTAATTGAGACCAGTGGTCATCTTCTCTGATCAGCTTGGTTTGATAAATATGAAAGTATGTTTTTTTTCCACACTGATACTGCTAGCAGATGTTCACTTACAGTGTGACAAATCGATGTGTTCTTCCACATGACTGGGTTTTGGCTGTCTTTTCAGGTGGAGAAGTATGCGGTGGTGGAGAAATCGATAAAGCTGGAGGAGTCTCAGCCTTCTGTCTGGCCAGCACATGTAAGGGTTTGGTTCTGATACAATACATGAAGGTCCCAGGAAGCACTGCCAGAACTCAGACAATAGAGGGCTATTATGTGGAACATGGAATAATATTACTCCTCTGTATTTCTGTTGAACATGAGGTCATGGGAACTGACCAGAGCTCATTTCCATAGAAAAGCTGAGCATCTGGTATATAAAGTTCCTTTGTTGTTTGTCTTTTTTGGAGTTGTTTAATGAAGTTGTCTGGATCATCCAATACTAGAGTCCTCCATCAACCTCTTTCTGACTCGTCTCTGTAGGAAGTGAAAGATGACTACATTTTTGAATCGGAAATGGGCAGCCAGGTTCAGAAGACGAAACTCACCATCTTTCAATCTGTGGGGGACCCCCTTGTGTATGGGATGATTTACAGTACCAAGGAACCCAAAAGCGAGGAGGACGGGAGCAGTATGCCTCTTGTCCACCCCCCGTAAGCGCACCTCCTTTCTCCTTATACCCCTTTTCTTCTTGCGGATTAGGTGCCGTGTAATGTGGTCCCACAATCCCCTCATTTTACCTTCACCTTTTTCCTCCCACAGGTTCCTTATTGGCTCAAAGATTGATGCCGACCGGTGAGTTCTTTTACATATTTTGGCAAACCTCACTCCTTTCATGTAAATGAATTCAATGTTGCCAACTTGTTCAGTACTCTCCCGTTAAGTGAAATCAGTCACAGTCTTGCAAAGCAACTCAAAATGGTGGATTTCTTCCCCAAAGTATCACTTTTTCCAGGGCAGAAAAATGAAATAAATGGCACTGCAGTAGCACTAGCATTTAATGTGCCATAAAGGCTTTGTTTGTAGAGATTGATGGTTTGCAAGCAAGTTTTTAAAGCCATAAAGTACTGAATATATCTTTAACATCTCACTGTAAAATTCCTAGCTCATATTGAGGGAGTAGTTATACCCTTTTTCCACTGGTCTCAGTTAGCTATATGAATGGCTGAATGGTTTTATGCTGTGCATATTATACTTTAGAACTTTTTTTTTTATGGTTTTTCCCCTAAACTTTTGCCAACTATGGAAGCACTAGGCAAGTAGAAGGTAACTGTCTTTCCCTGCCCCCAGAATCTCTCCTACTATCCAAAAAATAAGGCACCTTTTCTAGAACTCATTATATTTATGTATTCTACATGGACATGGATGATGGTGATAAAGATGATCATTTTATTCTCACATGTTGTTGTATGGCTGTCAGAGTGGAGTGAAATAAAATATATTGGGCAGTGCCTTATTCATACACTGCAAAGTACAAGTTGTTGTGTTTGCAGCTACTTACTGTACCTAAGAGGTGAATTGAGAAACACAGTGATTGACTGTAGCAGGATTGATTATTAGTGTGAAATGAGTTTTAGCTTGTTTGGCCAGACTCAATTGTGAGAGGCCATCTGCTCCTGGTCAAAATCCTTTCAGCCACACTCAGGTACAGCCGAAGACTGGTGGAAAAGTATTTTCTGGGCTCCATCTGATGGAAGAAGGGAGTAATTAACTGACTAGATTCTAGCTGTTTTGCAAGGCAGTGATGTTCAAAATGTTCATGTGCATTCACTTTGTGAAATCACAAATTTATTTGTATAACAATGCATCTGTATCAGCCGGTCTTTTGTTGTCTGCAAAATGGAAACTCCTGATGTAATCTGTTCCTGTTTTTTAGAGTGGATTTATTTATGTCTGACATTGGACATTGTGTTTTTTATATGGGCTATAAACAAAATGTATTGTGATTTCAGATACAGGTCAAATTATGTGTTGTGTAATGGCTGCTGGTGTTGCAGATTCCTGAACCAGTATAAAGAGGTGTACGAGCGAGATGCAAAATGTCCGGTGAAGATGTCGCACAGCTCTGAGAGTGCAGGGAACCACAGCCACATGTCCCCCGAGAGGGAGATAGAGGTGAGGCCAGTCTGCCCAATCGGGCTCTTTTCCTTGCTCCATGTCCAGCATTGGCAGCTGTTGACCATTGGCAGGTTTGTTTCTCTTTGGCCGGAACAGACGGACGGGTTCTCCACGCTGGTCCAGTCCACGCAGGTGCTGGGGAAGGGCGTGAAGCACAGACCGGCACCCATCAAACTGCCAGCAGGATCAGGCAGTAGCTCCTCAGGTAACTCCCAGCACCTGACCTCTTCTGTTTTTGGTTTATTTCGAAGCAATACTGTCTTTAAAATGAGTGCTGTTTCACAAGACATAAAACTCAATGATGAACTCTTGGTTGGGTGGACCAAGCATGCATAACTCTGACTTGAAAGGGCAATTTAATGGTGCATGCTGGGTATGTCCAGCTGTGTTCATTTCTCAGGGTAGCATTTTCAGAAAGTTTTACAGAAAAATTCATTTCAAGCTCCAAGCTCAATGACGTGTAAGGGTTGCATTACCTTACTGGCATTAAGCGGATGCTCTTATCCAGAGAGACTTACATCTGTTACAGTTTTTTGTAAATTATTATCCACTTATACAGCTCGATATTTGCTGAGGTAATTGTGGGTTAAGTACCCTGCCCAAGGATACAGCAGCAGTGCCCCAGAAGGGAATCGAGCTGGCAACCTTTCAGTTAAGAGTCCTGCTTCTTAACCACTATGCTACACTGCCACCCCAGTGATAGTTGTAAGGCAAACAGGTGATTCCTCACAAAATGTCCGTTCACTCTTCCTCTTCTCTACCCTTTCTCCGGCAGGTAACCCTTTCAGCTCACAGCCAGCAACCAGCCACCTGAAGTCCACCACTCCACCACCTTCCAAGACCCTGTCCATCTCCAGGAAACACTCCATGGATCTCAGCCAAGGCAGCCACCAGTCTCCGGCAGCGCTCTCTCCGATGGGCTCGTCCCAAAGTGAGTGCAGCACAACTTCCCCACCTCCCTGCAACCCCCCCCCCACAAACACACGCACACCCCCCTCCTCGGCACCACGTGCTGATTGTGCATTAGAGACGGACGAACACTGTACTCATCTACCACTTTCTCTCTCTCTTTCCATCTTCTCAGGATCGGGGACCCCTAAACCGTCCACCCCTACCCCCACCAACACCCCTTGCTCCACACCCCTCCCTCCCGACATCCAGACCTCCACGCCCACCGCCACCCCCTCGGCCACACCCACCCCCCAGGACACTGTCACGCCCCCTCAGTCTGCCCTGCTCACCCCATTTGCCCCGCAGCAACTGGCCCTCAGCCAGCCCCTGCCGGTCATGACCATCCCCCGGTCAACCATGGTCACCTCCATCTCAACCGGTAACTCCTCCTCGCAGGTCATGACCAACACAGCGGGACTCAACTTCATCAACGTGGTGGGCTCTGTCTGGTGAGGACACCCTTCGGCTCCTTGGAAGTAGTCACTTGGGGAGAGATATGTCCGAGCACGCAGTCTCCACCCGGGCTAGTCCCCAGCTTTCTGTTACCGACATCTCCATTTACATCCCTTTCTCCCTCTGTTCCTCCCTGTTAGTAATCAATGTGAATGAATAAATGAGCTCCTTTTTAAATGGTGTTCTTCTGCTGCGATGTATCAGTACCTGTAGCCTTAACAGTGCAGAACTTGTCAGCTGAACTTGTGGTGCTTTCTCTTCTCTCTGGTGTTTCTGTGCCATCTGTGTATGTGTGGGCATCTTCATATCATCTGTTTTTGTGTTGCGCTGTGTGTGGTTCTGCCCATTCATGTGTGATTTTATATATATATATATATATGTGTGTGTGTGTGTGTGTCTTTGTGTTTCTGTATGTGTGTGTGTTTGTGCATGTAACATTGTATGCATATGTGGTTCTGCATTTGTGTGTGTGTGTGAGTGTGTGTGTGTGTGTTTGTGCATATAATGTTCTATGTACTTCTGCATTTTTTTGTGTGTGTTTGTGTTTGTGCATGTGCATGTTACATTCTGTATATGTGTTCTTGTGTGTGTGTGTTTATGTGTGCGTGTGTGTTTGTGTGTTTGTGCACATAACATTGTATGTATGTACTTGTGTGCGTGTGTGTTTGCAGCAGTCCCCAGACCCTGATGAGCGGCTCTAACCCCATGCTGGGCTGCAGTCCTGGCACCATCACCTCGGGGATCAACCTGGGTGGGATCCTGCCCCCGGGGGGTCTGATGTCAGGGGCACTTCCTGCTATGCAGTCAGCTGCACCAGCAGGTATTGTTGACATCACCATTCTGCAGAGCCAAGTCTTCATGTACAGACTCCTGTCATATGAACTCATTTGAATATACAGAGAGGTGCTCTAGTTCAGTAGCTTTTAATGTTCTTGATTGTGTGTTTGTGTGTATATTCTTATACATTTTATTTTTACTTTTTAATATATAAATGTATAAATGTTTAGAGTATATACTTATATTTTCCACCCCAAAAGGTATAGGAAAAAAATGGTGTAGGATAAATTATAGCTTTCATTTCATCCTCCCAGGGAGTCCATTTGGTTTGAACAATTCCCCAGGTCTCAGACCCTTGAATCTCCTCCAGGTATGGCATTACGAACATAACTTTTAGTTAATAATGCCTCGTTGTGTATCTCACTGATGGTCTTTTGACCTCTCCTGGTCTTTGTCACGCGTCAGATCCCCACCGGCCCTGTGATCTTCAACTCCCTCCAGCACCAGCTCTCCCAGTTCTCTCCTCAACAGCAAGGCAGCCATTCCGCCACCTCCAGCCCCCAACAGCAGGCGGAGCCAGTGAGCACACTGTGTCACCTTCTTTCACACACGGATATACATAGCTACAATACTGGTCAAAAGTGTGGGCACACCTCATCAAGATAATGGGAAATGTGCATTCAAGGACATTTTGATTGAACGACTTATGCTTAAATGCTTGAATTTTTTTTTCTTAGGCATCAACATCAACATGATTTATATTTGTCTATGTGTGAATTTCTTTTTAAAAAATTTCAAAAAGGTTTTTTTGGCTATTTTGAATAGCCAAAAAGAATCTAAAATATAAGATTTGCTTATAACACTTTTTGGTCACTGCATAATTCCATTTGTGTTGTTTCGAAGTTTTGATGTCTTTACTATTATCCTAAAATGTGGAAAATGGTAAAAATAAAGAAGGGTGTGTCCAAACTTCTGACCAGTACTGTACATAGACAGTGAGCAGCAGCAGTGAGCACACAACAGGGAGAGCGAACAGATACAGAGGCACACACTGACCAACCCCCACACCGCGACACAAAAGAAGTAAGAGATGTTCATGAGTTGATGGTGATGGTGCTTGTTGAAGTGGAGCTTCTTTCAGTAATGCAAGGTCTGTCTGTGACTCCTTTAGACATCTGATCAGAGTGTGGGCGGGTCAGACCAGGGCCTGGCCAGTCAACAGACAGCAGTGATCAACCTGACAGGAGTGGGTGGATTCATGTCTCCTCAAGCTGCAGGTATGGATCCGGTCACTGACTGTTCATTTGCGCATCAGCTGCAATGTCATGCTTCAGAAATTGAAAAATTGCACCTTTATGCATTCTCCCATGTTATTTCAGTTTCTCCATTGTGCTGAGTGACATTCTGCATACACCTCTTACCTCAGACTCCAAAATCCCTGCTGTGAAGTATTGGTGGTGCAGTTTTCCAGCAGTAAAAAATATGGCCCTCCTCTGTCCGTGTCGTAAAAACACATTTGTTAGTCTCGCATGTCTAAAAATGGAAATTAAAACGGACAGCTCACGAATGTGTTTCAGCTTTAGAAAGCTACATATTATACTTTGACAAAGGCTTTCTTCTTTTTTTTTTGAATTGTACTTTGGAATCAAATGACCCCACCTGCTGGACCAAAAAATGCTATTGTCATGCTTTTTATCCCTAAAGCAGTGCTCTAGTTTGACTTGTTAAAATAATTATTTCATCTTTAATGAGTAAATAACAAATTTCCACCCCCAAAATTGGCACAATCACAAGCATTCTGAAACGTTTGGATAAACCATATTAGAAAATAGTGTATCCTTAGTGATACTTCTCTTTTGGCTTTCTTGGGTTTTCCTTTTCTTTTGGCATCTCCTGCAAATTCACTCAATCTTCTGCGGACATAAATTTAGCTCAGTAGTTTTTTGGGGTTTTTTTGGTCAATTTTAACTCACGGCTGACCTCTTGACTTCCATTTCCCCTCTCTCCTGCCGTGCTAGCTGCATGTCTGCTTTTGTTTTTTTTTTGTTTTCTTTTCTCCTTGTTTTCCTGCTCCTTACTCTAACTGTTCCCCCCTTACCGCACCTCTCCCCCCATAGTGCTGTCCCAGCTGGGCTGTGCCCTGGACAGAACTGGGCCTGGTCTGCCAGCGCCGGAGCTACAGCTCACCTCTACCTTACAGCAGCAGCACCAGCAGCAGATACAAGTAATCCAGCAACTTCACCTTTGACCTCATCCCCTCTGCACATCTGATGCTCCAGAATATAACATCTAGAGAGAGAATTACCATGAGGGACGTGTATGCATAGTGCTAGTGGGGAAAAAGAAAATGTTAGCTATGGTCCCTGATTCTTAAGTTGGATGCTGTTTATATTTTCTTGTTGTTGTCCATGTCCTTGTGTCTTCATATTTATAACACGTACACGTATATCTGTTTGGAAGGTAAAACCTTCAAGAAATGAATATGAAGGAATCCCTATGAAATGGGAGAACTGAACATATTTGTTAAGGCCATTTTATGTCTCTTTTTTATCAGCATTCAAGGAGTGCTCGTGGCACATCATTTTTAAAGTACTATATGCCTTCTAATGATACTTCCCATCTCAGGCATGCTGAAATAAGACTCCATTCAAAAGTCATGTGTTTGGGTAGGGATGACCTTCTTTTAACACTGTGAACATGAAAAAAAACATGTAGAAACTTGAATATTCCAAAAGGTTAAATTCTTGTTTTACTAGCATGTGGAACAAGTAATCATAACTGGAAGTTGCTTTGGTGATAGATATCTGTACATTTGTGCATGCTGTTTTATTTCTGTTTGAATTTTTTTTTCTTCTCATCTGAGGCTGGAACATTATCCGCCCCCACTTACCCACAAACCCATTTAATAATACGTTTAACCCTCACTGGCAAAGCGTGATGCAGGCGTTGAGTTGAAGTTGCTGACTTACTGAAATCTCTGAACATAAAAAGAGCGTGGGCCTTTACTCAGAATACCACATCCACTCCGTCGCTGATGGCGAAAGTGCAAAACACAGGCGCCCCCTTGCAGATGTCCGTGCCACTGGTGCTGCTTGACTGTCCTTCGTTGTCTGAGCGTGGGTTTGTTTGTCGGTCACTCAAAGCAAATGTTTGACTTTTTTTTTCCATCGTTCTTGTTTTCATTTGTTCATTCTTGACTCCAACCCTTTGCTCCCTACCCTGCCCCACCCCCAGGTCCATCCCAGCTGTGCTAAGTCAAACGTTTGCGATCACACTTGGGTGTCGTCTTCGTTAGAAGCCCTCTGTGACCGCCTCTCCTCACTCTCCTCACACTTGTTTTCTCTTTCGCCACGTCTAGTTGCGATTCTTGCAGCACCAAATGCAGCAGCAAATGGCTATGGTGGCGGGGGAGGTTCAGCCAGCGCTGCCACGGCAACCTTCCGCCAGCCAACCAAGAAGTAAGAGGAAGCGCAGCACGCCGCAAGCCCTCTCCAGATCATAAACCTCACCAGGAGCCGCCGTGATGACTCATCACTTCTTCCCCCCATTTCCCCTCCGAAGACTTTGATCCATACTGTCTCCTCTCATTAATGTTGGCGTTAGCAGTTCACCACATCAGCGGCGTGTAGGCTCAGAGTTCTTAGAATTTGTAGCTGTGAAAAGATGTGGCCGCTGGGCTGGTGGATCAAGCAGGCAGGATGTTCACGTAAGGACTCCAAGGACGAACAGGAAATGAAAGGATCGTACAGTGTTAAGTATCTTTTTTTTTTTTTTTTTTAAATATGGTTTCCTTAGGATGCATGGCGTCCTTCATAAAGGGGCTGTCACTCTTTTTCTCAGAATACAGAGCCCTGACAGTGTTTTTCCCTCTACAGTTTTAGAATCAAACACGTGCACATGATCTTGATGATGGTGCCAGATTTCCTCCAGACCAGCCAAAGGGGGGTTGGCAGTGTGGAGCAGGGATTTCTGCTGGACCTGCTCAAATAAGGGGCCTGCTTTAACATGCAATGTGTGCATTTTATGTGTCTGTTTTAAAAGAATAATGTTTTATTCACACGAGCAAGTTTAGACTCATAAGAGCCACGTGTGCATCACCTTTTTTGGTTACAAATGTGAATTTTGTAAAGGCTCTTTGACAGCCATTTTATTGTGATAAGAGAGTTAAATATGTATATATTGACAGTGGAAAATAAACCTTTTAGGAGAAACTGAACTATGTAAAACTTGTGTTGTGTGGTCTTTGCTATGTAGTCTTTGATGTATGTGATGCTTATCTGTTTAAAGTTCCTGTGGTTCCATATTGTGACTTCATCACACCAGGGTGCATTTCCATACGAGAAGTAAGGATGTTAGATTGTGTTACACCTGATGACCAGGGATGGTTCCCATTTTATTAGCGTATTTGGAAAAAATGGCAACCTAAAGCTAGGTTAAGGTATGTATTGTACCACTAATCAAAAGTAATGAACTGCAATGACAACTATAAGAGTAGTTGGATATGTCATTGTCTGCTCTTCCACCCTTAACAATGCAAGTCTAACCCAAATTCAACATTGTGTGTTTGCCGCACCCTGATGTCTTACCTGTTTCATTTTCATCTAGTTTTAAGTTACGACAAAAGACATCACTGATTAAAAAAGGAACAAGTTGGTCAGACAGCAAAAAACACTTGTTTCAAGCACAGACTCAGTCCTACAGTGGGGATTCGAAAATGACCAGGAGCCCACATCAGTAGAAGAAACTGGCTTCTTTCCACCCGGTGTAGGGGGGGTAGGTCAGCCAGGTTCACCTCATTGCTCCAATTCTGACAACCTGGGACTTGTGTGGGCACCTGTGAGTTACTCAGATACCATAAGGAGGATACGCCTATCCTCCAACAGCATTTATCTCCTGGTTCACTGTGGAATCTGTAGTGTGAAAAATAGTTGCGATAGGCGTGCGTGTCTAATGCAGGTTTGCATGTACCTCATTCTGCACTCCTGCATGGGTAGGCAGTTGTCATTGCAGTGGTGACAGGCATAAATGTATAATTTGTGGCTGCTAACATTGGATGCAAAACTGGAAAAAATACAAAAAAAATAACAGGAGTGACAGATTATGAATCATGGGATGGTATTGGTGCTGACCAGCAATATTTAATTTTGCATTGATGATTTGTAAACTTTTATGCATTTTATTATTCAAATCACACAAATTCTCACAATCTTTGTATTATAATTAATTGCTAAAACTTGTTTTTTTTTCTTATTTAAATCTAATTATGGGCAAAGGTCATTAGAATGAATGCATCTGATTTCAGTGTGTTATGGCATTTTACAGATACTTGTTGGGATACTTTGTTCAATAAATGCTGTAGCTAATCTACAGTAGTTACTACCTGGCAAATGAATAAATGCTTTCTACTGATTGTATATCACTTGGCCAGCTGGTAACTTGTGACTGAACATAAACATTAGTCGCTGTGCTGTTGTGACTTCTCTCCCATATATGTTGCAACCCAGTTGGTGCTGTGTATGGTCGTGTAAATGTTCAGCAGCTTCTCAAAAGTAAAGAATATAGTTAGCGTTAACTGAACCTTCACCTTCTCAAAAGCAAAGAATATGGTTATTGTTAACTGAACCTTCAGCTTGTCACATATGGTAATTTCCAACTCTGCATGAATGAAAACCATAAAAAGTAGGGGCCTACCCCTGGGGTTTCAAGGTATGGAATGCTCTGCACCTTGAGAATGAATGAAATATGCTACAAATGCTGTTGGGGTGACTATCAGTAAAGCTCTGATGGCTGAAAAGTCTGCAGGGTCCTTTGCAAAAAGGCTGAGAAACAAGTTAGGAATCCATTCCCTGACATTTCCCTTCCCAGTAACCTGCTACATTGGTTTGCCATCACTTTAAATGTGACTTTAAATAACCACTAGGTGGCAGTGTGCTACTCATCAACATTTCAATGAAAAATCTTGATAAATTTTTTGCCTTTGTAGAAGTGGCAGCCTTCCTTGATATAGGTGATGCTAGCAAAACAGTTACAGGTATGCTTTGATTTCATCTCAATCTGTTCTGAAAAACAAATGCAGATTTCAGAAAGCTCTTGAGTGAAGCTAATTGAGTGTAGTACCGAATGGCTGAATTTGTATGATTTTGTACAAATGAGTAACGCAATGCTCTTGTTTTTGCAATGTCTTGCACAGTGGGAATTGGCGTTGGGACTCACAGCATCAAAGCAGCAGTTTTGCTGCCATCTTCCGTGTTGCTTTAAAACACACACATTAAAATGAAATTAACAGTTGCCTGTTGGGACCAACTGGCATGTCTCTCACGTTTGACCCTCAGTGGCTGGAAATGTTCATGTTTTGTGTGGAAATGATGCTGTGCCCCTGCATATGGCATGTCTGGGTATGACTTCAGCAAATACCAATTGATTTCACTGTGAAATAGCTGGCCGTGATTCCAGTGGAAGCCAAAACTCCAGTTCTTTGAATAAAACTGTAGAAAGCTACACTCCAAGTGCTGTGGGAGCATTCCTTCCATTCGTTTCATGATGGTCCAACAAATGTCCATATGCACATTACAAAACCATAGAGGAATGAAACCTGTCAAAAGTCATGTTTTTTTAGTTAAGATCTCAATCAACTGGTCTACTGAGAAGAACGATCATGTTCAGGCACTGGTGTGTGGTTTTAGACTGACAAGAATCTAATCCCCTAATGTTCATGATTGACGTGAATAGTTGTGAATGATGACAGGTTGTCCAAAACTTACAGCACAAGGTATGAAGAAAAAATAGTGTCAAATATTCATACTTCAACAATGCACGTCTTTTGTGTGACCACCCAAACAGAGATACAGAGATAATGTATATCAAAAAGCAATACTGTGCACCTCCAATTAGACATCATCCACAAATAATAAAAGAAGCATTGGAGGTGGCTGAAAGCTCTGACTTAAACATTTATGTACATAAAAAAACATTCCACTGACTTTGTAAAGGACACTATGCACCAAAGCAGACAGCACCGTGAGTTGATGCTTGTGAGATAAATGGGTTTTTTTTACAAGGTTTGTTTGTGATCTTGGCTGTATTGATTGCATTGTGAGCCGCAGCTCAGCTGAGCGTGAAGCAGATGGAGACTGCCTGCCAGGATTCAATCAGAGCTGCGCCCATGGGCCACGGACCACTGGCCTATCTCCTGGCACCTCCTCATCAGAGAAGAGTAATTGATGTCCCTCACAGCATGTGTCATCTGTGGCTCCATTGATCCCAGATCACCTCTGAAATGAAGATGACAGCCAATGATAGCATTGTTGGTAAATTCTCATCCAAGAACTGTGACCACATTAATTATTAAATTTGAGTATTTTTAGAGCACAATAGATAAAAAGTGTTTCTGTTTTTGCAGTTTTGCTTTGGTAAACAAGAATTGAACAGACTCTGTTTAAATTTTCAGTGACTACTTTGTTGGCCTTTTCACCCTCTAGTGTCTCTAGTGGGAAAAGATAATTATGGGTACTCATTCTCTCAGTTAGCGAGTGTTTCCACCATGTCTAGGTCTGCTTCCTCTAGTTGTTACTGAAAAACACATTAAGAAACAGTACAAAACATCAGAAAATACTCAGAGACAGAATCAGTATATGCCAAATAAAAGGGTAGGATTGTTGTATTATTTTTTAACTATCATTGGATTGCCTTTTTGCTCACTTTACTAAAGAAAAGATGCATCAATGCATCATTTTTAAGGCGATCATTAGAATGTGTCAATGGAAAACTGTCTGTCATGAAAACTATCAATGGAAAACATTGTCAACATCCAAACTCTGATGAAAATACCAAAGGCTGTGTGTGTTTCATTATTTTGATTCAAGGTCTTGTGAAACATCAGACTCTTATAATGGCTTAATGACTTCTTGAATTAACACAGAAGGTCTGAAGGCGAGTTTGACCTACTTTTATGATGTAAAGACAGGATCCCTCCACAAGTCATTTTAAATTCACAAATTCAACACCAACCAATTGGTCTTTAACCTGTTCATACAGACGAAAAGTTTAACCCTCGAGAACCCTTGAAGTGTAACCCTTCCTAAAATATGAATGTTCTTGTTCATTACTGTGAACCAATTAAAACTGGCAGTTCTACTTACGCAGAGGGAAGTTCAGCCTTGGACTTTGGCAGGTTTTATGTGACAGTTTTCCACAATCTAATGACGGTCTGCTTTGTATATTGGTTAATATAACTGCCATGATTATGGAAAGTATTGGTTCTGATGCTACAGTGGCTAGATGTTCTTTTTACATATATTTGAATATCGCAGACAGCAGTGGGTAGCTAGCTGACTGCTGTTCACACCCCTTCTGCTGTGAGAATATTATATTATTTACAGTGAGGCATTAATGTGCGGTCCATGATATATCATTGTAAGCCTACTTACTACTGTAAGTCAGCTTGTCAACTAGAAATGTAGTGATCTGGATAACAATGAGTATAGATTGCCAGGAAGTTGTTTGAGGTGTGTTTTTTTTTATTTATGGAACTAGCTGTCAAACCCTTGGTACAATGTTTAGAACTAATGTTTGTATTTTTCCCCATTGATGTTTGTTCAAATGTGATGCACTGATGTGTTGGCCCCAGCCCTAATCTCCAGCAGCAGTCCAGCGACTGCTGTCTGTGTCTGTAGTTATCAGTTCTTGGGGATTAGGCAGGTGCCTGGACTTCAGTAATCTTCACACGCAACTCTGGTGCTTGCCTGCACGCCGCTAAACCAATGACAGGTGTCATTATGGACTTAGGTGGCAGAAAGTAAGCTGCCCTGTGTGGCTGGGCTGTCAATAACCTGGAGACTCGCTGTCCATCAAAGCTGAGCTATCAGCAGTGCCGGACGCTCAGCTCAAGGTTATTTTTCTTCTAGCTCTCCTTCAAACTAACTCACGTACGCAAAGCCACTTTTATGCTTTTCAAACTTAGTACAACACATTGTGCATGTAGTGGTGCAGTGCACTCAACAATCTTTCCACATTGCTGAACAGGGGTCTTATGAGTAATGTTTTGCTTTCTGCTGTTATCACTGACTGCATTTGGAGCTCATCGTTCTTGTTGAAATAAAAATGTTGTTTGGAGATTGACTGGTGATATTGTCACTCTCTTTAATTTGATATTTTTACATTGCAGCTCTGTCCATGGATTTGTTTATCAAAATATTTTTACATTGGTGTGTTCCCTACAGCATTTCAACACTCATGACTCGTGGATAGAGGTAATAAATTGTAAAGAAAATGCTAGGCATAAACGAAAATCAAAAGCCTGTATAACATTATTTATGTAACTGTGATATAACAGCAATGTACTAAACACCCATACTTTTGAGTGTCATTGCCCTGAACATACAAACAAAGAAATCTCTTAATGAAGGCTTACTAAGCATATTGCACAAGAGCTGCCTTTATGACAGTATAGTAGGTCATGTTAATATATCCCTTTCTAATGATATTGTATACCTCCTTTTGTACTTCGCTTTCCATGTGTATATCTGTGCGCATGTGCATGTGTGTGTGTGTGTGTGTGTGTGTGCATGTGCGTGCGTGTCGGTGTGTCTGTCTCTGTGAGCATCTACAGATGAGAGTGTGTGTGTGCATATGTACTTGAATGTGTGTGTGAGTGTCTGCGTGTGTGAGCGCTTGGGCATGCTTGTGTTTGTGTGAAGGGGTGAATACATGCATTTTTATTTAGAGTACACTGGCCTTCAGTAAGATAATGAGGACACAGTGGACCTCTGAGAAGACATGCTACAGATCTCAATGTTGGTGAAAGAGTTCCCTCCATTGCTGGTGCAGTCTGGGTAGGAGGAGCTGGAGGAAATGATGTTCTTGAGTCTGTGGAGGGCGATGACCAGCAAGAGGAGCAGAAAGAGCAGCAGGCTGAGGAAGATGGAGACGTAGATATAGATGTTCTCCAGTCGGCCGGATGAGGAGGAGTCGACTGCTGTGGACACAGAGGTGGGCATGAGCTTCAGGAGGGTCCCGTTCTCTGGCAGGGTGCCATTAAAATCCACCATTGCTGGGACATCCATACCAGACATCCTGAGACATCAGATCAGGGGAGAATCCAAAGGATGCAACTCACTCCATGGAGGCAGTCAAATGCAGTCATGTGTGAGATTCCCCATCATTGTCTACCTGTAAAATGAAGTATGTAGCTTGAGTTCATATAAATTGATATTGTAGCATTCATTAGACCAGTGTTTCTCGATCCTCCTCCTGGAGGCCCACTGTCCTGCATATCTTCTATCTATTCTTGCTCCGAACACACCTGATTAGTGTGATTAACATGCTCTTGACTAAATCAGGTGTGCTCAGCTAACCAAAAATGCCACTGATGAGTTCAGTCAGGTAGGTAGAGCAGGGAAAGATGGAAAACATGCAGAGCAGGGGGCCCCCAGGAGCACGATTGAGAATCAGTGCATTAGACCATTCATTAGAACTTAGACCATGGTCTCTCAAAGAATCAGAGGCTTTCCTTCTTGAAGAATGGTCTGAAGCAATCCAAAACTTGTGTGATAACATTCCAAGAGGGACTGAAGCTGTGCTGAAGGCAGAGGGTAGCCCAACTCTTTATTAGTCAATAAATATTCATACATTGGTGTTTCCATTATTTTTCTCCCTCCTGTATATGCATGTATGCACTTATATCTCACGCAAACACTTGCCAAATGATAAACTGTTATGAGAGGATAGAAGTAGTACAACAGACAAAAAAGAGACCAGCTCTCTCACAGTGATGAGCTTCCCTTGCCTTACCACTGGGGTCAACGCTCCATTTTGTGTGTTTCAGACAAGCTACTGTAGGATCGCCCATAAAGCCAAGTGTTGGCAATTATTCACATGCCCTTCAGCTGACGGTGGCCTGAATCAATAGGCAGCAATGACTTCAAAGGCAGAGTGGCTTTACCACGCTGAGGGGGACTGTCTGCTCTCTCCCTCCATTGGTCACACAGCGTGAGATGTGAAATTATCTACCAGTTCCCAGCATCCTGGGTGACTGCGTGTGTTCTGCTCACCCAGAGAGACCCAGCATGCTCTGACTAAGACAACGCCTAGTGCTGGATTTTGTAGTTATGAGACACTTGTGTGGAAAGGACACGTTGTGCTTTTAAATTACCTTTCCCGCTTCGATTTTGAGTGACCTGAGTCACTCTTTGCTTTGATGAAATAGAAGGCATGCTGGCATGAGGAGTGAAATGTATGTGTCTTTTCAGAGGGGGTCCTCTGCAAAGCTATTACTACAAAGAGTCCTTCAGCTTTTCTATACAGTGTGTCCCCTCCACTGAAAAAACCTCAAGCTGGTACTGTAATAATGCTTGCCAATGCCTACATGTGCCGATGGCTATGTCTCCAGAGACTGTGAATGAGTGCAAATCTTCTGTGAAGATCTTGCAGTGTTCATAGACTACCACATGTCCTTTACCCACAGGATCCACGGGAAAGGGCAATATTTATCCTCTTTTCACTGAATTCACAGGTGCTTCGTCAATTTGCTTGTGAAATGGTGCCTTCTTAAGCACTTGGTAGAAAAGATTTCATTCACTAAGCCTGGCCAGCACTGTAGAGTAGTAGCAAAAGACCTTTTAAGAGAAACTTCCAGTTTTGAAAAACAAGCAGAGCACTGTTGTTGTACCATATAACTATGTAATTACCCTAAACTGCCTCATTAAATGTATAGCTGTATAAATGAATAACGTAAAATCTAAAAATAATAACTTTGACGTAGAGATACGAGGAGGACATGTCACTCTTTTGTATTGTGTTTATTATCAATATGTCTTTTCAACAGTTACAGGAATTAGACTTACTTTTTAATATTACGTTCTGCAAAATTCATAACGGTAGAGTAGATCATGATCATGTTCACGCTTTGTGCAACCAAAATCTAGGCAACCAAAATCATTGGTCTTATGTCATTATTTGCTTGAAAAACAGTCCATTTGTATTGGACTGGGGAGTAGATAACCTAAATTATAAAGTGAAGGTCATGCCCATGTTCATTTTGTTTTAGCCAGTAAAGACTAATTGCATGACATCTGCTACGAAATGTCCTGACATTCTGCCGTCATGTGAGGAGAATAGCCATGACGCTCTGTGTTTGTCTCTTGAGCATGGATCTGCAGACTCTGCACTCATTTGACATCATGGAGCTGATGGCAATGATGAACATCATATCACATAAATATCACAATAAATAATGCATTTAAATAAATGCAATGAATTACTCCCAGGGCTATGGTTATTGCTGCAGAGACACTACTACTTTCACCTGGAACACCAGATAATGTGAGCCTTATCATTTTTTCAAACAGGGAACAGATGAAGGTTGTGGTAGTGTAAAAGGACAAGTAAGATGGTGAATTATTTAAATAGTTCCTGGATGAAAATGATATTGTACTTTTTATTTCAGAAACAATGAGTGGTTCATCTCAAAAAGATTGTGGCAAAATCTGGCCTTGCAAGATTCAATGCCTATTCTGCTACAAGTCTTAGGTAAGTGAGAATAAAATCCTCTTATACAGATGGAGAACTAAAAGTATACAGAGATCCATCAGCTTCAGCTGCAGCTGCAGCACACTCTATCAGAACTGTGAGGAAGGAAAGCTTTCTTCACACAAGATTGTGATTCAGACACAAATTCCAGCTCAGATTTTAATACATAATGCTCGGTTGGATGCATTAATCTGAAGTTAACGTCAATCACCACTTTTTAAAAATCTCAGTCAGCTGAATGGTTAAAAAAGAGCATGGCTCTTCAAGTCCAAGAATGGAAATCATAGATGTACTGCTAAAAGTTACAGCATCTTCTCTTTTGGTTTATATGTGGTCAATATGCAGCTTGAATTAACCCAATAATACCTGAAAAAAATAAGATTAACATTAATATATTTGTGTTCCTAAAATGACTCATTTTGTTTAGTCTCCCCAACCCTGTGGCTGTGAATTCTGTTTCCTGTCTTCTGATCTCTTCATGTGTCTTTACTGAAGTCCTGAGCACATTTCTTTTCTGAGCACGTTTCTTTTCTTACAATTTCTCATTTTAGCAGCACAGTGATTCTCAAAGGTGCACTTTGCTCTGCAGAGCGTTTCAGTTTAAAGATGAGGATTTTGCATTGCACCAGTCATTTATTGATGAATCATTCGGCTTCATTCACTGCCACCCCCTATGAGGAAGATGAATGAAACTAAAAGATGCAGCCGTGAAAATAACTCGGTTGAACAAACTCAGCACAATAATTCTGCCTGGCTGCTTTTCAGTGATCTCTGTTGGTTGGTATGTACACGTGCATATATCTTTCCCAGAAATGTGCACATGTTCCCAAGTTAGTCTGTACATGAGTCTGCACATGACAGACAAAAAGAGCAACACAGAGGCTGGGAGGGGTCCGTCCAGCAGTCGTTCATGTCTCACATCTTTTGTCATGCATGCTGTGTTTCAACATTTAAGTGTCTGTTGTGACTTTCTCTAAATTAACTTTACAAGGACAAATATAGTTTTGTGTTTGTCTAGACATATTTCTCTGTTATGTTCACCTATAAAAACTATTATTTCTTTTTGAATCGATAATTGTAATGCCAAGAGATCAGTGACATTTTGTGTGTTGTCGTTAGCTGTGTAAAGAAGAGGAAAAAAACACTTACCTTTAAGCAGGTAGGTATGGCAGTCTTCTATTTCACATTCTTAAAATCTCTTTAATCTCAGCCTTCTATACAATTATCCTTGTAATTTACAAGCTCATATCAAGGGGGCTCTCAACAACAGAGGAGTATTCACTTTCCTTGAATAACAGCAGAGAGAGAAAGAGTACCACACTAGCACAGATAGGAAATAAGTAATCACAGAGATGTGTGGATTGTATTGACCAGGCTGTTGCTCTCACTACATCTCTCTCTCTCTCTCTCTCTCTCTCTCTGCTTCTCTCTTTCTGTCTGATTTTCTACCTCCCCCTCTCTCTGTTTATCTCTCTCTCTCTCTCTCTCTCTCTCTCTCTCTCTCTCTCTCTCTTTCTTTCTTTTTCTCATGGCAGACTGCAGCTCATCCTAATGACAACACTGGCAGACTGCTGCCTGCAAATACCCGTGGACTGTTCAAATTGTACAAATTAATATATGACAACATTTATCCCATTTACTGATTTCATGTATTTTTATATATTGTATGAAGAAGATGGGTTTAAAACCATGCGATTTCTGTTACTACAGTTGCATTACATGTGTTATGCGTGGTTTTAATTTGGAAGATTTTTAAAATTGGAATCAAAAGTTAAATGGCAGCCCGTATCAGCAGTACTCATTGTTTATCATCTGGTGAAAAAATATGTCTGAAAACATATCAATCACTCATTCCAAGCTCTTATGTTCAGCCCCTTGTTTTACATTTTTGTTGCAAGTCAGTAGTCAATAGATGAATAACAGCAGTGGTGCCTGAGATTTAGATGTCCCTAATAATCAGAAAATGTATATGAAGGCATGACTGAGTTATGAGAGCTGGTGGGAAAAGATGCCACAGTGACATATGGTTTCACATTCCCCAACATGTGGCAGAGGTGGGCACTGAATATCAATGTGGTCATTATCTCCTCGCTACAAGCACTGTTGTGTTTTGAGGGCTTTTCTGAAGAGTGGTTTGGAGATGGGATTGGGTGGATCTCAACCCGGTTAATGAGCGCTTTAAAAAGAAGAAAGAGAAACATGCGTTTTTTTGGGGGTCTTGTGTTTTGGTTTGAACAGGCTTTATCACCTTATTGCTAGTGCAAAGCAGATGTGAAACTGGAACTGAATGTGGAACAGAGCATTGGAAATATGCAATTTGTAACTTAAGATTTAAGAGCAAATCTAACAAACAATCGCAACAGCAAACAGAAGCAAGCCTTGTTGGTTCTTGTTCGGGCTGTGCTGGGCGCCTGTGCTGAGTCCAGACATTTGTGCCTCTTGTTTAGGGGGAAAGAGGGGATGGGCAGCCCACAAAGCTGGCTCCCTTCTGCCAGTTTGCACAACCCTCCCAACGGACGGTTTGGAGCGCAGAAGCGAGAGGCGAGCTGTCTTTGGGAGCTTCCTTTTGATTCCCATAATTCTTGCGTGGCCTACGCTGGTCCTGTGGGCTCGCTAATTATATCTGCTCTGTGGAGTGGTGACAGTGTGCATGTTCTGCAGGACTTCGATAAGAGCGCAGCGCCAGCTCTCCTTTTGTCACTAATCCCAGAGGGTGTGAAAATGGCAGAAGAATCCCCCATCCACGACTGCGAGATTTAGACCACATTAATTCCTGTGTGTCAATTTCCATGCCTGTAACAGGAAGCGCTGTATGTACTACCAAGCCTCAACATCATAGGGTCTTTAGCGCTTATTAAGAAGGTGATGTACTTTAACTTTGAGGTTGAGAGCTGATCATGAATACGCCACAGCTTCGGTTACTGATCCTATTTCGGGTTTTGTCATCGATGAAGGTGTTAGGCATGTACCCATCTGCCACGGGGCTTTTGCGAAAAAAAAAAAAGCGTGACGTGTCAATCAAGATGATCCTGCGAAATGAGAAGCCGGATCGCAGATGAATACACTGAAGCATGTCGCTCTTACACACTGGGGTGAAGGATCTGTTTGCCCGCCCTCTTTGACTCTCCCTGGGGAGATGGTATTACTACTGGCACTGGGCAATGTTCTACAGTAAGTCTGGCTCAGGCTCTCACTGGAAGCACAAGTCCTTGACCCTCTTCTCCAGCTGAAAGAATTCTAATCGTTGAAGCTTCTTGAGGCTACAAAAAATTCCAGGTAAATCCACACACGCAAACAGACACACACAAATACACACACACACACACACACACACACACACACACACAAAACAATATCTTGCTCACTTTCAGAGATCCAGACCTAGGTTTTAAAAATTAATTGAACTGGACTGAGAATGTTATTGGAAACACTGTACAACTGCAGAAATGGTAAAAATAAAACATTGAAAGGTGAGTGGAACATGACATACATCCTATTCTGCCACATTTGCAGTAATAATATGCTCCAAAATTGATGAATACTTAAATTGGGACTTTACATTGAGGAAAAACAACTTATAAGCTGAGTTATACTCTTAAAGTTTCAGTATATGAACATAACTCTTTGCTTTTTAATGTATAACTGCTGCTTAAAAGTCAAATCAATTCAAAATTATGGGCAAGAAAAAAAATGCTTCTCAAGTGTCAGTTTTAAAGTAAAGAGGATACAGAAAACTTTGAATTGCAAAACCTTGTCCTTCGTCAATCCATAATTCATAAGTTTGACACAGAGGGATGTTCGCTGTGTGGAGACAGTGCTGAGTTTTTTTTACTGAAACATTTTCCAAAGGGACCATAATCTATTCTCCATATAACGTACTGCAGTGCATTTCCAAAGGTGATATCCTGAAAGTATTTAAATATTTCAGGAGTGAAAAAAAGCGCATCATAAAAGTATAAACATTATTTTCAATGCAAATAACTATGAAATGGCTTCAGACATTTGTGTTGAATGGTGTCATCCTGTATCAACCTTTACTGCACAGAGCAGCCACATATTTCAATCAAATCAAATAAAATACATATTTTATCAATTATTCTGTAGAGCAGAGAAGTAAGTTTAATTAAAGAGCACATATTGTATTCACACAGTCCTGTTATATATATTTATGTATATGTTAATTCTAATTTAAAACAGAATATACAGCATGTGCTTTGCCTATTAAAATGAAGGTTAAGAGGCCAAGTTTGGTATTAATATAGATGATGCCCTGCATTTCAAATGCATATTGAATAAAGTGTACCAATACTAAATTATCCTCTCATAACCTATTGTGTGTCGCATCTTTAATGCATTGCAAAATTCTCTTGAATAAATAACCATGCCATTTGGGGGTTTCACAGGTCACTAATAGAAGATGAAAAGCACCTCCCGCAATTACCAGAGCCAGAGGGTTACCCATGATTACCTTACCTTAAAATTCTAATTGTGTGTCCTCCTCTGACACAACTTATGTGAGAGGTTGTATTCTTAGACATTAAAAAGATTACCTCCCGCCCATAAAAATAAACAGACACTAAAGTATATTGTACAGCATAGCCCTCCAGCATGAAAACAGGCCTTGAGTAATCATTTCTGTTTCACTTTATATATTGTTTATCAATATTCATTTTACAAAATTTTAGATATAAGCTAAATACTACTACTACTGCTGCTGCTACTGCTGCTGATGTTGCTACTACTACTACTACTACCATTACTACTACTACCACCAATAATAATATTAATAATAATTTGACCAAGACCTTGCATTCTGCATTGTAGGTGTTTTCTCAATTCTCACAGTGTTGTCTTTCACAGGTTGTCTGGATGATGCCTCTGCTGTAATTGTGATTTGTCAATTGTGTGTCACTGTGAGAACAAACAGAATATTTTGTCCCTTAACAGGGAGCACAAAATGATTCAGATATTTTCCTGTAAAATTAGACACTTTGAGTCATTCCTGCACAGTCCTCCTGCGAACCACTGATTGAAACACTCTGCCAGGAAATGCCTGTACCCACAAAGACCAACTCAATGCAAATAGTCAGTTAGTCAAATTTGGCAAAATTGCTGTGATTATAACCGCAGGAGAAAAAAAAGTCCTGTATTGAGGAATAAGAAAGACCAATTACAGTTTGACAGCTTCAGTGTTTCAACTGAGTTTTGAACAATTCCTTTGTGTTTTGAGAAAGCCATTTAAATAAGAATCAGATCTTTACTCTCAAAGATAAAGGCATGGTGATTGTTTCGTAAGGACTAATAGAGAACTTCAGATCTATAATGAAGGCATCTAATTATTAGTCCTTGAAAGAATGAAGTGTGTTTTCATGAAGAAAGAATTTTAACACGTGATTCAATGGAACTGGGGGACTGACATAAACCCAGACACTCAATTTAGGGAACAGAATTCAGGTGTCAGCCTCCCAGTCATTGTCACTACAGATATGAAATACATGATGTAAATTGATTAATCTGTGAAAATGACAGGAGAAACGATGGAGGTTATGTGTTGTACAACAGCCAGCTAGTCTATACTTTTTCCTCACCGTGATAGTGTTCCATTCTCTCAGTCAGGCCAGTCAGGCAACATGAGTTGTGAATGATTTAAAACAGTTATATTTGTAACACATAAGCAAAACACTTACTTTTTTACTTCAAGTAACACCATTCATCTTGTGTGTTAGTGGTGCATCAAGTGTTGTTCCTTGGTGTGGGATGTGTTTCAAGCAGGTACGGCATTTTAATCTGAACCTGTTGGCCTGCTGTTTACTTTTGATTGATTAGGAATCAGACGAAAGGCGAGTTACCATGCTGCTGTTAGGACAAATCAGATGCCGATGGCGCACTTCAGTCCAGGCTCTTCAGAAAAACAGGTGGATTTCAAGATTGCATGTAACAGAAGGATTACCACATCATTATTTTTTCTTCCTCCAAGCTGCCGGATGTGTTTTTCCCAGAACACATTCGGCTCACTTTTACAAGGAAATTATAGCTACTGTAATGCTGCTCAAAGGTCTACCATGACTGAAGCTTCACATATGGTTTGGTCTCATCACACAATAAAGTGCCCTAAAAGTGCTACCTCTTAAAGGGAAACAAGGAGCAGAATTGTCAGAAAGTGCCTATTTTCAGCCACAATGTATTTTATCTGTGTTGTCTTTGGCTGTAAAGTTTCTTTTTTTTTGCATAAGCCCTCTACCCTCAGTGCATATATTTTATATAGATTATTAGTCATCGGAGTATAGATTTAGAACTGTAACATAATTCCAGATTTGATGGAATGCAGATAGTGTTGTTTAGTGATGTCTACATGTGTATACCTGCCATTTTTTTTGCATAAAGGAAATTTGTTTTCTCTAACTCACCTTTGCTTTGGACAGACACTGGTGGTACAAGAGTGAGACTTCATCAGCCCCATGAGAGGTGGAGCTGCCGTGTGCTGTCAACCACTGACTTGTTTGAAAAAATGAAAAGACATCCCCTGTAGGTGGGTTTACCTCAGCAATGTTTCGCCTCACCACTACATCAGTGCCTCCCATTGACTGGCCAGGCTCCTGTGAATTGCCAAGCTGTCGTCTGTGAGAGGGGTGTCAATCATCTGTTCAGAGCTGGCTGTCCTGTGGTGGACAGTGGGACTTTTAGTGTGTAGCAGCTGTTGACTGTGGTTTGGATTGTTGGTAGATTGCATGCGTCTGGGTGAGGGCAGGAGGTGTCCCAGTGAGGCGAACTTAATACTGTTGGCAACTCTAAAGTCAGGGAGCACAGCAAAACAGTATAATTGGTTCAAATGCCCTTCACACATAACATGTATCTTCTCAGCCCTGCACACACCAGGCTGGAAAATCCAGTTATCGGAGGAGTTACAATCATCTCTGGACACCCCTTTGAGAGTGACCTTCATCTCCTGATTGAATGCATGGCATATGATGATGCCGACGCTCCTGACAAGTAATCACGGCATTAAGCCTCCAATTATTCATGAAATTGAAGTTTAATTGAAATGAGTCAAGTGCTGAGAAACCCCATGTGTTTTGATTTCTCAGCTGTTGGTGGAGACTAGGAGCAGACCACACTGTGAAATTAATTAAGAGGTGTGGAATCCCCATCTATTTCTGTTTATTTACGGCAGAGTTCCAATAAATGACATCACAGTATGGAATGGTGTATCTCTGAGGGGAGAGGCAACGGCAAAATCTGTGCCAATGACTAACACATACACAGTAAACATTTTGTCTGCATTTATGAAGAGGTGCATGTCAACATACTTTATTCTATGTGAGACTTTATCATATGTACAATTGCTAAATAGCAGAGGATGAATGATTTTTAACATTGCATACACTAAGTCCCTAACCCTTCAGTTGAGATTATTTTATTTATAATAATTCATTCATTTATAATAATTTCAACAACTTCAACAATTTCAATACCCTGAATGTAATACATAACCCATACATCAATGGATTATGAATTCTCTTCAGCCTTTAGACAGCAGTGTTGTTAACTTAAACTGCTGGTATCCACACATGTTGGATAAATACTACTCCTGTGATAACTTGTAACTTGTAAGATAACTTGTACTTTCAGGACTCATACTTATTCATAGACAGACTTAAAGCAAGAGGGTCTGTCTTACTTTCTAAAAACATTTCACCTTTTCATCACAAGTCCAAGTTGTATGAATATATAATCCATGCTCATATAGGTATCTGCAGGTGCACACATGCGCATGTGCATGTGCTTGTGCGTGTATTTATTCAGAGACTATACCATAAATGCTCTCTAAATTCAAATCTTAAATGTATTATTGCTTTATCGTTTGGTGTGAGTGAAAGCTGTTCCTTTAGAAAGCACACACACAGATGTGTTTGTTTTCCAGCTCTGTTTTTATCTAATAGCAAAATGTAGCATCCCCATGGACACCTCAATGACTGGATTCTTCTTTCTTGAAGTGTTTAGCAGGTGGGCTCGCAGTCACTGTAAAGGAAGCCCAGCATGAAAGGTTAGGTTAATACAACCTCAGTGCACCAGCAGCAGCATGCGTGCGGTGCTCTCAGCCCCGTCTTGTTCAGTCTCTCTTTCTCCCTACTGCTCTCAGTTGCCTGTTTATTTTGGAGATTAGACCTGAGCTTAATGAAACGGGTCAAGCGTAGATATCACATTGCACTGCCAGAGCATTCATCCTGTCGCCTTTGCTGAAATGGGTCAACAGCAAGGGGAAACACAGGTCACAGGATTCCCTTTAAAATCTCATTGTGAATTAAAGGATAAACATACACATTTTATGTGGACTGACATGCACACTTTACTATATTTTATTGTTATTTATTATATTTTGTTGGCAGTATTATATTTTATGCATTATATGGTTGCATGCCAGTGACATTTATGTTTCATTTCATTGCAATGGCCAGTCTTTGGCATCTTGGAATGTTTGACATTTACACATGCATTGTCATTCTCAAAGATCACAGTTAGGTAAAGTCTGTATTTCCAAAATGCACTAGTCGTGATAGTATTGTATTGCATTGCTAATACTAGAAATGTATCTTTGAGTGTTTTGTGTCTTGTGCTTGTTTGATTGCCATTAAAGTTCCCCTCCCATTGCAGCACAACAGCAAAGTTAATGAGTCCTCGGAGAGGCACGCAGCGCGGCATTCTGGGTAATTATCTTGTTAACAGGGATAGCAGCAGGTTCACAGGAAGACAGCTCAGAGCTGACAGGAAGCTCAAAGGCAGAATAGAACATTAGACAAAGAATTTGTACTTACCAGATATCACCAAGAGACAAAAGCTGAAGTGATTCTCTAAAGACAAATCCTTTTTAGCCAAGTCCAATGATTTTCTTAATTGAATGCATGATATATTATAGCTAATTCACAGAAAACGAAAAGAAAAATATTGTTGATAATATATAATGTGACTAAAAAATAATCAGTCACACACACACATACACACACACATCTTAGTTCATCCGTGTGCTCTTCGGGAAATAGGGAGTGAGTTTTAGTTTGTCTATATTAGAGATGAGACTAAAACAAAAGGGCAGCTATGGCTTCATTAACTCTGAAATAGGGAGGGCTGTCATGCTCTATCAATGACTCACTGCTTTGAACTAATCATATTGTTTTTCCTATTGAGTCTTTTGATTGGTTAAAATGTCAAATGAATCAGTAATTGACACCACACAGTTGCTACACTCACCATGGGTGTCATGAGGTTTGACTTCACCACCCACTGTGAATGTTGCACCTCCTTCAGAGAGCCATTACTTTGACATGGATGTATCTGCTTCATGAGGTGTGAGAAAAAAATGTTTTCTATCTTACGCAGCAAGTCCAACAAACATGATCTGTACCAGGTAGGCCCTGGTATGCGTTAGTATTGTATTGGAATGGAACAGTCCTGTCAGATATATTGTGCTGCCCTTGCACCTTAGGTCAGGTGTGCATTTCTAGTCCCAGCCTTGTGTGTTTGACACAGGCTCTTGTTTGTGGTTTGTGTGTGGATGATGGTTTCCTTGTGTGTGTAATGTTTTGTGTTGTTTTGCTGGATGCCCTTCGTGCTTGTCCTCTGGAGGCACTCTAGATAAGAGTGTCTACTTGATGTCAGCAATGTAAATGTACTGTTAAATGTATTCATCTGGTAGTCACTCTGAATAAGAGGATCTGATTATCAACAAAATGTTAATGTACATGTATACTAATACATATTTTACATTATATTACATGCATTTAGCAGACAGTCTCATCCAGAGTGACTTCCAGTACATTAGAACATATTTGTATCCATTAAATTTAAAAAGCAACAGTGTCAGACCAGGCAAACAACACTCCCAGACCAGTGAGTGTGAGCATGACACTATTTGCTAACTTGTGCAATCTGATGGAAGCCAAGTCTACTATGGCATCTGTCCCTTGAACACTGAATCCAAAATACATCACAATACTACACTTAAAATAAGTATCAAATACTAGAGGTATCAGGGGCGGGGACTGAAATGGAACTGAGACGCAGACTGAAGAGGTGGGTCTTCAGTATGTGTCGGAAGATGGCCACTGATGGGGACATGAGAACATGCACATACAGCAATCCGAGAGAATGTTTTTTGTTTTATAATTTTTCACCAAAATGGTGTTTGTATTTCAAAATTTTGAAAGTTTTTCTGGATTGTCGTTAGTAATGACTGTAAGTCTGCTGGAATGTAAAAATCACCACGAAACTGGAATAGAGGGACATCTAGTGTTCGCTTTTTGCGAAAGCCGTATGTCCCTCTTAGCTTGCCATATTCGGGAGGGTTGGGCCTAGGATCTGTTGATTATACGTAGGAAGGAGCGCATGATTCAGTGTATCCCAGTTAGCCAGCTAATCAGAACTAATCATATAAACTAGCAATGTCAGTGTGAGGTCGGGGTTAGAAGGCGATCTTTGGACACGCTTTACAGACCTGGAATCAGTCATTATTTCGGGTTTTGTTCGCTCTGTATCATCTGACGTAAAGGGGTATGTCAATGTTGTAGCTACTGTTTTGTTCCTTTCCAGTTCAATTTTGCCTGTGTAGTCTAAGTAGCTAGCTAGACTGATGGCAAGCAACTATCATGTGACCCCCATAACTTGTGTTTTGCACCAGATAACGTTAGAGCTAGCTAGTTAATTTAGCAAGTCTACTTGCCCTGGAATTACAGACTGTATGGTTAGCTATCGCTAAGATAGTCCTAGCTGGCGAAGTGTTGCACTGTTGACAAAAGAACTGTAAAGCGAGTTATATGAATGCAACAGATAATGCCCTTAGCAAGTCTCTTTAGCTGGCGAGCTAATAACATCAGAAGAGCTAAGTTGCACCTAGTTTCTTATTATTGGTTTATTTCACTCAACTGGGGGTATATGGTTAGCCAAATTAGGCTTATCTTTGTCTGTGTCAAAGAAGTTAGCTAGCTCGACAGTCTGTTTAGGATGTGAAGATACGAGTCATAGTTGTTTGACAACTAGGCTAACTAGACCTAGCGAAACACCCCGTTACCAAACTAACGTTACATGTATTCAGTGAACTTCTCACCGTGTACGTACCCGAAGCGATGAAGCGTACTTCGGTTAAAAAGCAAACGCAATAGCCATTTAATAATATACTTTGGTAACGCACGCAGAGACCAGCCAGTCGGTCAGTTAATTAGCTGTTTATGTTAAGAGCTAAAGACAAGACATGATGTCGTCTGGTCGGATAATAATGTAATCTATTTAGCTTACTACACGGCTAGCTACAAACTCTACAGGTATTGCTGTTTTGCTTTAACTGCTCGTCTAACATTTATCGGTGGACTAGGTCTTGTAAAAAGGACAGCTGGGTGTCTGAAAAGTATGGGGCTTTACATGTCACAGTATTAGTAGTAAAATATATCACTGCTGTTGTACGTCTCCCTGAGAGACTTGTTCTAATTCGATTGCCAGCTACTTGCAGTGAAATATTCTTGTGTGATCAGCCTTGCCGCTCTTCCTCTCTTTAGGCATGGAGAAAGCAAAACAAGATGCCTTCGATAAAGCCAGGCTGCAGGTCATAAAGGACGGCTATGAAAGGGCCTTCGAGTGCATCAACAAGGGCCTGACAGAGGACGAGGCAGGGCGCAAGGAGAAGGCCCTGGAGCTGTATCGCCAGGGACGGCAGCACCTCCTCAGGGCCATCAGCGTGCCCTCGCAAGGGGAGGAGTGCGTAGGAGCCTCCTGGGACACAGCCCGTCAGATGCAGCAGAAGATGCAGGAGACCCTGAATAATATCACCACCCGCCTGGCCGTGCTGGAGACCTCCTCTGAGCCGGGGACATCCACCACCAACGGGCTGCCCAACAATGGCACAGCTGGAGCAGCTTCCCAGTCCCTGTACCCGAAGCTTCCCACGAAGGAGAAACCTGAGAGGCCGGCTCCGCCCAAAGTGCCTTCTGCCAACGGTCAGGCAGGCGGAGCAGGTAGTGCGACACCATCAGGGAGCCAGGCGACCCCGTCCACCCCCCGAGCAGGAGATTTGCCCCCAGCCTACACCCCCCAAGCGGCCGAAGGCCACCTCAGTCTCTCCTACGGCACAGACTCTGGGGAGATGTCCCTCGTCGGAGAGGAGTTCTACAACCAGGCGTCCAGCTCGGCCCCACCCCTGCAGAATTTAGGGGAGGACGGGGAGGAACTGCTCCTCATCCCCCGAGGGGTGCAGATATTTTTTGTCACACCTGACGGGCAGGTCAGCGCCCCCTCTTACCCTGGCTACCTGCGCATCGTCAAGTTTACCACCAAACCCTCGGAGAGCACCCCCAACAGGCCTCCAGCCTTCCTGCAGGTGAGAAATGGTGGCGGCCCATTAGTTGTAACAAGGAGAAAGTCCATGGCATAGCTGTGTTTCAAGGCAGATCTTTGTTAGGCTGAAAGCAGTAGTGTAGCAGTAGTAGTAAATTTTACACTGATTGAATACTGTAAACTAACTTAGAATTGAGATAAGAGGTTATCTGTCCCCTGCAGCGCCCTGTGTCATGTGAGATCTTTCTCAGTCAGTGGTGTTAATCCCAAAGGTTTTTGTACATGATGTCATCCTTGGGGAAAATCCCAGCATTCAGCCTGTCATGTGCCCTTAAATTTGTTGGCAGGTGGTTGACTTTTGAGCTATGAGTCAGCCCCTGATCTCCTGCCATAGGCATAGGTATTTTCTGCGACTGTGTCACCTGTGTGTGGTGACATCACGATGTCTGCCACGTGGAGTGAACAGTCTGAACTCTGTGAGGAGTGGAAGGTAGCATTAACGCATAGCGTGATAGACAGTGTGTCCTGTCTGTCACAGCGATGCAGGTGAAGACAAGCTGTCATCTGTATAATCTCTAGTTAGATTTGCATATAAGACAAGTAGGCTCCTCTCTGCTCTGGGTGAATGATCCTCTGTGGTGCTGTCCAGTAATCCATTTAACTCTGTCACTGTAAAAGGACATCCAGGTTTTATAACTGTTTCAAGACCAGTTATCTAAAATGTACACTTGTTTTGGTTTTTATATAAGATGGTTTGTACTGCACAATGTCCCCAAGTAAGACTTAGACCTGTAGTCGGGTGAGCCCCACAGTTAACACATCTCAAAGATGCATTAAACATAAGGCAAAAGGCAATTTGATGCTTATTAACACAATTATACACATGCTTTTGTAGTAATTATAAATGAGCATAAAAATGTTGACATTAAGAGAGGAGAGCATACTTAGTATGTCAAAAGTCACGTGGCAATGTTTTGGGAAATTTTGTATTCAAAATATTCCCTCAGAATGGACTGGATGTTAGATGAGGTGAAATGGCGTTAACCTTTTGTGTCTTCTCACAGCGAGGGTATTCTGTAGTGCAGAATTAGTGAATTTAACTAATATCTTCTAAACAACATGTTAACAAGAACAGTGCTTCCTCAAAGCCCTCCCCATATGAACACAAGATATAATTTATGATCATCTAATAAACACTCTACAACTTGTACAGACCCTGTAATTGTTTTTGTGGTTGGTTTGTCTGTGACAGCGGGTTTTATTTAGATGCAATGATCCTGTGGAGAATCTGTGTGAGGGCTTGGCTTCTGGCCTTGTGTTGGGGAATTTCCCAGGACAGACTTATCAGGGATACCAGCTGACATCAGTTCTTCCTCTGAGACAGAAGGAGGTGATGGACAGACATTATGTAACTGCCTCTCCTGATGGTAACTGAGAGGAATTCTGGGAAACTGAAATAACAAACATGGGGTAGCCAAATGACCACTGTTTCTCAGTCACTGTTCCAGCCCCCTCTCATCACCCTCCCATGATATGAATCTAATTATGAAGATGAGGAAACTGAGAAAGGGAAAATGTTTTCATCTTGTTTTGAGTGATGTTATGTGGTGCAAAGGATACTGCACCAGGCAGTGATGTTTTGTTGTTGTAGTTGGATTGCTTCAGTCTCTGGGGTCTCCCTCTCACCCCTTGAAATTACTTCTTGTCTTAGATCCAGTGTTGCACAACTATGGCCAAACAGTGTTTGCACCAGATTACACAGCAATAATAAGTAGGTGAAAGAGCCACACAGCTGCAAATCATCAAAGCTAATACAAGGTTCTTTTGAGCATGTGTCGTCATGTTTACAGGGAAATACAAATTAAATGCAAATTATATTCAAAATGTGATCTGGATTTCCATACAACACTATGGAATGGTAAACCATCGCTTTCCAGCAAGGCAATAATCATTTCTGCCTGCATATCCTAACTTAATTGATGTTACTGCTTTATTCAAAACAGTTCGAATGTTTGAACAGTTTTATAAACCTGGATGCCCTCTGTCAAAGGAGGATTCAGTCTGAGTATAAATGAGTATAAATGAGTCTCCTTCTTATGTTACACAGACACAAGACCAGTGAGCACGTTCAATCTATTGAACCACCTCTTGAACGTTGTTCTGATGGTCCTACATGTTACTTGCCGTTTTGCAGGTGTGCGACTGGCTTTACCCACTGATGTCCTCAGACTCCCCAGTTCTGCTGTGCAACACCGGGGTGTTCATGTTCCCTGACATGATGGCCCCCACTCCTGGGTCCTACGTGGGAGTGGTGCTGTCCTCTGAGCTGCCCATGTCAGAGCGCGAGCTGTTTCGGGACCTCCTCTCTCAGCTGACTGATCTCAGGGTGCAGGTGAGGCCCTTCCGTAGGGACGTCCACAATAACCTTCTCCACTGCTTTTGGCTGCTGCACGAGAGCAGCAAGTGCAATCACGCAACTAACACAAAGGAATTTTGGCCCATGAGTTTTATCAGCAAAAAGTAAATCATCTCATAAACTAAAATGGCAAAATTGAATGGCTTGCTCTGATTGGTTAAAACTTTGCATACTTCTGCTTTTTTTAATTCCAAATTGCTTCCTTCACTGAATGGAATGACTTCATTTCATTGTAAATGGAGCTGTCTTTGAAATGCAATTATGTTCCTGGTTAACCATCATGTATATGTCTTTCCAGATTTCAGGTGTATTTGAGACATTAAAAGATGTGTTTGAAAAGGTACTAAAGCATTGTAACACCACTGAATGTCAAGTTTAGTTTTGTCCATTTGGCCTGAGAGAGTCACATTACATGCCTCTAATTGGGTTTGCTTCTCCTGCCACTTGAAGGACACAAACAGTTGTTCTCTGAAAATTGACTAATAGCTTACTTAGCCATTTTCAGTTAGCATGTATATGTAATTTTAGCTTGAAATGAGTTGTTTTCTGGGAATAGGCAGTAAGCTTATAATAATGAACTACATGAATGAAATGTGTTGGGGCAAGCACAAAGGATCCCAGTGCTTATGGGTTCAAGCTGGCTGGACACAGGCCACACGTGATTAAATGACGTTGTTTACCGTCATGAATGAAATGTTAAGGATCTTTGTTCTTGATCTTGATTCCCGTATTACTGATGTAAGAATCAGATTAGCATTTAGTGGATCTTAATGAAATCACGTCCATTTTGGCACATGAGCCAAAAAGTCTTTCATCATCAGTGAGTGTTGAGGTACTCAGAAGCATCTGATTAAGTTGATAAGCTGGTCACTTTAACTATGTTTTTATTTCACATTATTAATGTTGCAGTATGGATTCCAGATGTACCTGACAATTTGGAATCCAAATGCTGATCAGACATTGATCAGACGTTTACATTGTAGACCAGCTTAAGAAAGTCATCCAACTACAGCTTCATTATAGGTATTCAGGAAGCCAGTGTGTGGTCATTTTTGACCAGGGGCCTTCTCATGTCATCTTCTCTTCACCACTGAATTGCGTGAAGAGCTAATATGGTGAGAAGTGTACATTTGCATGTCACACATAAATGAAAAAGTTGAATAAAAGGTCAAAATGTGATGGTTTTTTTTTTTTATTACAGCTTATTATGAACAGAAAGGGTCAAAGTCTGTGTGTACAGTAATTCTCAGCTACTCTGATAAGGTTTGAAGAAAAGAGGTACACTTAGTTTGTCATCCACAGTCTCAAATTCAGAAGGTTTGAAACACTTGTTTTTAGTGTTCAACGGATTCTCTTACAACTCGGCGCTTGACAGTTCAGGTGGTGTGTACAATGTCCGCTTGCTCCCAGCTCCACGCTGTCTTAGCAAAAACTCTGAAAAGTGCTTTTTTGCCACAGCCATGACATTAACAGACAGGTGTGCCTGCTTGCTTCTGAACTCGCATGCTTTCCAGTAGAACGCCCACATCAGCAATCTGAGGAATTAGAACAGACAGGAGAGGGGAGTTAATCAGACATAATGCTCTTACCTCCCAGGAACACGGACCTCTCTTTTTTGCCTGTGGAGTCTGAATGAATGAAAGTTGAGTCAAGAGCAGCAAAGGAGGAGAGTTTAAAGATTTCCCACTTGTATAAAGAGAAGCATTCTACTGTTGTCACAATAATATTCTGCCTCAATTGTAAACAGAGTGTTTTTTTTTCCTTGCCACTACATCTGGGCTTGAGGTCAAGGGTATGGTGTCATGCGTTCTCAGTATTATTGATTTTGACCTTTGTTAAGTAGCTTCGCTGGAGTCTACAAACATTAATCTAGCAAGCTGAGGATTGCTGTGGTTCATCAGTGTTATTTAAGAATGATAAATTTTGTTGTGCAGTAGGAGGTAACATCAGTGCAATTGAGAACCACTGTCTCTCTGTTCGCGGAACAAAAGTTCATTGTTTGGTTTGTCTGAAAGACAGAGAAAGCACTGCTAAAGCATCATGTTTACAATGTAGTAAAAAGGAAGCTTTCTTTAATGGGAAAACATATTTGGGTCAGATACTTTCAATTTTCAGATTTGGAAGTAAGAATACATAGATTATATTAAACTCTGAAAATATGAATAGCGCACAATCTTTTTAATAGGCCTACACTAATATAAAATGCATTTATATGCCCCTTTTTATCATTCCTTTGTCAAATACGCTTGGAAATTACATGCTTGAAGTATATGCTGTCCCAGTATCCTCTGCTTCTTAGTCAGTATTCTCTGTGTTATTGAATTCTTACTGGTGGTGTGAATGTGTTTACAATGTGAAAGGCCCCAGATGAAGCAGGAGACACCATTAACCTGAGCCAGAAGGTTCCATTGGTCCCTCCGGAGGAGGGTGAGAAACCCCTACCAGAGTGGAGCGAGAAGGTGGCCCATGGGATCCTCTCAGGTGAGTCTGTGAGGGAGAGAGAGGGCCCTATATGCCCTTACATGGTAACCCTCCAGGCATGTTTTAACACAAGCAAGCTGTTCACAGCTTCTCAGCTTGTGGTAACAGACAGTCGCTCAGGTGACAAGGGAAGGTGTGTGGGCAGAACATAAGGGAGGGGCAGTATTTTAGATTGCAAGAATAGAAATGGAGGGTTTCATTTTTTGGTTTTTGATATCAATTTATTAAAAAAAAAACTATTTTATCCATTAACTGTATGGGTGTCTTCATTTTAACCAAGTGATTTCATGTAACCTGTAAGGTATGTTGTGCAAAGAGTAGCAGTGATCTGTCATTCACTCACCTTTTGCTCCTCTTCACAGGGGCCTCGTGGCTAAGCTGGGGGTTGGTGAAGGGGGCAGAGTACACTGGAAAAGCCATCCACAAGGGGGCAACAAAACTGCGGGAGCACATCAATCCCGAGGACAAACCTGCCACCGTTAGCCCCACCGTCAGCAGAGGGCTATATGTCGCCAAGCAGGCCACTGGGGGTGCTGTGAAAGTCAGCCAGTTTTTAGGTGAGGGGGCAGGTTTGCAGTCTTAGCAGTCCATCCATCAGTAAATGTTTAGACTTAAGTATGAAGTTTGTGCTTTGGCAAAAAAGACCTCATTAGAGAGTGTGCGAACATTTAAGAACCAAAAAAAAAACAGTAAATGATGTAAAGATGTGAACTCACTACTTTGCAGAATTTATTTCAAAGGCCTAAACTTTTTGTGCTAGATGCAGGACCAATTCCAGCTTGTTTAATCACTTCCATAATGATAGCATTTACCTTCCTTTTCACGTGGTCAGTCAGAAATTGTTGGTACAGCCAGTCTGCCCAGACAGTTCTTTAGAGGCAAGCCTAGTTAGATGGCTATTTGAAGGAAATGTCAGATCTTTCCTTGGACGATTTGCTGCTTTTTTTTTCTGGGAGTGCGTGAGGTTGTCCCATTACACTGAGCGGTGATCACAGCGGTCTGAATCTCACGCGACGGTGCGGTGTGCTGTTTCAGTGGACGGGGTCTGTACGGTGGCCAGCGCCGTGGGGAGGGAGCTGGCGCCCCACGTGAAGAAGCACGGGGGCAAGCTGATCCCAGAATCCCTGAAGAAGGACAAGGAAGGACGCTCCAACATCGACGGGGCCATGGTGGTGGCAGCCAGCGGGGTGCAGGGTACGACTCGTCCGCGGCGTCCAACCAGTGAATGATCTCCCGCAGGTTTATCAAACTGGCCGTGTCACGAACGTTACTCAAGTTGCAGCTGACATGTTTGGACTCGGTTCAAGTATCCTTTAGCTGGCCTCATTGTTTTGATTTCCGGGAATAGGTGGCTCGCATCCATCCAGCTCCTCCAGCCTTGGAAAGGGTCTTTCAGTGAGGCTGTAGTTGCAACATGCACATCTAGAAGAAGCCAAGTCCAGTGTGCCATCACACAACTAGAGATTTTACTATACAGTACCAGTCTAAAGGTTGGACACACCTACTCATAGAAGGGTTTTTCTGTACTATTTTCCACATTTTATAATAATAGTAAAGACATCAAAACTATGAAATAACTCAAATGGAATTATGAAGTAACCAAAAGTGTTAAACAAATCAAAACCATATTTTAGATTCTTCAAAGTAGCCAAAAAATATGTTTAAAAGCTAACGTTTTAACAAAGTTCATACACAGGCATCAACTCCACTCCACTCCACTTTATATTTGTCTAAGAAAGAAATTTCAAGCATGTACGCATAAGTCTTTAGATCAATATGTCTTTGAATGCATGTTTCCCATTATCTTAATCAGGTGTATCTAAACTTTTGACTGGTAATATATGTGTGAACGCTGCTTTTTTCCCCTTATGCAGGATTTGCAACCATGTGGACTGGCTTGGAGGTGGCAGCGAAGAACATCGCCAAAAGTGTGGCGGCAGAGACGGTCACCACCGTCAGGCATAAGTAGGTCGTGTTTTTTGGCATTTCTGTCAATAGTGTCACATGCAGCATTGTCCTGCCCCCACCGCCCCCGTTCGTTTGCATTTCTTGCCTGAACCGTATCAGCCGGCGCGTATTCAAGCTGTTACGATTGTTTCAGAGCAGAGTTTGCAGTGCGTCTTTTGTTCTGTCCGTCATAGGAGGAATTTGAAGCAGATGGGAGTACAAGTACTTACATTGTCTTTTCCCCCCCCTTACTTTGCAGATTTAGGGGTCTACAAAATCTCTTCGACCCTCCTAACACCACTAAGCAGTAAAACTGAGATTTTTACCCCTCATGAAAATCATCCTTGACCAATGGTCATGGGAATTCTCTGCCACATTTGCATGATGGGCACTATAATGACCAGCTTTGCAAGGTGACCTGCTGATAAACTGCAGTAAGCTGCACCTTTCTGCTTTATCAGGCTGTGCAGACTTACTTGTAATTTGCTATCATTACTCAAATAACGGCCTAATACAGCCTAATACATTTTCTTATCAGTTCCACTCCTACATGAATGTAATGCACCTCAACATTTTAAAAATTAGCCTCTAGCTTTAATCATGGTGAACCAGTGGGATGCTAATTGGGTACTGTTTACACGCTGCTCATGAACCAACTGCTCCATTTCTTTATTGTGGGAAATCTTTATTTCTGTGAAGCATCTGAAACAAAGCAGAAATTCTGTATTTTCCAGTCCGGAATGTTTACTTTTAGAAAGTTTTTCATTCACTTAATGTAGTTCATTTTGATATCTGAGTCTAACTTACAAACTCAAAGAAGTGCACAAATCTCAGCACTTTGAAAATGACCGTACTACATCCAACATCCATAAGAGTGGTCTCCATTTCATCATTTCTAGCCAGGGTTGTTTGGAAAATACTGATTAGATTGATTAAAACATTTTTCTTCCTCAGTGAAGATCTTAATGGTTCTCATCTGGTAGCCACGCTGCTTTGATTGTGGAAGTAATAATGATATTTTATATGTGAGAAAATACATTTTAAAGCTAACATTTCAACACTAAGGAGAAGTGGATACAACTAAGTGCAACTGGTACAGAAATCTTAGTTAAGTATGAAAAGCATTTGTTTTATATGATCTATTAAGATGTCAGCTAATTTCATGTACGCATAATGTGGCCTGTTGTACAAAATGGCATGCTTTAAAAGCTTATCAAAGCCTTTGAAAAATATTATGGGCATTCAGACTATAGACACAGTTCCACAAACTTGAACATGTATTTTCAGTTAGGAACAGTGAATGATTCCCAAACCTTTCCATCAAAGTTAAACAGGAACGCATACAAGAACACATATTTGGAGTTCAACATCCATTAGAGATTTCAGATCTCCAACTTCACACAGAATGGGTGTGATTGCATGGGTGTGACAATGATCTGATGATTTTACCATGCCCCTTTACCATTCAGTTAAGACAAAATCAGGGCACTGATATCAAACCCAAAATACCTGTATTTAGCTGTCATAATCAACAGCTTTACTAAATGTGTATTGTCCCACGCTCATGAATAAGTGCTCCATGCATGGCGATGGGTTTACAGCCTTTGCATGCCTGATTCTGCTCTCTTCACTGTACGGCCCATGCGGTGACTGCCCCTCACTCACCCTTCTCATGCCCAACACGCCCTCCCTCCCCCCCTTCAGCCTCTTTCTCCACCCCTCAGCCCTTCCTCACAGTCTGGTCCCCTTCACTCCCTCTCACCATCTCAGCCTTCCTCTCCTCATCTCATCACCTCCAGCTCTCCCCTAGCCCCCCCCCCCGCCCCCCTCTCACCCCACCCCCCCCAACCCCTGTCTCTCGCCGCCTCTCACCCGGTCTCGATTATTTATGGTTGTGAAGGTACGGGGCGGCAGCCGGCCAGGCCACGGACCACGCCGTCAACTCGGCCATCAACGTGGGCGTCACCGCCTTCAACATCGACAACCTGGGCATCAAGGCCATGGTGAAAAGAACAGGCAGGCACACGGCCCAAGCCATACTGGAGGACTACAAGCTCCAGGAGAAAGCAGAGCCGGAGAAGAAGTCGGTGGAACCGAACAAGAAGGACAAATAGCCTAAACTTCTATTCTAATGTTTCAACTCTTCTTTACTTCTTAGAGCCTTAATATATTATCCATATTCTTGTAAAACAAAACAAAGATATTTATATTGAAATGCTTTATATTTTACTATTAAAATGCTATGTCTGCCTAATAGTTTGCATTATAAAAAATGTCTTTATGGGTTTTGATATCTGATAAGCACTTTAACCTTCACTTTACCTTTTCTTTATGAGAAAATGAACAATGAAGGACAAGTCTGCTTTAAAGATTGGGTTGAAGTGTGATGGCTCTATTACCTGTGTGCAATTTAAGTATGCGCTGGATGTGAAATCTACCTGCTTATAATTTAACTAAATATATATTTTTAGTTTTAACCTTATCTGTAATATTGATAATGGTATGATGTCTGTTTCAAGACAAGGCTGTAAATCTATGAAGGTGTTTTCTGGTCATTTTTGTTGTTTTATTCAGTGTCTTGGAAGCAATGTATGTGTATCACCTTTAGGCACTGGAGTCTACAGGCTTGACCGCGGGAAGTGTGTTCACTGAGATCTCACAATGTTTCAGGGTTTTTTCGGTTTCTAAAGGTGGACTTTCTGTTAGTCAGTAGCTAATGTATGTCTAGCAGATTGCCTCCCATGGGCTCCTTTGAACATACTTCTTGGCAGCTGGCCTGTGTAGTCTAGTGCCAGTGCTAAACAATGTATTAACTATTTTTTATTTCTGTCAAAAGCCCACTGCCACTGTATATTTGTCTTATTGTTATAGTCTTTGACCCACTGTATACTTTTTTTTTTGCTGTCATACTGTGAAGGAGATTTCTCTTTTCATTACTCATTTACTTAAAGTTGCCCTTTTCAGAGCAATATTCAGTTTGTATTTCTTCCATGTTTTCCATCCATGTGAATGAATTTTTACTTGTTGCTCAAGGGTACCACCACAGTGTCCTCCCCACAGGATTAAAACACAGAACCCTGGTCAGTTTCAATCTCTCAGTCCATTCAGTATTCCATAGGCCCCAGGAACATTCAGTAGGAGTGCCTTCAGACACATTTTGGTAACATCACCATCCTACCCAGGTCACGTTTTGAAAACTTGTAAAATAAATACATTGGAACTATTTCAGTTAATCCTTCGAAAACATGCGTCAAGTTATTGTGTACAAATTATGATTGAGCAGAGGAAATTTCCCTATCTGAAGGCGATGATTGTGTCGTTTTCAGTTGTTTGCACTGTGTTGCTTTCTTTAGATTTGCGTAGGGCCTTCAAAAACAAATGTCTATGAGCTTTCACCAACATCACGGTGAGCCTCTCTTCATACTGTTACCAGCCAAAATCACATTTTTACATGTTTTGGGGTGGCACATGATCATCAGCCATAGATAAAATGTAAACTTGACCAAACTGAAACTTTATGTTACAGTTCCTAGGTTTCTAAATGCAAAAAATATCACAGACTAATACATGCAAAAGAAGAGTTGTGAAGATGCATTGTGTAACATATATACTGTGCAAATTAATAAATGGCATTGGTTTAATATCTCTTGAGTTACTGCTCTTATTCACCTTTTTCAATAAACTTTTGATGAGGTAAGGTGTCAGGCAAACTAATTTTTCTTTCAAAGTAATGAATTAGGTCTACAGTAATCGAGAATGATACGGCATACATTGTTTTGATATATTCGACATACACACGTATATTTGATAGTAATGTTTGATAGTATTGTTATAGAATATACTTGTTTTATGTCCCAAAAAACCGGATCTAAGGTGTTGCACAACACTTTCCTGACCTGTCAATAACAAGCTACGTAATAATAGCTACATTGTGCCACCTAGTGTCCATATTAAGAGGTTGCACCTGAATTGACAGTTCGGGTACTTTCACACATCCACCGCAATTGTCGGCTTGACAATTCATAAACTGGAAGTGTGCCAGTTTATTGTGTATACTTGAAGCAACTATGTCCATATTTAAAGGAAGTTACATCTCCATATAGGTCATATTTTTGGAATTCTGCACCTTGAGATTAGCATAGTTATCAGGCTTTCCCATTTTGTACTCACGTCAGTGTTTTTCTCTCGTGCCCTGTGCCTTAGGACGCAGATCTTTCCTGTTTAAGGGTCACTGCAGTTTAGTCGGTGAAGTTTAACGTCTGCTTGAATGCCAGGCTTTTATACACGTAAAAGGAGCAACACAAATCGTCATTCCCAGAGAGGCATTTCCATGGGCTTAGAACTGTTTTATTACTGGTCATCGGGAATTTTCCTCCCCTTGGAGAAGAAAATCATAATTATAGTAATAAAAAATTAATAATTTAGCTTAATTATAGGATATCTAATGTGATAAAGTTTTTCCATGCGTTGAAGTCAGTGTACAGTTGTGTTTACAGGGACACATTCAAATTCAGGCTAGCCGATATTGTATTTTATTGTATATTGTATTTAGTATTTTAGGAATTTTCAATGGTTATTTTCCATATCGGTTATGGAAGTGGTTAGGGTACTTTCATAGACGTATTTGTTTGAAAGCCCCTCGACTGATGACTTTCTGGTATTCCTGTATCATAAATGTTCATATCAGAGTGCAATTACTTGAGTATCGTTGATCCCCTTAAAATGCAAAATGATGATAATAATAATGTAATACACAAGTGCCATTTTGGTTTCTTGTAAAACAGGGTTGGAAACGTTTATTTTAACCGTATTTTAAAGAAAATAACATGAAGCGCATGACAAATTCTCTATAATCTATTTTCAAGCGATATTTTGTTGGCTCATTCTTTCTTAAAGAACAATTTAACTCCAATACTGTCTATAGATTTTTGAATGTGTCCTATGAATACCTACGTTCCAAATATGTCCTAAACCAGACTGTGCACTTGGGGTAGGGGCACTGAGAGCAAAATTCCATACTGACTATACACGATGCAATAAAATCGAGTATGAAATTATCCGATATGTGTTCAAGTTATTGTACCAGAATAAATCAATGATTGTATTTCTGACGTTGATTGATATGGCGTCTCATATTCTTGCTCATCGCCAGGATGACAATCTTTCACCCATTTGACACATACAAGTCTCCTTGGATGCGTCGGGAACTAAAGTGAAAGTGCCAACATCCTATACGGTAACAAATAGAGGAGGACAATTTCCTGTTGAGGGTACACACGTGTGTCGGCTCTTTTAGCCCAATGCTTTGAGTGGTGCTAGGTACACTGCACTAGCTGTATACTGCTAGTATAACCAGTACATGCAGCGAAAATTATATCCACCTAGATAAAATAATGGCGAAAAAACGTACGAAAGAAGAGTCGGCCGAGACCGACACAACAGCAAAGAAACCAAAAGTAACAGAAGTGGAGTTTAATGGGACAGTTTTAAAATCAATGTTAAAAGAACCTACCAAAGCAATGAAAGGTGAGTGCCCCTGTAGATGTCACAGATCGCTTTAGTTTGCTAGCTGCTGTTGTGGCATGTTGTGTCAGACTAGCTAGCTAGATAATGTGCTGCTACTGTGCTTTTTTACATGTGCGAAAATTGACATAATGACATGTGCACCAACTGCTGAGTGCTGTCCCTTATTCTGATACAGCTAGTCAGCTAGCAAACTAATCTGGCCAGCGGTTGCATTTCCTATTTAGCTAATTAGCCTTAGTAGGTCCAAAGACAGATGAGGTAAGTTAGCTAGCAAGCTGTTTAGCTAGCTACGTTGTGTTGCTTCCTGGCCACCTGTGTGTCATGAATCCTTGTTTGCTTTTCTGAAAATTTCTTTTTTAGGTTTGGAAACGTTCGTATCGATAGCAAAGCAATTGCCATGCCCAGACCTGTACGATGTTGTTGAAGGATACATCAAAATATCCATGGAGTGTGCCGAGATATTTAAGCTGCTGGAGGGAGAAAAGCATTTAGAGAATGAAGTAAGTACTGCATTTATACTATATTTAAGTAATGTAAAGGAAGCGTGTAGAAAATGTTGGGAGTAATGCACATCGAGATCTAGCTGTCCTAATCGTGTCATCAGTGTTATTGACAGTGAGGGTCAGAGTTGTTAATCTTCCCATTACATTAAATTGTTGTCATTTAGCCGATGCTCTTATCCAGAGCGACTTGAATACAGTAGGTTACCATTGTGTCCATTTATACAGCTGGATATTTACTGAAGCAATTGTGGGCTAAGTACCTTGCCCAAGGGTACAACATCAGTGACCTAGCAGGGAATCAAACCAGCAACCTTTCAGTTACAAGCCCTGTTCCTTACTGCTACACTGCACTGCTGTCCCATTAGCATTAGCCATCTTTATTATGGACTGGTATAAATGTCAACCCTGTTTGATCGCCTTCGCGTCCAGATGATGCTGGTGTTCCAGAGTCTGGAGATGATTCTGCTCCGCACAGCCACTGACCTGTCCCACTTCAGCATGGTGGGGTCCACAATTGTGAAGAAAACAGTCACCAGCTACATGAAACTCCTGCAGTCCTCACTGCATTCAGAAAACCACAGGTACTGTTTGCTGGCAGATGTCATGACCAAACTCAAGCCTGTACAGGTCTGTGACGCTCCTGGAAGTGAAATGCTCGTGAACATTTGAAACCTTTTTTTCTGCAGATTTGTCCGCCAGTGTCTCAGCCTCTTGTCAGCCATGGTGTCTCAGGGCCCGGACACCGCAAGAGAAGTCTTCAGCCACTTCCAGTTCAGCAAGGGTCTGTCTGCATTGGCCAGGAGGAAGGAAAAGATGGTAAGGCACTCTTGTGAGTTAGATATAGTCACTCTTTGGTCAGTAATGATATAATGACTGTAAGAACTTGCATATTTATCATTAGAACAAACAGATGTTTGAGGATAAATTTATGCAGATTTTGCCTGTTGACACAGATGTGTGGGGTAAATGCATAGGATATTACAGTTTTATTCATTTTGACAAACTTTGGTTCGTTTTGCTCCATTTCCAGGGTAGACCTGATGTCCGCATGGCATATATCCAATTTGCACTTTCTTTTCTGATCTCTGGGGACCATGTCACCATAGGGCAAGTTCTTGAAATGAAAGGTACAGTAGTTTTTGTTTAATTTTTGATTAGAAAATTGTTTTATTTCATTCACATATGTGACATGTACATTGTGTACATTAATCTTTTTCTTTTTGTGGCAGGATTTTGCATATGTGTGTCATGACCTCAGAATAACATTTTTATCATTCATCAGATTTCCTGACAGACATCCTAAGCACTGGATTGAAGGAGGACAGACTTTCTGTGGTCAATCTCATTTTGTCAACGCTGCAGACAAAAGTAAGGATGTGCTACATTTGTTTTAAGTTCCCTTCATATCCTTGTTGAAAACCATTAATGTTTCCCTTTTCTCATTCTGCTGTGATGTATTTCCTTTGCTGCAGGTTGTACAGAATAAGGCCATCAGTAAGACACAGAAAGTCCGATTCTTCAGTCCCGCTGTTTTAGCTCAGATTGCAGCTCTTTACAAGTGGAATGGAATTGTGGATGCAAGTTTGGACGACAGCAAGGTTTGTGGCTGGTTTTCTCCTCTCCCACAGAATGCTTACATATATTAGTATTAGTGTCTGTTTTTAGTGTTAGTCTAAATGATTTTCTTGTCCCTCAGATGGCTGAGAATACAGAAGAAGCAGGAAAGATAGTAGTAAGGGAACTTGCACATAATTTCCTGCTTGATTTGTGCTGCTCCCGGAAACACGGTATAAGTTTTTATGATCCCAGCTTTGGAACAGCTGGCAGGTAAGTCAACTATACAACAGTCTTCCTCATATGTGTGTTTCTCATCATCTGGTCTTGCCATTATGATCTCTGTAAATGATAATAGTAATACTAACCACAACAACAACATTAATAATAATATAATGCATTCATATAGTTCCTTTCAGAAAGCCTCAAAGCACTTTACAGTGAAGGGGTAACTGACACACCTGGGTGATGCACAGCTGCATGTTGTATCAGAACACTCATCCAACATCATTTTCAGTGGATAGGGATGGGGTTATGTAGCCAGTTTAAGTGGGAGATTGTTAGGTGAGTGGAATGGGAAGCAGAAGAGTGTGATTGGGAATTATCGCATGTGCACAGGGCAGGGAATATAGTCCTGCTGCAGTTCCTGGTGGGGCTGAAGCAGGCCACAGAGGACGAGCTGGTGGCTGAGCTGGTGGTCGCCATTCTGAACGTCAGCCCTGACGTGCTGCCCAGATACTTCAAGGAGACGCAGTACTCCTTCACTCCACGGCTGAAGAGTGCTTGGCAGGACAACGTCAACCTGCTCAGGAAGGTAATGAATTTACTACTGAAGTTTTGTTTTCATCTTTTTTTTTTGCTCTGAAAGAGCCGAATCCATGTGAAGCTCTCCGCTAGAAATACTGTGTGCATGCAGTTTTTTCTACGGAGAGAAATTGTATTTACATCATCCACAACTTTGCTGAGGACAGTGATGTCAGCAGGCCTGCTATTGTTGACAGAGAATCGTTGTCAGAATAGTAAACATACTCTCCATGGATGCACAGATCTACGAAGCCCAGCCAGAGGTCTCAAAGGCTTTCCAGACCCGAGAGTTCATCCCACTGCCTCGTTTGCTCACCATGGTGATGGTGACATCACTACCCCCTGTCTGCAACAAGGCCTTTTTCACACAGGGCCTCAATGTAAGTGAAGAGCATCAGCCTGAACCTGACCCGTGCTCAGTAATATTGCACCCCAGTAGTGTTTGATACCACTGTTACCTCAGTTTTCTCTGTTTTCTGCTGTGCTCAGTTATTTGTTCTCTCTCACTGCCTGCAACGTGTGTCATTCATGGTTTAGAGAGCTGATCTGTTGGGTCATTTTGTATTTCCCTAGATGGCCAACACAGTGGTACAGCACACAACTCTCTCGCTGGTGTCCTTCATCTTGAAGAGAGCCCAGAAGAACATGGAGCACTGCTTGGATAAATCTGTGTGGCAGAGCTCAGAGATCTACTCTCCTGACATGATGGAGGACTTTGTGCAGCAGTACCGGGAGGCCCTGAGCAAGGTGATGAAAATCTCCCACGTTTCAGCCAATAGAAAGAGTGTCTTTGGTGCAGTGTAGTAAGTGCTGGAAGTTTCTCTGGATAAAAGCGTCTGCTAAATGAATGTAACGTAATGCAGTAGAGGGTGTTCATAGAAAAAAAAATCACCTGATGAAGGGACATTGTCAAAGCAAACATGTGTATTAAAGGCTGGAGTTGTTTGACTTCTCGCTAGATCTTGCCAGACATGACCAGCATTGTGTCGAAGTGGCAGTCACTGATGAAGAAGGGAAAGGGGGAGGACAGCTCAGTTAAGCGGACAGAGGAGGGGAGTTCCCAGGGAGAACCATGCAAGCTTTCTGAACACGGTACAGTTGTGCTTCTCCTTCTTAATCCAGCCGTAGCTTTCGTCCATTTTAACTGAATCCCTTTGAATTGTTCAAAAGTCCATGTGTTGTAGTGATGGTTCTGCTTCCTATCTCTGATAGGTTCTGATGACCCAGAGACCATCCTTTTCAAGGCACTGATTCTCCAGGTCATGTGTCTGTATCAGAAGGTGGTCCCTCATCTTGTCAGTCAGAGCACCTTTGACTTCAGCAAGCTTTTGAAAGGTACATGGGTTTGTCACCAAAAGGCTCAATGCTGTATGAAGCATGCACTATGCAGAGATGTTACTCTGTCCTTTAAATTTGTAAGCTGGTCTGGATAAGCATTGCTAAATGACTAAATAACTGAATGCAAATGTTGAACTTCATTGTGCAAAACATCTTTCTCAATCTCTGCAGGAATTGTGTCAGAGAAGGGAATTAAAGAGGAGGTTCCTCCTGTCCTTCAGTATCAAATACTGCAGCTGGCGTTGGAATTACCTGCCAGCAAATTCTCTTGGTTCAGAGTTCAGGTGAGTAATAACAGGGGCTCTTACTTATCATATTGTGGTTTCACTTAGCTTGACAGAACTACGATGTGTGCTCCTGGGGGGTTGTGTGTCCTAATCACTGCTGAATATTTTTGTATTCTCTGTGTTTGGTCTTAATTCCACATGTAGGATGTTGTGGATACAGAGGCAGCAGGTGGGGAGAAGTCGGTGTTCTACCTTCTGCTGAAGATGTTTGTGAGCAGCAATAGCAGTCACCTGAAGACCTCGACAAGGATGTTAGTCCTCAAAGTGAGTGGCTGTTCACTCTCCGCCAACTGACTATGTGCTGGTTGATTCATTATATTTTTCATTTATCTTTCTGCTCTGTAGCTGAGGTCTGTTCATGTGATATTTGTGTATCTCTGCTATACCTGTCAGGTCCTGAGGGACAGTGGTGTGTTTGAGTACACCTGGCAGGAGCTGGAATTGTGGCTCAACCATCTAACCAGGCTTCTGCCATCTCAACAGGAAGCAGTCATCCAATTCCTGGAAAGGGTGAGCTCTCAGTCTCATCGATGTCATCTTTGTGTACATGTGCACATAGGTGTTTCTCTTGTGTGTGGTTCTCATTATACGTGTGTGGACACAGGTACTGGTCAGGCTGGTGTCCAGCCCCTACGCATACACAGACAAGGCAGCCAGTGTAGTCCAGGAGGCGGCCTACCTGCAGGCCAACCTGAGCGGGCAGGAGGGAGATGCTGCCAGCATCCCCATCTCACACATCGACGGTAAGGGACTCCCAGAACATGCTGGGTTTACAGCTGGGACCCTAATCTGTCAAAATGTGTTGACATCACAGGAGATATTAAGAGCTAATTGAATGAGTTTCCTGGTGTTGTGTTTCAGATGTGTTAGACATGGTGGATGTGATCATGGAGGGCAGTGAGGGTGAGAGCGAGGAGCTGGGGCCGTCCCTCAGTGATGACCTCATCATCCAGACGTTCCCATTCAGTGCGGTGGTGCCTGCTGTGCTGGAGGCCAGGAATAAACTCCCAGCTACTGTCAAAGAGGAAAAAGGTGAAAAAGAAGCCCAACTCAAACTCACCTCAAGTCAACTCAGACAGATGTATGATGTAGCAAGTTTGTGAGAGCTCCACATTTTGCAGATCAACTGATTAATAACAGAATAAACTCAATTGCTAAAACCCTGTTTATGACTCCATACTGATATTTTCTTATTGATGATTCTTTAACTGAGGACCTGTCCGTCTTAAAGACACAAAGATTTTGAGGCTGACTCGAAGATGAAGACATTTTTTTGATAGGTCTGACTCCCCCAGAGGCAGTACTGAAGGTGTCATCTCACCTGTCTGTCCCCAGGTGTGCTGTACGAGTACCTGGCTGCTGTCCTGTCTGATGTGCTTCACTCTCAGAGGGACCCCCTCCCTCTCTGCCTCGCCCTGCACCAGTACGACAAAGAGCTGAGTTCCAGCGAGGACACTGGCTCTCCACATCCCTCCACTGTGGAATTCCATCACTACTACTCCCACTGGCTTCCACAGCAGTCAAGAGAAGAACTGGTTAGAAAGGGCTGATAAAAGCCTTATTAGCTACACTGTTTTATGTATAGTGAATACTATACAAGTGTCAAACAGTGTTCCTGTTTTAAATTGTGGGTTTACAGTGTATCTTGAAATTGTTTGTTTTTTTCTGTTTAATATCAGTTTAAGTCATCTGAGTCATCCGCCAATGGTACAAAGGCTGCAGTTTCCTTCACTGCTGTGATGAAGGCAGCGTACACACGAGGCGCTGAATGTTTGCTCCAAGACAACTTCAAGAAGAGTGTTGAGGAAAGTCTAGCCACACTGGACTTGTCGGAGTTCCCAGTGGCAGTCAAGCAAGTCCTTCTCTACATCAAAACCTCTGTTGACAACTTCAGCACCGTACGTGTATTTTAAATATATGTCATATTGTAGCATTGCTGCGCTGATCTGTTTTATGGGGTTTTCACAGGGGAGATGGTAAAAATTATTAATAGCATCTTATGTGGATCTTGTGTTTTTTGAATCTTCTCCTCAGTTTTCCAAAGACAGTGGTGTGGCAGTGATTAGCGCCCTCATGGCAGTGCTCCAGGCTTTAGTGGACAAGCTTCAGAGCATAGAGCAGCCAGGCGAACCCATGGCCACAGACTCCCAGGAGGGGTCAGATCTCTTCCTGGATGTTAACGCAGCACCTGGGGGAGGGGCCAACAAAGACCAGGTATGCGTCTGCAGCATCAGTCAATAATTATAAAAATCCCAGTTTTGATGGATGTTAAATTTTAAGCAACACATTCTGTAAATTTTGGTACATTTTTGTAATTTCTAGTACTCCAGAAAGTGACTTCACTCAGTGCTGGGAAATGTGTTGATAAGGCATTTAAGTGTTGGCTTGGTAAAATTTTTATGTAATGTGCTATGTTTGTTTTATTTTCCTCACGAATATACTTTAAGTTGTGAGTGTGTAACATTGAGCTCGCACTCAGAATGTCTCTGTGGTTATCGGTCTTTGCTTTAGGTCCTGCTTGCAGTAGTCGGCTCCATCTTCAAGCACCCCACACTGGAGCAGTGGTTCCTGGGGCGAGAGCTGGGCACGTTTCCTCCTCACTCTCTGAACCCCGTCAGACTGAAGCACCTGTGCTCCCAGCTCGGTGACGACACCCTGACCCTGCTGCAGCTCAGTGCCCCGCTCCTCAGAGACCCGGGCGGCCTGCGTCTCCTCTCCAGCTACCTGGCGGCCATCGAGAAGGGGGTGCTGAGAGAACTGGAGGAGGCGAGCAAGGGGAGAGTCCCGAAGGCCGAGTCCCTCCCGGTGAGAGGGCTGCTGGCTCTGCATGAGTTCATGGACAAGCCCGGCCTGGAGGCGGTGATCTCCGCCATGCTGCTGCTCCCCCAGGAGAGCCTGACCACGGCTCAAGGTGAGGACGCCCCCGCGGAGCTCAGCGTCTATGGCCGCTCCGTCCTCCGGGTGCTGACGGAGAGCAGCGGCCAGCCCTCGCACGACCGGGCCCTGCTCCTGTCCCAGGCTCACCTCCGCGGCCTGGCCACCCTCCTCATGTCCTGCTCCAGCGTCCCGCTGGAGGACTTCCTGCTCCAGGCCCTGCGGGGCGAGCCGGCCGGCGCCAGGCTGCTCCAGGCCGAGGTGCTGCTGCACTGCCTCCAGAGGCCCCGCCCCTCCAGCCAGGCCATTGGCTGCCTGATGCTGCAGAACTGCTCCACCCATCGGCTGCAGTTTGAGCTCTGGTGCCTGGAGCCCTCCAACCAGGAGCGGGTCTCAGAGGATCTGGAGGCTTACCTCCCTCTGCTGGACACCTACCTGAAAACAGCAAGCAGAGAGGACCACGCCAGACCACCAGAGGGTCAGCAGTGCTTCTCATTCCAGTCTTAGTGCAGTTGAGACAGTTCCAGCAATCATGTGCATTCAGTGTTCTTGCAGTGCAGTGTCTCACTCCCTCTGCTCTCTGTTGCTGTGCAGTGCAAACGGCAGTGCTGAAGGTGCTGAAGCAGGCCTTGCTGAGCAGGCTGAGCAGCTCTGTCCTGCAGGGGGCAGCAGAGGACTCTCTTCCTCAGCAGGTGGACACCCTGTCCAGTCTGATCGCTCTGGCAGCGAGGGCAAAGGATGTCACGGAGCTCACAGACCGCCTGCCTGCACTCCTGCAGAAAGTGGATGGCTTTGAAAGGTGGGCTGTCAGTTCTTCCTGCACAAGCTGCATGTTTTCCAAGGCTCTGTTCTATTTTGAAGTAATGGCAACAGGAACTTTAACATTGTATATCTACTGCACATATTCAAAGGAGTTGAGGCTTTATTTGATTTACCTACCCTGTTCTCTGTATCAGTCGCAGTCATAGCCTTTTATAGGATGCAAGTCACGACAGTTGAATGCAACAGGTGTTCATTTTGCAGGTGGCAGCTGGTAGACTCTATCAGTGACAAGCTTGCAGACTCTCCTGAGGAGCTGGCCTCATGGAGGAAGTCTCTGCTCAATGCTGCCCTCCGCTGGCTGATCACTGCTTACAGCAGCTGCAAGGAGCAGGAGCAAGCAGCACAACAGAAAGAGGAGAGCATGTTGCAGAGGTTGCAAGGACTGCTGGTGCGCTGTTGTTTTCCTTCCCTGACCCCAGCACTTTGTGTGGCACTTTGCTGTTGTTTATGTAAACTTTATCTATTTTATTGATTAGTCTCTGTAAATGAAAGACTGCATCACAGACCACCTATACTTACCATGTATAGCTTTCTAAGCTATAGTTTTGTCAAGGTCTTAGAGCACTTTAAAAGCCTTATGAGATGGCTCGATATGGCAGAGGTTGTCTTTTACACTTACTACACTATTTGTTGTCCTTGCATTGTTACAAAAAGTCACACTTGTAAATATTCTTCATGCAGACTTCTCCAGAGCTTGTCACCACATCAGACTGGAACAGTTTTGTGAAGACTGGGCTGAAGTAAGTGGACTTACTTAATTTACTTAATTGCTTAATACTTTTTAACATTTGCTGTCATCATTGAGAGCTGTTGTTTTAATAGGCATTTGCAAGTCTGCAGAAACTGTCATGAAAATCTGACTTGAAACAGAATGCCCTGGTTTGCAAGCTATTCCCATGTCCTATTCAGATGTGGCTAGTGAGTTTCTGCTTTTCACACAGTTAAACATTAGTACCTCTGTTTAGGTATCGCTACGGAGCCAAGGCCTTCCTGGAGACCCTGAACAGCCTGCTGGAGTTGATGTACAGCGGGGCTGATGCCCCCAAAGACCTGCTTCCCTTGTCTATGATTCACATGATGACCACCAGTCACTCGCTGTTCCTGCCCTCCATGCTGTCTGGGCAGGATGAGCACAGAGAAGGGCCCCAGTCAAAGGGTAAGGAGAGCAGGCTCTATAATTGGCCTGATGGTCCCTGAGTGTGTAGCTATGGAGAATATTTTGTAGCAAAAAAAAAAGTAATTCTGTTCAAAGGCAGCCTTTAGCGAACATACTTAATACTTAAGAATTACTTAACGTAATTTGCATATTTATCTTATTACTTTGAATAGCCGCCAGCCTTTTTCTTTAAAAACTGTCATTATATGTGTGGCATCCATTTAAGGCAGGGATTATTTCAAGTATTGAAACGTTTTAACAATGAATAAAGTGGAGTGTAAGTTTCATATCTGGCTGTTCTTAAGTAGTGCCCCCACCTGTTTAGTCTGTCTTTAAAAACTCCCTTTTGAATTACAGAAGCCCTGGTGTCTCTCCTGCTTAACCTGGTGAAGAAATGCCCCACTGTCTGTAACAGTAACCACTTTGTGGTTCTTCTGGGTGCTTATGGAGCTACCTTGAGTACAACAGGTAACGAACTTGGAAAGGAAATGTATCTGGAATAGCGATGAATGAGTTATGGTATGAGTAACGGCATGAAGTCATTTAATCTTCAAGCTGTGGGGGTGTAAAAAAGTTTCTTTTTTGAGCAGATCAGAAACTGCTGCTGCTCCTGCAGGAGTATGAAAGAAACAACATCAGCTTGGCCGAATTTCAGTAAGTTCGCCCTTCTTCCATGGTATTCGGAGTTAATTCATGTAATGTTTGTGCATACGTGTAAGTGTGTGTATATGTGTGTATGTGTTTGCAAGTTGATTCCCATGGCTTTGTGTGTGTGTGTGTGTGTGTGTGTGTGTGTGTGTGTGCGCGTGCGCGTGCGTGCATGCGCGTTTGTGTTTGTGTGTATGTGTCTCTGTCAGTCTGTCTCAGTACACATGCTGAACATCCTGTTCATTAAACTGGGTTTGAACCCCCAGGTCTCTGCTATGGGGCCCAGCTGCAGTGGAGCATCACAAGGCCTGTAAAAGCCTGGGGAAATCCTTATGGCAGCAGCCCAGCTCTGAGGACCTGCTAGCCCTGCTGAGTGCAGACAGGATGCTGAACACCGTGCTACACTTCCCCCAGCAGCGCCGCATTATCCCTCAGGTAAATCTGCACTCCCATTCATCCTGCTACAGTGGTGTGTACCCTTTCCTCCTCTTCTGACCCCATGTACCGCAATCTGCCAGCAGGGGGAGTCATTCCCTGCTGATTGCTCCTGGCAGAGATCCTTTCAGTGAGCAAGGCCAGATAAAGGAAAGAGTCCTTCATAACAAGTTAAACAGATTGTAGCAAGTCCAGGAGTGTGGGTTAATCAGTATATGTTATGTAGGATTGGCACTTAACTAAGCATCTGTCTCTGAAGTGGCTCTGTTTTTATTATCATTAGTTTTACATACCAGTGTGCAAGACTTCACTTCAGAGGCCTTCTCCCCCTCTCTCCACTAGGAGGCGAAAGAGCTGCTGTACAGAGAGGAGGGAGGTGTGGACCTGGGGAATCTGTACGACCCCTGCTTCCTCCTGCCACTCTTCAGTGCCCTGCTGAGGCCAGGTAATATTCAGGAACTCTGCATGCATATAAACAGGAGAAAAACCTCTGCTGGACCCTACACCACCCCTTCAAACTGCACACTCATCATTGTGAATATGATGTAATATTGCTTAATAATAGCAGTATTAATGTTTTCATTTCAAGAATTATGGCCTAACACAAATCTCATACTTCAGCTTGTGTAAATGTTCTTGAATTACGCATGCTTACTGAATTATGCATGCCATTAAATATGAGCCATTGTTCTCCACCGTTCCAGAGTCAGTGATCGACTGCTACAAGTTTGTGTCCAGCCACGCCCTCGGGGTTACAGTGGTGGCCCTGAGCAGCTATGACCCCAAGGTCCGAGCTGCAGCCTACCAAGTGCTGGGGTCTTTCTACCATCACCTGGAGGGAGCACGCTTCAGAGAGAAGAGACAGGTGTGACAGGAGTGAAGAATCGAATGTGTGCGGCATAGGGGGAGTTGACTGTGTCTCCTCATGACCTGTGGATGGCATAAATGAAACCCTGCCTTAAGGATTCTCAAGTGCAGTTACCAAAAGCTGTGGGGATTGGGGTGTTGTACACAAACATTTGATATATGTGACCTGTATGGCATCAGTGCTAAAGTTATCAGCAGTGCTTTTAGGTTATTTATGATTTTTATTACTGTGCAAGTCATTGGTATTTTTGAGAAGAAGTAGGAGCTTTTCTGAATGCTTTCCTCTCTCTTTTATCTCAAAAGGCAGTATGCAAATTTCTATATTTCACTTGTCAAGAGTCATTAGTGTCACATGTAGCCTTTGGCTCAATAAGAGCTGCCATGTGCAGTCTGAATAAAAATATTTTAGTGAATTGTCTCTGCAAGGTAGACTGTCTGTACTGTAACAGTAAGATAAATGCACGCATTTCTTGATCAGTATGAATAATTCTTTAAAACAGCAGATTCTCCTCTGTACATTTCCACCTATGAGTACTAGTTTTTAGGAATACATAGCAATGCCAGTTATTGAGCTAATCCTGGATGCTATCATTTTGCAGCTGCTGTATCTGATGGATACTGTGAAGAATGGTATTCGACAACAAAATCTCAGACTCTCCTTCCTGCTGGTTACATACATTGCCAAAGTGGCTCAGCAAATGCTTAGACCTGGTTAGTTGAACAAATACCTGTTTTCTTTAAATTGAGTTTTTGAAATATTACAGTCTACAGTGTGATATTTTTAACCACATTTTCCATATATTTTGCCACTTTCTTATTTTCAGAGGAGCATATGTACATGATTGTCAACAAGTTCCTCTTGGCCCATCAGTATCTGGACCTGAAAAAAGTCCCTGAATTCTTCAAACTCTTCTACAGTTTTGATTTGGAGGTAACATTCCTTAATTTCATTACTCAAGAGACCTTATACTATTCTCCCCTTTGATATCCCTCCCTCTTTTTGCCTAGAGTGAAATTGTCATGCACAGTTAAGTGTGGGAAAACCGGTTTATTTGTTTCCTGCAGCCTGAAACATCACTCCAGTTAAGTCAGTTAATCTTACAAAGCATCTTCAATGGCTGTCACTAGCACTGCGATGTAATGTATGTGACAAAGACAAGAATCCTCCCGGTTTCTGGTTTTGTGTCATTCTGTTTCTCTGACCAGGGAAATGGAGCAAGCAGTTAGCATTGAGCGAGCAGTGAAAATTGTGTGGCTGCGTTTATCCACACGCCTCATGCAACAGAGTTGGTTTGTCTCCCCAGCACAAAGTGGAGCGCGAGTGGATTCTGGATGTTCTGAAGGAGGGGCTGGCGGACAGACACTGCTACGAGCTGTGCGATCGGCAGGGAATATTCCAGATACTGCTGAGTTTCTACGGCAGTCCGCTGTGTGACGAGTCCACTCAGGTACGCACCCTCCTCTCTTTCAGGAATGAGCCCTCACCCTGCCCTGTGTGAATTCACCTAGCCAGGATAATATCGGAAATGTAGGACTTGTAACCGAAAGATTGCCAGTTCGATTCCCCACAAGGGCACTGCTGCTGTACCCTTGGGCAAGGTACTTAACCCACACTTGCCTCAGTAAATATCTGTGTAAATGGATAACGTTGTAAAAAAAACTGTAACCTATGTAAGTCGCTCTGGATAACAGTGTTTGCTAAAAATGCCAATAACATACTAATGTAACATAATCACCCAGACAAAACTCTGAAGGATGTGCTTATAAAGACAATAAGACTGACAGGTGGATTAAAGTGGGGATGGTCACTGTACAGCAACAATTTTGCATGTGTAGAAATATTTCAGGGAAACACCCTATGGAAACAGTTGAAATTGCACCTTGAGGGGGCTTTGAATGCCTTTAAAACCCAGCACTTCCTGGGACACCTTGTTCCCAAGCTGTGCAAATGGGTTCCTACAAAACATGATTACGTATGACTTTCCTTTATAATTGGAGTTAAGTCCTTCTTTCTGTGGGAGCAGTTTGATGAGCAGATGTCCCACCTATTATTCTGATGAGCAAAGCTGAACTCCATTCAGTCAGTGAAGTGACAGAGGAGGCATTAAACAGAGTACCTCCCCACTGTCATAATCCCACTTCCTGTATGCGCTCAGCACTTTGTCATAGACACCTAATAACTGCTTTCCTTCCAGGATCTCTTACATAATGTGTTTATGCCATAGGCTCGCATCATGGAAGTATTACGCCAGGCAGCCCGTGTAACAAAAGCTGCTTATGAGCTCATTAAGGTTCACGGCCTTCTAACCTGGATACTACAGGTGGTGGAGAGGAGGTAAGCATGCCAGTTGGGTTCCGTTCACGTCGGTGTTTACAAACGTGAGTGGTGCCGTTCGTGGACAGGCTGTGAAATCCAGCTTTGTTTCGTGGAATGTTCTCAGGTGCGAATGCAAGTGAACATTCCGCAAGAGAACATTTGTATGCACACTCTTCACTATTGACTTCTATCCAAGGGCTTTTCAAACAAAGTAGAGAATAGGAGGTGTGTGGGAGGTAAACAAAAGGAGAAAAAGCTTTCTTGAAGCTCAAGGTTCAGATAATGTCAGGGTTCAGAGCTTTTAATGAAATTCTTCAGAAATGGTGTATCTGGGGGGAGGTGAAACATACAGCAGAATCAGATATATGGTCGTTTTCTTTTCTTCTTGTTTTGTTGTGTCAGATGCCTCGAGAACCGGGTTCTGTGTGGCGTGATCAACCTGGTCCACGCGTTGTGGTTCACGAACCTGGGGCAGAAGGAGAGCGGAGAGGCAGCAAGCACCCCCGCAGCGGAAGGCCAGGCCCAGGGTTCGACTAAGTGCCTCCCACTGCCACTCATCAATGAGTTCCTGTGTGTACTGTCAGCATTCGTCAGACACCTGCAGTAAGGCCCACTCAGAGACGATCCACACTTGATGAACTATCCATGCTCCACAATTCTGCCTACTTTTACTGGGCTCGGGCTATAGATAAAGCAAAAGTGTTTATGCTTTTTCTGTTGTTTATGGTGGGCATAGAAACCACATTGCCAAACAGAACAGGACCATGTGTTTAGATTAAACTAATCCAGTTAAGTTGGCGAAGTGTACTAATGGTTTTCACATAGGTCAGCATTTATCATGGCTTATACGCACATGGAAATTTAGCAAGGTGGGAGATAACTTATCCTGACACAAAAGCCTCAGGGTACTGCTACATTTTATCCATATAATTAGTCTTATTAAGACAAGTTGGAAGGCATATTGTTAGGTTTTGATAAATTCGGGAAGTTTCTTGTTTCGTATGTGATATTAGTCAGAGGGTTATAGAGTGAAACTATGGTGTTTGTGCTGCTCGTTGTGCTGGTCGCTGAGTGTTGTGTCTTGTCCTCATGTAGGGCGGGAGTGAAGGCCCCCGAGTTTGCCCTGTTCCTGCACACGCTCAGCTCGGTTCTGAAGCACCGCGGGACGGCACTAGCTGCGCACAGCCAGCTGGGTCGCATCGCCGTGCGAGAGCAGACTCTGTCCAGCACCGAGACACTGGCGATGCTGCAGCGCTGGAGCCTGCTCTCCCATGATGCTCCACTCCTGACGGCCCTGCAGAGCGTGGCAGAGAAGCACAGAGTCAAGGAGCTGTTCTGTGAGTTCTGGCATAGTCTGCATAGTCTGTCGGTTTCAAACGCACCTTTGCATATAGAACCAGTCTGACCACTCACACTGCATGAAAGTGCAACTGTTAAACCTGACCTTGTAACTTCATGATTAAATCATTTGTGTGACTAAAACATTTCAGCTTTCTTGATATTTGAGAAATAAATACATACTTTAATAATTTGATATGTAATTTCCTACGTTTTGGTATACGTTCTTTCATTTTGCAAATTCCCCTTGCTGTTTTAAATGTATTTTCATCTGCCAGTGGCCTAGACCTGTTGTAATACACCCCTCAACAGCAAGAGTGTACAATGTGAGAAATGTTCTTCTGTCTGTTGCAGGGAGTGTGAAGGAAAAAGGCAAGGGGAAAAGTTGGGCCCGCCGCACACGTGCGGAAGAGCAGCCAGACAATCCGGAGGGGGAGGAAGAACGGCAGGCGCAGGACACATTGGCAGAGAGCGAGTCACACCTCAGGAACATCTTCACACACTGGGAGCCCCCCCTCCCTCCCTCCTGCCACACCCCCGTCTCCCAGGGTGACCCCAAGGACAGCAGCGCCCTCACTGCCGCCACCGCCCACCTGCTGGTCAAATGGACGCTGAGGTCCCTGGTGGCAGCGCCTCACGACGCCCCGGGCACGTTGTCTTTCCTGCGGTGGGTCCAGACGAACGTTCTCCCGCACAGAGACGCGGTAGACGCTCTGCTCGCCGACGCTGCAGTGAAGCAGGACTTCCTGAGGCTGTACCACCAGGCGTGCGAGTCCGGGAGCGCGGCTGGGGCCGAGACGCTTGAGCCGTTCACCGCCGTCATGGTGCACCTGCTGGAGGCTCAGGACAGCTCCAGAGAAGGGCTGCACCAGGCCGTGCTCACAGCCTGCCTGGCTGCACCTCAGGAAGAGAGCTCCAGGAGAGGTGAGGCTGATCTTCCTCCTCTTACCTAACTGCCATATTAAGAAGAGTGTAGAGGATATGTATGTAGAAAGGTGTGCTGTAACAGAAAGGTTTGAAGTGACTCTTAGTGACTCAGTTTTTCTGAAACCATGGAAAAGACTTTTTATAGCACTGAATATAGAAGAAGAGGGAATATAGAGGGGGGATATACAGATATGTAAGAGATAGATCATATATATTTTAAATGCTATCCATTTATGCAGTTGGAAATCACTAACTATAGTTAAGTATCTTGTTAAATGGTGCATTTTACATGCTACCCATTTGTACTGTTGAATATTTCTAACTGTAGTAATTCAATTAGAGTGCCATGCAAAAAGGTGCAGCAGCAGTGCCCTGCATGGGATAATAATGCCTCAGGACTCTTGGTGCTGGAAATCCAGTTGCCTCACCACACTGCATTCTGCTTGTTTCCCTCAGGAGCCGGGCTGCTGCTGCTGTCTTTGTACATCCACGAACTGTGGAGCGGAGCGGCCTCACCGGAACTCTTCCGGGCCCACGTCAGACTGGTCACAGGGGTACAGGTGAAGGGACAGGAGAAGACCAAGCGCAGTGTGACACAGGCAGCGGTGACGGACATCTGCAGAGGCCTTTCCTCAGCTGTAGAGGCTGTGTCGTCATGATGTGTCACAAACGTCTTAAGCGTTCATGGAAGTCGACAGTTTCTGGAATAAAGAAAAGACTTTAATATTATTTTTGTGTGTTTGTATTGATGCAGTTTTTAATCATGTAAAGCTCTGTCACTAAAGGAAGAAAGTGCTACAAAATACAGACAGTTATACACATATACAAATGTGTACACCCTTTATTTATTTCTCTACTTTACAAACTTCCTTTATGTTGAATGTGTCAGTAAGATGCCTTGGCTTGTTTCTGTGTTGGCACAAGAGATATTTCAGGTTAACTTTAATGCATGTCAAGCTGGGTCAAAGTATTGCTTTGTGTTATCTGCCCGCCTTTGTTTTTGTTACACAACTGACTTCTTTACAGGATGGCACTGTTGCCAATGGTTACAGTGTTACCCATATAATCATTATTACTCATCACCCTGTATATGTTTGCAGTGCAGTGGTTGAAAGACCCAGGCCTAAGTATTTAAAATCAGGAAAACAGTTCTCCATTTCTCTCCTATTTTCCTTTTTCATTTGTTTGGGAAGAACTGGAGTATCATATTTAAACACTCATGGTCAAGATATGGCAACAGCTTTGTAGGGGTAAATGTTACTCTGAACAATCTGCATTTGCTACTTTGTTCTGGTATCTCTGGTCCAGAATGTGCATGCCATTAAGTGACACACTACTGCTAACATGTTCTCTGAACATCCTCCGTCCTCCTGTTGCACAAGTTAAAACAGAAACAGAAAACAGTCTTTGACATGAAGAAGAACATGTCTCTGAAGGTTCTGGAATATATCAAGGACATGAATCTCCAAGTCATTCATATAAAGTAAACCCCATCTGCACATTCAATTAAATAACACTCATCATCCAATGAAGTTTTAAATTTAGCGATTTATCGCACGATCTTGTCCAGGGAGTGTCCACAAAAGTGCATACAGAAAGGTTAGGATAAGAGCAGAGCTGACACTACATCAACCATCTCAGTCCAATAGTAGGGGTCATTTAAACATGTCATATTCTGTTAAGTCCCATAGGTGAAAGAGGAGGTACAAGTACCATAGTAGCTGCAAGAGAAAGTGTGACGATGTAGCAAATGCGTCTGAGGATACAGCGTGAATGTTTAGGGCTCAGTGTTAATTGAACCGAGATGCGGGTTGAACGTGAGTTTTCACTCTGCCGGAAGATGGACAGTGAATCGGTAATTCTGACTGCTGTGGCGTAATTACATAATTATATGTGAAATTTCACAGTAAGTGGTTTTCACTAAAATATTAATAATGCCCTGTGAACCTGTGTCAGCTTCCACGCAGCAGGTTACAGGTTAGTAAGTTAGGTCATTGTTCTTGGCTCTCTGCGGACGGCTTTGTTAATAGTTCATACACGTGTGGTGTGTTTTAAGCACAGACTGTAGGGCAGGCAGTCAGCAGTGTGGATAGGGCTCTGAATTTAGAGCTAGAGATAATAAATTTATTTTCTTTGATTAGTAAGACATATAAATAGTTAAGCTGTTAAAGGTGTCCTATGATTACTGTATTTTCAAAATTAAGTGCTGTATATAGTTTTAGTCAGCAGAGGGTGCAAGCAGTGCCATTCCTGAATAAGACGCTTGAAACAATGGGATTCAATGCAGAGCAATTTGTTTCGAGTCAGAGCAAGAGGTTTGTTGTTTTTTTAAATGCAGAGAAATAGGCAAGTAGGTAAATAGGTCAGGCTCTTCTTTTGTATTGCAGTGTAATCCAGTTTCTCTGGTATGATGTTTTCCTAGTATTACTTCTTCTTAATTAACATCTTGACTACGCAGCTTTTGAGATCGTATTGAACAACATAAGGAAATAACTTTCATAAATTTGTTTCCATCACTTCCTTCAAGAACTCTGATTACTACTACTATTGAATGTTTTTCCACCTGTACTTACTTTGTGGTATACCTAGTTCTAACAGGCTTTTTATGACCATATGTGTAGTCTGCCCTTCATATTCATACCGCTGACTAAATAGAAAACATAGAATAACATAGGAAAACATAGAACAAATGTAAAACATAAAAACTACAGATATTGGATCATTTTTTCTTCTTACTTTTTAATGTTCTTTAATCTTAATAGCATTGCAGAGAGCAAAAGAGTATTGAACATAAATTATACAATCATCACATTAATTCACATCCCTGTAATTACTACTTCTTAAATCCTATTCTCGCCCACATTACAATGACAAGACATTACGTGTACTATTTTAATGAGGTCTTGGCATGTCTAAGTGGGATTTTTTACCGTTTTCTCTGGAAGAATGATTCAAGGCCCTTCAGGTCTTTTGGCTTTCATTTTGAACTGAGATTGAGAATGATCAATGCTTAACTAGCCAACCCCCCAAAAAAAAAAAAAAAAAAAAATTTACAGTGGATATGTGGATATAGTTTCAATTTTGCTGACTTGTGCAATTTTCAAATTATCAGACCACGAGATACAGCATACTTCCAATTAATATTCAGAAGCTGCTTTGGCAAATTCATGTTACCTCTTTGCGGGCTACATTCAAAAGAGGCTTCTTTTTTGCAGCCCAGCTATGATGGTTCTTATGGACACTTTATGACCTAAAGAGGTCTGTTTCTTTAGGAGATCTCCAACAGTTGTCTTTGGTTTTACAGTTGTCTGGTTAACCACTTGTGTCAGAGCCCTTGGTGACAAGACAGACATGCATCCTCTTCCTGGCATGCCTGCCACTGTACCAACACCCTTAAATGTCTCGATAGTGGACACTACTGTAAAAACTGGTAGATTCCGTTTATTTGTAAATTTCATTATAGCCAATCTTCCAACTTGTGGAGGCAAATGGTCTTTGAACTTCCAATGACCAGAATGCTGTAGTTTTTGTTGGATTTTGTTTTAAAAATTACTTGAGGGCTTGAAAAAAAGTGATGCCTGTGTTCTTGGGCTAAAATTCATAATTTATATTCACATGTATATAGTCCACAATTCATAATCTCAGTTTGCCCTGTGATGTGTTTGTAAGGTTATATAGATTTTTAAGAAGAATAAATGAGCCAATATTTACCCTGTTTCTTTTATGGCAGGTTTGGTTGCTATCTAGTCAGGGTTACAAATAAATATGGTGGGTACTATATGTGTAAAATTTAATAAAATCTAATGTTTTTCACTGGGAGTGTGCTCTGACTTTGAAATGCATATTCAGTGTTATAAACTCTCTCTCTACCTTTTTCATTGCAGCTGCTGGTTTCAGCTGCTGTACAATGTTCTGATTGAAAGCAGTATTATCATTACATATTAAACATAGTCTGTGGCCTGTGGTTTGACAGCTATGAATATTTTCTGCCTTGTGCTCCAGTGCTATCCAGCACACCTATATAACACCATTAATGCACATGTGAACTGCTCATTTTTAAGGACTCAAGGAAATAGTGTCAGTCATCCAAAAATGAACTTCATGTCCTTTATGGATGCAAATTTTACATGTTTCATTGTCCGTACCATTTTTTCCCCACTTCAGCAACAAAACATGTTGAGTTTGCTGAGGAATTCTTTGAGATTTTATGGAGTCCATAACTAACTGCCGAGGTGTTTTTGGGTAACATGTTGTTGTGCATCCACTGCCATAAATGGTTGGAAAAACCTGTTGTAGATGCCCTGGAGATAAATGGCTCACTCTCTGCCTTCTGCATGGGATAACATAAAACGCCAAATTGTGGAGGGTGGGAACAGACCCAGAGGGGGATTGTTTACGATGGCAGATCTCAAGCACATCATCCCAGACCCGTTTAATATATGAGCTCAGACGACAGGAGACCATCCTCTGATTGGGTTAATCCCTGCCTTCATTTTTTTCGCCTCAGTTCCCACTGAAAAACAAAAACAAACCGTGTGCCGCATGTTGACAAGCAGGTGACGGGTTTCATTCCTGTTGACAAGGAATTATCTCTTCTGCCCCAGTTCAGTGACACTGAAAATCAGCCACCTCACCTTAGCCACCTGCCTGTGCAAATGAAACACAGGGCCAAGTTGCACAATAAGAATGCAGAATGTAGAATGTAGCATACATTATTGAGGTTTGCTTTAGCAGTCCTGTTCGTTTGATTTCTTTGAGGTCATGTGGCTTAAATGAAGATCTTTTTTGTAAGCATTTCCAACTAACAAAAGCTCACATGTGACTTATCCTTTTTTGTGCTGAAAGTGCAGATGTAGAACAACAGTAGCCACATTGATGCTTATTAAACAGAATGATTATTTATTTCCAAAGCTGTATAAAGGCAAAGGACAAAAAAAGTGACCTCACTGAATTTTGATTCACGTTATTCTGCCACGATATGACCGCATTGCTGTGTTTTGCTTTAAGGTGAGCTCAGTGTCTTCCATCCTCAGGAGCAACATGGAGCTTTTAAAATGAAAGTAATACCAGCTATAGTTTGGTCTGTCATAGATTAACTCCATCTCTCCTTGCATCAGAATCAGATCAGAAATAGGATACAATATGAAGGAAATTCTAGGAATGGTCCTCCTGTGGATATCCTGTTGACCTGATCAGACACACATTTTTTTCATCAGAATGAAAAAGTTAATACACATATTTCTTTGTCTGGTATGTTATTGCCTCAGCCTGAACCTGTAAAGGGGGAAGACACATTTTGCATTTGTTGTTCTTTGTGAAAAAATTCCAAAGACATTACTCTCTTGTTTTGTTTTCCTATGTTTCTTATATTGGATTCACTGTTGTATTTTCACTCACAAAGAAATGTTCTCTTCCCCTGCGGAAACAGACTCTGTCCAGGGATTAGCCTTGCTTTGTGTCTAAGCCTGAACATATTGCTCTAGACATAGACCTTTGTGTATGGGGCAGGTTCACTCGTCACTTCACTGGACTGGTGGCCTGACCATATTAACTTGACCAAATCCCTTGTCTAGCTCCCCATAGCAATATTTTTAAACGCTTAGGCACAGAACTTTAATTCAACCAGGGAAATGTTTTCAGTTGTGGTGTTGACATTTATTCATCTCCTTCTTGGTATGAAAAAAACAACCTAGGGCCTTTGGCACATTGGCACATTGGCACATTGATTTGTTTACTTTTGGTTTTGCAACAGTTTTTGAATTCCTTAGTGTGGGATGGTTTTTCTGACTGATGGCAACAACTTCTAACTAATATAAAAAGAATGAATATAAACTACTTACTACATAAATCAGGCAGACCAGTGAAACAAGTTCAAAGGCCAATACAAAGGTTGGTCTGTCACAGTATGCTACAGATGGTGATACAACGCATTCTTAATGTCACATGACTGTACAGTATTTGCAGTAACTGTGTGGCAAACAAAGGATTTGGTTTAATATACTTCATAAGCACTCCAGATGGGGACTTTTATTGGCTTATCCATAAATTGTTGCAGTGCAGGGGTGTGTGTTTGTCTGCCTGGGGAGTCCCCCCCCCCCATCTCACTGCTGGTGCTAAGGCAGTGGGTGGCATCACGTGACACTTTGAGGTCGTAGTGGTGACCCAAGCGGGGAATTAAGAGGCGAGATTAGGTGGGGCAGCTGTCGCTGGTGCTTGGACTACAGGTGTCTGGAGAGAAGAAAACCTGATACTTGACATTTGGCAACAGTTGGAAGAATATTATTTATGACTGTAGTTGGCTGTCCTCCTGTGCAAATGTAAAATTACTTGCTAACATCACAGGCAAAATAACTTAATTTCAAAGGTTTTATGTTAAACTCACTGGTGTGTGTTTGTGTGTGTTCAAGAGAAGAGTTAATCTGTACAATGGAAGGCATTTATTAACACTGATTTCAACAACTGATTTAAAGCTCAAAAATGTTCACTCTTGGTTTACAACTACATTACAATATCTTCACTAAATGTCAGTGGTTTTCAAATTAATTTACAAAGTGCAATCTTCACACAATATATCTAAAAATAGTTCAGATTAAGAAAAACTCTTCCCAGTAGTTGGTACAAATGATTAAATAAATCAAAGGGGCATGCAGTCACAAGTAAAAATTAACATGGAGGTTACATCTTGGTTTATAACACCATTTTGCTGTGAAGCCTATACCGAGCGACCAGAATAAAATAGTGTTGTAGCAATCCATTTCCTCTCTGAATCCCACTCCCTGTTGTAGACACTGTACAGGAAATTTGAATGCCAAGGAGAACATAGTAAACAATGTTCCAAGCTCCAAAACTGTTCTCTGATATTTAAAAGTTAAAACTGAAAGGGCATGTTTCTAACATTTCTGAGGTTATTTTAAAATTTCGGTAGGTTTTGGTTGATGACTGAGAAATGCAGTTCCTTCAAGATGATTAATAGTATAAGTAACATGTTTGGGCTTTTGTCTGGTCTTGTTAATAGACCCAGATTTCCCTCTGGCTACAAAGATGCCCTCTAAAGAATTTTCTTTGAAGAATGTCAAATTAATTGTAGCCCTCTGTGGAAAAAGTGAGAAGGGACACATGCATAAATGGTGCCAAAAATAAACTAGAGAAATTGATTTTGTTGCTTGACCCACTCAACATTCTTTGTTAAGACAAAGCACGGCATTCCAGTGAATAAAATAGCACATTCTGTCTTTAAATTGTTCAGGATTTCTGGTGCCCGATGGCATTGCAGGCACAAAGTGGGTTTGCTAGCTAGGCTGTCATCACTGGTGGCATTTATCCCTTTCAGAGGGATGACAAAATGTTATAAAAGTACTAATATCTTGAAATATGTATTGTAAACTAGAAAGCAGGGAATGCCTGGTCAAATATACAAGCCTTTATGCACAAAAGTGTAGATATTTGGGATAAAAGTAGCTCCCACAGGGGTTTTAGATCTTAGTGTCACATCATCAGCCCCCATACTGCATATGAAATTGAATTAATAATGAAAAAAAATGTACACGGTGCTCCCTTCAGCAGAGAGGCAATCTGTTTTAAGAGTTCCAGTCATGCAGACCAAGTGAGCAGAAATTGAGCTCCCCCCAGCTATGTATCAGCAAAGGGTCTTGAGGGCCCCTGATGCACAGAGGAGCGTCTGCATGTGGTAGGGCGACAGAGCGATGGACGGCTGTGGTTCCAGGCGCCCTTCCAGCCTGTAGTTCAGAGGGGGGCTGTTCCTCTTGAGGATCTGACCGATGCCCATGGCGGGGAACCTGCCGCGGTGCTGGGGGCTCCCGTGTTGGATGGCAGGGCCAGACTGGCCGCTAATGGAGTCCAGGTACGCCCAGTCCTGCATCGCGGGGTTCCTGTGCTCCAGAGTCCGGATGAGGGCCGGGGGGCTGGGGATGGTGGCCTTCTTCAGGCAGGCGCTCTGGGGCGGCGGGAAAGGGCCGAGCGGGCCGCTGGTGAGCCTGTGCCAGGGCGGCGTCTGCGTGTGGCCCAGCTCCTGGATGCCGGAATCCCAGGAGTGCGCCATGGCGATGGAGGAGGTGGGCACCTCCAGCCCGCCCAGGCCTGGACCGACGCTCTCCAGTGCCTGTGTTTCCAGGCGCCTGATTGGCTGAGGCGTGCGGGGGAACAAGGGCTGGATCTCCAGATACTCCAGGGAAGAGGAGGCCACACTCCCTCCGGGGCCCAGCTGTGAGTCCCTGCTATTGTTGGCAGGGTGGAACAGACCTGAGAGATAGTGAGAAAGTGACAGGACAACAATTAACAGTCGGTCTTCATTCTGCCATCTATAATTTTGACCAATACATTCTTCATTTGTGTTGTGTATTACTACCCTCAGCCTGTCACTGCTCACACCCTGATATTTCCCTCTTTATCCTTCATCATTTTTTAATATTATGTATTTTCATTCTTATTTGCTGTCGCTCTTACCTTTGTTTCATTAAATAGCAATGGCAGATGAAATGGAATTGTATCCCCGTAAAAGCACCACACTGCCCACCCACGTTCCATATGCTGTAAAAGTATTTAGGAACCGTAGGGCTGTGCTGTCGGTGCAGGTTAGTGTATATGCGTGACTTATATAAAATAGCAGAGAGAGGAGTCATGGCGTTTTGCATAACTTAGCAGATCAACGACAGTGTCTGGGATTACACCTGTGACTGTTTTCCATGTTTGAGCACACCACCCTGAAGAATCCCCCCCAAGGCATCTGAACTCCCTGTCTCCCATTAACAGCACACTATGTGCTTTGACTAGCCTCTTGGCAAAACTAGAAACAGCAAAGCATTATGTTTTCTCACAAAACTGATCCTCGCAAACTGGTGTTATTTTTGCTAGGTTTTGTACAGCTTGTCTCATCCACTCCTATAGGCAGACTCATCTATCATATATGACCCAACATACATTACAGAGCACTGACCATGTGCTTGGACAACATATGTTCCTGAACAATGTATGACTGTCACAATGATTTCTGTTGAGTAAAAAGCTAGGCACTTTTGTCATATGTCTACAATATGTATGGTTCAATGCAACCAGTGAGCTACAAATAAGGGAAGATTAGACTTACCTGCTCCTCAACTTGTTTTTCTTGATTAGCAAGCTTGCCAGTTCTAGATTCTGGTGAATTATCAATGAGGAGCGGATTCCATTTTACTTTATTGTTTTTAAAGTAGTATCCCTAGCCTTACCATGAACTTTCCATGAAATCATTTAACAAAAACAAAGTGACCGGGTTTTTTTTAACTTATGATTACACAATAGTACGCTATCAAACTTCCTTGTTTGTGGCTTTGAGCACCCTGAAGCAATTTATGAGGAAGAAAAGAGGTCCAGCTAATCCAAGACACGCTGAACAGAATCCAGGCCAGAATCCCAGCCAGTACTCTTCACATTACCTCTGTCTGGCTCACCTGTTTTCTGTTTCTTGTCCTTGCCTGGGCTCTTGCTCGTGGCCAGGTACAGAGGTGTCTGTTTTGGCGGGATGGTGAGTCTTTCTGCTTGTTTTGGCCCTTGTTTCTGAAGCTGCTCATTCTTCTCTTTTTCCACTGACAGATTATCCTGGCAGCCAAAATAATCATTGTTGTATGAAACAAGTTTTTTTCTTATAGGTAGATCATGGAATGTTGGTACAAAAATGTAATCAAAGCTGTGTACAGCACATGTTTCCTATCAATAATTCCTGATAAACCCCAGCTGTACTAAAACTGAATACGTACATACATGACTCTTGAACTATACATTTATACCCATTATGCATGAACCCGATGAACACATCTCATATTAACAGAAAATTATATAATACCCCTCACGTCACACAATGCCCCAGCAGCAAAAAGTGCGGAATTTATTTAGGATGGAAGTTAGAGTGACTGAGCTCTTGCTTGGCAAGTAGGAGCAAAAATGTTGCTTGGAGTCAAATTGTATCTGCAGAAATTCATATACATCACAGTGCCACAACTTCAAGAATAAAAACATGAAGACAGGAACACTCAACACTTTCACACTGATCTTAAGATGGAAACTGGCGCATATTGGCCAAGCACTGCCATGCAACCGTCAGTGCTGATAAATATGCTTTGTGTGACAATGTGTGTACAAACATGTTAGAATGACTTTAGTGACAGCACAGTGCACAAAACATTCCCTTGACTTTACCTCATTCTGGTCACCCATGTTGCAGGCAAATATCATTTACTGAGCTACACAACATGGGAGTTATAGAGAAGACAGTGAATTACATTAAGGCACAATTAATTCCCATAAGTGATGGAATCTCTCACATTCATCCATACGTAAATGAGAAGAAGCTTGTCACAGATGCAGTCTCACTCAGAGGATTGCCCTGCCACTCACCTCATACACCCTGGAGAGCCTCTCCATCTTCTTGCTGAGCAGAAAGTAGACGGCCAGGATGTGGCTGGCCCTGTTGGCCAGCACAGTGTTTAGCACCTCGCTGTACCTGAAGCCCATCTTGTCCGTCATGTGCAGGACCACCACGTGGTTTATCTCGTCAATGTGGATCCTGAGGAACGGGGAGACAGGCAGCATAAGGAGAGGAGCTACTATGCCCTGTGATGGAGCTTAGCCTGATCTGTATGCTAGAGGAGACCATAGCGATTCATTTTGAAGCCCTGTTTGTTGTTCGCCTACAAGCCGAATTTGGCAGTCGTGTGGCATGGTTGTTGGGATCCATGAGAAAGTTTCTTAGCCTGAATTTATTCATGGACAATGTCCATCTATAAATGGATGACTTGTAAGGTAAGTTGCTCTGGGTGCTACTGGCTGCCTTACCTGTTCAGGTAAGTGGTGGGCCCAGACTGTGGCTGCCCCTGCTGCAGCCATGGGTCAGACATCACCTGGTGGATATTGGGCCTCTTCATTGGGTCAGGCTCCAGAAGTTTCTGCAGTAGGCTGACAGCAGCTATAGAAAGAATGGAGACAGTAAGCACTGCTATTCTGAATAGTGAAGCATGGTGAAAACACAACCCCCAATGCAGCTGATTGAAAAGACAGCATGTTCACATGCATGCTTGTGTATTTACGAACAACAAACATATTGTTTTTTGTGAACTGTGGCAGCAGCCGAAGAGCCCTCACAATCACTGATTCAGAACTGCGATGAAAACGCTCTTTTTGTCTCAAAAGTGTTGGAACCAATTTAGATGAGTGCAAGTCTTTCTCCACCTTAACATCTGAGGGTGGCTTCGCTTGTCCATATCATTAAAATGGTTCTGCGAAACACTCATCTCATTCATGGATATGACTGACTGATGACATGTTGGAACTGCAGGCAATGAAGGACCTTATAGGCATGGATCGTAAATTATCAAACCCATACCATGAGTCCGCCTACTTTGAGTGAAAAAAATGCAATGGAGTAGGATTTTTCTGAATTGCCTACAGGAACAAATAAGTAATAAATGTGTTCTGTTCAGTTCTTATGTGAAAAAATTGCAAACTTATATATTGATCTGAGCCCTAGGGAAATCCACGTGAGAGGCACATGTGCTATGAAAGAATAAATCAGTCAAAAAGAGCAGAAAGAAAGAAAAGAACACTCCAAGGGACACATGGGTTGTAATTAGAGAGAGGTTGGGAAACCAGGTTGTCTTTTTTCCTATTTTGATGTCTTAAAGACTACATTAGTATCCTTTATATAAATGTTGAATGCTAACCCTTCTAAATATTTGATATGTAATTTGTGTTCCCAATGTTTGAGCAAAACATTCATTTAAAACACAGTTTCAAGATATAGGTTTATCCTGTTATTGTGTTTTTGAGAACCAACTCAGCCTTCTGTTTTCACTGCTTGCTGTTCACTGTTCTGCTACAAAAATTTCAAGAGAGGACCCTATAATTACTTGAAACCAGTTATTGCTGTTTTTGAGTCATATATATTTGACTATCTGGTATATGCAAAGTTAACTTGAAATGCTTGATTTTCATGCTGAATATTCTATTGAGTTATTTAACAGCAAAGTTGCACTTAAGCTTTTCCTCTGATTTTTCTGAAGCCCTAAAATTTTTTTTTTTTCTCAGGACTATCAATAAATCTGGACAAAAAACATTTTTCACAACATTAAGCCTCAACAATGTCAGAAAACAGAGATGCAGGAATTGTTTATGCTGTAGAAAAATGGAGAGATTATTCCATTCCAGGAGACAACAAGAAATAGGGAGGACACACTGACTGACTGCAGACAAGACCATGGGGAAGTCAACACAACTTGTTCCTCAATCGAATTTGTGAATTTGTGACCTGGCTCCGGACACATTTTTGTGGCATTCTGGGAGGGACCCAGACAGTGCTAAAGACATGAGCTGAGTCATGCAGGAAGACAGAGGAGTCAATTTCTACCACCACAAGACAAAAAAAACAAAACGCAAGCGGACGCATATGAAACCAGCTGTTCATTAAAATTTCAACTTTTCATAAGTGGTTGGAGAGGGGCTTGTGAAACCCTTAGGCGGGCTGGCCTGCACTAACCACTCTGAGAAGAAGAGATTATTCCCTTCTGCTTATGTCATGCCACGAAGGGGTGTTTGCAGTTGTGTAAATGTGCAAGGGTTTGTCACCGTACCAGAGGAGAGGTGGGGGGGCAGAGGGTTCATCTCCTTGTTCACCATCTTCTCGTGCAGTGATCTGAGACTGAAGGGCTCCACCGTGAAGGGCAGCATGCCGGTGAGCATAGCATACATGTTCACTCCTCTGAACACACAAAGAACGCAGGTTAGAATCAGAAGACGCATCTCTCCACCTTACTCCCCACCACAGACCACGGCAGTTAAAGTGCACCCGGGGATGTTCTCTGAAAAATCACCTGGGATGAATGGCATAATTACCATTTAACACGCATGTTTGTCTAAAGGTTGAGATTAATTTTATTCAAAGCCAATGAAGATTTGAAAATCTACACCAAGGGAAGTGTTTTGTGAGACAAACCAAGTACACACCAATACAGCACTGGTGCTTTCAAGGTGGAGTTATGACTACTTTGTACATGCCTGCATTTAACTTTCTCACCATATCTTTCAAGGTGCCTTTTCAAAAATAAAAAAATGCATAAAAACAATAATCAAAATGACTTTCACCACAGCAACCATACACCTTTGAAGCTTTTCCTTCAGCTGAAGTCCCTTATGGAACAGCATCCTTTGAATAATACAGTCACTGTATTATTCACTGGGCTCATTCTACAATACATAAAGTATGAAAATCCATCCTGTTTATATTCTGTTTTAAAAATGTCACCTCATTACACGCCCTTTTCTCTGGCCTTCCCCTTGTCCCCTGGAAGAAACACAGAGTAAAGCAGCATACTCACACGGACCAGACGTCAACTTTGGGCCCATACTTCTTTCTGGACAGGAGTTCTGGGGCAGCGTAAGCTGGACTGCCACACTGGGTACTAAACGGGTCGGAGTATCCCAAAATCCCAGCGTAATTGCTGAGCCCAAAGTCTGAGAAGGGTAAGAGGGGGAAGAGAGTGGAAGAGTGACCTCTCCGGGATAGGTCTAAACAATCTTTTATTGTTTTATACCAAAGTGAGAGATAATTTAGTCTTAATGAGATGCTTCCAAGCTGTTCGACCCGAGCACAAGTAAAAACAAATTCGAATTACCTATGAGCTTTATGTTATCATTTTCATCCAGCAGAAGGTTTTCTATCTTCAGGTCCCTGCAGAAAACATTACACAGGACAGACACATGTAACACAAGTGTTTTATCAGTTTGGGCATCTCTGTTTCAAGCAAGCTGACAACAAAGGCTGCACTCAGAGAGGAGATCCTTTCCCAGGCACTTGGCGCAGTGACACCCTGCTCATTGAGAAGCTGCGCAGTATGTGGGTCGTGAAAGCAGATTTCGGAGGCCATTATCTGGCTATAATCCTCTTTTTTTCCACAAAGAGCCACATAGACTCAGCGAAGACCACAACCCAAATACAGCCCAGCAAACTGATCATGGGAATCACTTCCTTACTGGTAGCAGAATTCAGATAAGTGCCTAGCTATAACTAGCGTCCTTTCCTAAATTAAATTGTTCGGAATGCATGATCTGTTTTCGTACATTGGACAAAGGAAACATTGTCTTCCGTCACAAGGGCTCACAAGGGCAAGACTGTTGTGGGCACATGAGCAGGAATGCTGTCCACAATTGCCCGGGTTTAATGAATCATCCTTCACAGAAAAACCTTCTCTGTGCTCCCTAAAATACAGCCACAAATTGGATTTACCAAATGAAGCAAATAATGCAGGAGAACCATGGAGCACACCAGGTTTATCGATGAGTAACCTGTCTGAAATTGACTGGGGCCAACTTAAAAAATGTGGCCATGGTGTGTTTAAATGGTGATGAGCTAATACCAACCAAACACAGTGAAGGTGAGTGAATAAGTGCATGTGTTCTGAGTGTGTCTATGTCACACATGCACGCAAGGTTGGCTTACAATACTTTGGATGTGTTGCTACTATGTTCCGGTTTCCTGGTGCAGTTGTACACGTGTGTGCAACCATGCGTGCAATGTGTGTGTATACACAAATGGTTGTGGGTGACTGCGACACTCACCTGTGAACAACCCCAGCACGATGCAGGTGCTCCACCGCTACAACCAGCTGCCGGACATACTTCTGAGCCTCCCCCTCCTCCAAGCACTTCTTCTCGTAGATGTGGTTCATTAGGTTGCCCCCGGGACACAGCTCCAGCACCAGGTAGTAGCTGTTCTCCGTCTCCAGGATGTCCAGCAGCTGGGTGATGTTGGGGTGACGGATCATCTGCTGGATCTGCCCCTCACGACGCAGGTTCTTCGTCACGTAGGAGTCCTTCTTCGCCTTCCGCTTGTCAATCACCTTTACAGCCACCTGAGGGAGGGAGACAGAGGGAGGGGTAGAGACGACAGCATTGGTTAACAAAATATAGGATGTTATAGGCTATTATAATTATCATAATTATACTAACAAAAGTTGCTCACTCTTGCGCATTATCACATTTATTTTGATTTAGTTTGAGCATTATTATATATATATATATATATATATATATATATAAAATATAAAATGTGTTTTTGAGCATTATATATATATATATATAAAATGTGTATTTAGTTTTCAGCTTCTGGGTAATAAAGCGGGGAAGAGGGGATGCCAATATACGATTTCCAAATGGCCTGTTACTTTAACCCATTTGTCACACAGACCCCCTGAAGAAATAACGTTGAGTAAATACATTCTGAGGTTAATAGCTAGCCAAAAGAGGAAAAAAAAATCAACAAACTGCAACAAATGCCATTCTATCAAGGCAACTGTTAAGAAGTGTGGACAATGAGTTTGAGTGTCCATTGTTTACTTTTTTATAAGAATGAGAGGATTACTCAGTGAAAAAAATCTATTACACGTTAAAGCAATCAAATAGGCTAAAACCAGATTATCAAACCCATTCTGAGCTGTTTATCCTCTATTCCTGTCTGTGTCTTCATTTCTCTCCTAATCTGACAAGATGGCCTGATAGTTTTTAATTTGTTTTCACAGCCAGTCTCACCCTCAGTGCTATCACTCCTCTGACCTCAGGGAGATGCCCACCTTGACTCCCACAAACCCACAGGAAGCCGTAGAAACCAAAGCCATGACATGTCCATTTGATAAAAGGATCTGATCACCTGCATTGACTGAGGGCACTGGGGTCTCCCCCAGTCGTGTCAGGACACCTACCACATTCACTTCTTGTCTCCCAGTCTTTTCAAGTCTACCACAATCTATGAGGGCAACTGGTATGAGAAATGTTGTTAAACATGTTTATTCAAAGACATGTTATAAATGTTGTATTCCCAATACACAAACCTTCCCCCTCCACTGTCTTTTCTAAAGATGCCAGACACAAAAACAGGAGGGGGATTGTTTAACGTCTGAAAGTGTCATACCTCCTGTGTGTTAATGACGATTTATTTTAGGAGGGCAGGGGCTAAACTAATCCTTTATATGCAGAGTTCGAGGTCACAAAGAGACAAGCGCTTGTTTGTCGTTTATGCAAATTAATAATTTCCTAAGCTCCCTCAAACTCAAAAACAATAGCATCCCATGTGTAATGATGCGTATCAGAGTGCGAGACGACTGACGGCAGAGAGAACTAGTTTATGTTGCACGCGTTATAATTTGCAATCGTTATAATTTAAAACGATGTTATCCTCCCTGTTTAAAAAACTGTCTGGAAGACATTACTTCGTTGTGGTATAATCAGCTGACACACTCGTGAAGGAATCTTTACGCGCACTGTACAGCCGAGTCTAGACCATTAATAGCTCAACTGTAGCTCAGTATTGACCAGCTAGAGCCTGACGTTGTGCAACGTAATATGATTTCATTAAGAAATATTTCCAGGCCCTGAACTGAGTGGATCACATTCTCTGGGGTAATCCGTGATTAATTTACACTTCTCATTGGGCTCCTAGATTCTTACCTGTTTCTTACCTAATAACATCAGTGACTAACTAGACCTGGTGTTTCTACTAGGTCCCCTATTGCTAGTGACAACAAACCCAAGAAAGACTTTTGCTGACATTTTTCTACTTCCATAAAAAGTGAGGAAGTTATCAAACTCATCCACAAAATCCATTTTAGACTCATCGTTCCCAACCGCAGTATATAGCCTAATACAGTCTTGCGAATATCTACATACATGTGGACCTACTTTCAGTAAATTATGTTAGAAGTTTTTTGTTGAACTGCACTCAAGACAAAACACATTCGGACAGAAACTGCATTGGAAATTACACCATTTATTCCCAGTGCAAGGAAAAATAACTTAAAAAACTATTCCGAAGTGCGAAAAGTAAAGCACAAAACAGGGGAATAACGACACAAACAGACTGACCAAAACAGCGGTTTGAAACGTTAACTCCTTGCTCATTTTTGGCATTTTGTTGGCTACTTTTTCTTTCATATAACTAAAAAAAACTACACAAGTTGAATCGGTATTGTCCCAGGTCTTCCGTGGCAGTTATTTATGAATTATTTGTTTTCAGAAAAAATTGTATGCTTGAATTCATACTGTCTGCAACGAAATGCATATATACCATCAAAAACGACAGTAAATTGAATAATCGAACCACAGAATAACCTTACCTTTTCGCCAGTCATCGCATGCAGACCCTCTCGTACTTTGGCGAAAGAGCCTTCTCCAAGTTTCCTCCCGATCAGATAATTTCCAACCCTTTTAGTGTGGTAAAAGCTGCGAAACGTGTCCCTCGGCGGAAAGCCATTAAAACACGGTGGGACAAGGTTTTCCGTACCGAAACAAGCCGGGGGTTTCAGCCCTAAAAGTCGGGGACCGTCAATAACCATCTCCCTGACAGCTGAGGGCATTCCGCCTGTCTACACCGAACAGATTGCACTCACTAACTCCCCGTGAGAAAGTTGCAGCCGCCTTTTGTGCACTCAGATGGGATCCGCACAGTCAGCAACGGGCATCTGAAGTAAAGTCCCTTCTGCTGGGTTCCTATCCTTATGCAAAATGCTTGACGTACAGCTGAACATGCACCACCTGTTCAAGCCTCGGGACCTACGCGCCACTCTTAAATCCCTCACCCGTCAACGTTTTAATAGGTTTACGTAACGGTCGAATTCCTCGACAAATGAAAGTAGCCTATATGCAAATTATAGACACACGTTTATGGCCAATAATACGCTACAATGCGTTTCGCAAGTTTGACAATAGAAGGTGTAGCTCAAGTGTAGTCTTTTGAAAAGAGTAGAGATGGGCGTACAATTTCATCCACTGATGTTAGTAACTCAAGACAAATCTCTCAGAGTGGCTGTTTCCCGGTGCCGGAGAGCAGGCGTTTTCTAGTTTTAAGGAAAAGGCGTATTCTCGTATGAAGTTGTAGTAATTTAATCCGATCACAGGCGGCGGGAGCAGATGTGATCTGCCTCCGCTTGTAAATCTTTCAAATCCCACCCAGCACCCCTCCTGCGCTCCAACCATAACAAAGAGAACGACAAAAGTGCAGGAGAAACTCTGTCATATGCGACTTCTGACGTTTCATTTCGAACAGTTGAACTTCCTTCAGCTTTTTCTGTGGCAGTGGACACGTTCTATCACATGTTAGTCTTTTACTTTGAAATATATCAGTCGACTATTAGTCATACCCTTGGGGCTATCCTTATTTTGTATACTACCTGATGAAATGACAGAAATGAGTCAATAATTTAACATGTCATATTGTGCATTCTGTAGGCTACTCTTCTCTTTGTTATGCCTACATTTTGCCACTGGTATGATTAACATTTTATAGTGCCTGTCAACTAAGGAACTTAAAGCACTTTACACTGAGGAGATGGTTGGTCTTGTCATCTTGACCCATCATGAACCATCAATGTGTAGCACCCACCAGGGCAACCTTTGTGTGAGTTGGTACATGATTAGACATGACTGCATGTGTAGTAGAGAATTGTTGTCAGTTACAAGCAAGGCAGCAGCCTAATATACCTAACATACCTACCAGATGACTACACATCCTATAGTACAGGATCCCCATCACTTTTGTCAAACATTTCTATTTGGTTTTACAGGACTTGAGAGTCCTTATTGGTTTCCATCATTACATCCAGAAGAGGCAGCAGGCTCTTGGAAAAGAATTTATTTAAATTTTTATTGATAATTTTGCAATATAATCATAGACATAAAGGGTGTGAGTGCAGAAACCAGAGAAGAGAATAAAAAATAAAAAGAAAAAAGAATAATAAAAAATATATACGTTTTTGAAAGGATTTACAAAGTAGAGACTATTTTTTAAGCATTGCTACTGTCTGGTAGAGCATTCCATTATTTTGGGGCCTGTGCAGAGACAGCTCTGAGAACCCATTGGAGCAGATAGGGAATGCATATCTAAGACATACACACAGGTGTTAGTCCATTTAGTGCCATAAAAGGTATTAATAAAATCTTGAAAAAGTATTCTAAAAACAACTGCTGTCCAGTGCAGAGGAACTAAACCCCGAGTAATACAGTATGAGTCCTCTTTGCTATTTTAGTTAATAGTCTTCTTTTAGTTGATAATCAACTGCAAAATAATGCATTGTGATTTTTTTTTAACTTTCCATTAATCTAGCTGAGAGGAGAAAAGTACATGTATGACTTTTTTGTGTCATGAAATGACAAACATATCTAATTCTTCATATTTTTCTTAAATGGTAGTAGCATGCCTGGGATGTCTTCTCACACAAAACCCAGCTTTGAATCAAAGATGACACCATCCTTGCCTCAAACTTTACACTGGGGATTACGATGCCCAAACTTGTAAGAATATGCTCTGCCTGTTGATTGGTGCCCAGCAGCGTAATTTCAGTTTTACTGGAATTCAGCTGAAGAAAAAGCCGAACCATTCATTTTTTAAAATTGCTGATACATTCATGAAGAACATGTATTTTACTCCAGTCACCAGGCTTGGCAGGTGAGTATTTTCTGCAAAAAGTGAAGAAGACCCGCGATTCTATTGGGTAAAAGAGGCAGCATATAAATAGAGAATAAAATTGGCTCCAATTTTATTCTCCACAGGGACTCTAGAGTCGGCAGGAGAAGTGGAGGACGCATATTCACCGACACTGGAAACTGTCTGTCAGAGAAATAAAACCAGCTGGGTATATTTCCATCAAGACCCACCCATGTTCTTAGGCAATCCATTAAAATGGCATAATCTGCACCGAGCTGCACTGAGCATGTGATACTGTTGAGCGTGTAATTTTAATTAATCGGTCATTTGGTTGGATCAATTATTAAGAACACCCTTAGCCTTCCGTGCACGTTTTCAAAACTCCAAAGCTAGAATAAATGCCAAAAATGCCAAAAATAACTACCAACAACCTGTCAAGATGTGCACATTATGTAAGCTGGGCGTGACGATCAATTCCGAATAACCTCCGAATCGTTTCAAAGAAAACATCACGTGAACAAGTGGCACACAAGCAGAGCTGGAAGCAACGTAAGGAATTTAGTATGTAAATATGCACTTGCTCTGTTCTCATCACCCAGTCCAACTTTGAATGATGGGCGCCCTGCTATTAAATCATTGGCATCATTCCAGACTGTTTGCCACTTCATTCAGTATAATTTATTTACTCCCTGAAACAACCAACAATGGGAACAAAATATACAAACTCACTTTCTTGCAACATGAGTATACGCACATGCCCAGTCGCATTGTGCACAGACTAAAGACGCGAAGAGACACCTAGAGGGTACTCTGTGTATTGTTATCCCCCATGACGATTCCAACAGCTGAAATGTTTTGGTTGGCCCTGGGGATTTTGCATTCGTTTTGTCAAGGTGATGAAGTTTCACCTTTTCTTAATTTGTAGATACGTTTGTCCAATGTTTCGTCTCATAACGTAGTATTATGATAATTTAATTTTAAGTTCCTAAAACTTGATTGATATGGTACCACGAAATAAATTAGAAATCACAGTGCAGAATATTAATATTGGATATCTTAAGGAAGACAAGTGTACACTGAAGCTTACAAATACCTATACAGCAACATGGCCCCAACTCATCTAACACAAATTGCTAAGTAACTTCAGAATAAAGTAGCTATCTGTCACCTGTCAGTACAAAACAAATGTCTGGTAGGTGCGTGGCTGATACTAGTTCAGCCGAACCTGCCGAAGGTATTTATTTATTTGTCATGTATTCATTGTATAGTACGTATTCATTTATGTATTAGATCTCACGTTCAAATACTAAATGGTTGAAACTGGGATGGGTGGATGGGCGAAATTATTCTCACTTATAATGCATGAACAGGAGGCACCCTGTGTTCGAACAATCTGATTTCCTACAGGCCTCTTAATTTTGAAGTGCCTTTGGTAACACTGCCACTCAGCGGTAATTTCGCAAATTTCACCAATCCCATCCTGCCCCGCTCCTTCGCCATACGCGCCGAGAACTACTGGATGCGGACATGTTAGGCTGGCCTGTCCGAGGATAACACTCAAGTATACGTTACAAACTTATTGAAAGGAGATAGAGGGGGCACGGCGAAGTCTGACAATGGATGCCGTCAACGCTTTCAATCAGGAGGTAAACTAAGCTCTTTTTGATAGAGAAATTGGTGTCGAGTTGTCAGGCTAAGCTAGCTGAGGACGCTATGGTGAACTCTCAATCACGAGTGCGTTGCCTGGAGGCCGCTGAATGGACGGCTAATCAGGCCGCGAAGCGAATAAAGTCCAACTGAGGTCACAGTATCCAGCGCATTTCTGTAAATCTGAGACAAATGCGTGTTATCTTGCTAGATGCGTGGCTAACTCTTATGTCAGTTATGTCACGGACTAACGTTTGAACTGTAGACAACCGCAACCTCCAGCTAGCTACGAGCAAACATTAGGTGACGTTAGCTAACTCGGCTAGCCGTCGCACAGATGAACTGATCTTTGGAGCCGTGTAGGTGATCCGGGATCCGTCAGAAAAGTAGCGAGTTATCACTTAATCAAACACGCTTTGCCACCTAATCCTTGTCGTTTGCGGGGCCGTCCACATTTACTGTATTTGCCAGCCAACTAACTTAGGTTACCTGACGTGACTGGGAGCAGTTTAGGCTCGCAGCGAAGATTGCTAGCCGCTCCCAGAAAAGTAGTTAAGTAGTTAGCGTAAGATACGATAGTTAGGTTACTGAGACAGATATCTGCCGTGTGATGGTACATTTCAATCTTAAATTTTTAGCTGTGAACCATTTGATAAGTTCAGCTACTTGTTTTTCAGTTCGGTGGTTGTATTCCTGTGTGCGTTGTATTCAGCTAGCCATTGGGTTTGGCGAGTGGCCCTGGTTCTAGGTAGCCAACGAGCTACGCTTGGGTTTGCCCACCACTTTCCTTCTTGTAGACCTAGCTGACTAAGCATGTAACCCTTAAGGGGTACATTTAATACATTTGCCTGCTGTAACCGAGTAGCGAAGACAATCAGGGATTTTTACTTGTTTCTGTGTAAGTCTCAGTTTGCCCTGTTTCGTTAACGTTATGGCAGGGACGTTTAACGTGCTGTGTAACTTAGCCTAAATGGCGTTAGGTTTCTGTTTCCTTACAGAAAAATTGAAACAATATTCCCAATCAAAACAAGTTATGTTTGTATCAATGTCGCAAATATTTGTTACGCTACCGAAAACACCCCCATAGAATTGATAGTGGTTTATCAAGTTCTCTCTGCATTGTACCTAGGTTTCCATCCAATTTTTTTTAAATTGGCACCGTCTGCTGTAGCAGCAGCTGCCTTCGAGGACACGCTACCTGAAATCCATGTTCCGTAGCCTATTTTCGACCGTATCCTAAAGATGACTTCATGTGAGACTTTGATTGAATTACATTGTGATCAAATGAAACCGTCCACTGAAGAAGAGTTACATATTTTGCATTGCTGTAGCTTCCTTGTGGTTGAGTTACCCAGTGGAGAAACACTGACAGCTACTCTCTTCCACAGTGTTAATGCAATCGGAATGGATTTACCAAACCGAATTTATTCAGGAAACTACAACATTATTTATACACAGCACATCATTATTTTCAATTTAAGATAAGAGTACCAGGCTGCTGTATAAGACACGTAGATAGTTAAGATAGCTAGAAAATGGGGCTAGTTACGTATATGAATATAGATGTGCAATAGACTGTTTGATTTAGCATTGACATAAGTGAACATGATGGCATTAAACACATTTCAGTCATTCTATTCCAATGTGCCATGATTTCCAGAGGCTTCAGACCACTTCTTCCCATTCTTAATGTGCCTTAACTAAGTGTGGCTGTGACTTGTTGATGTCTGGCACTAGACCCTGCTCACATCAGACTCATTTCATTTGCACAGAAGGAACGTGTCAAGGATAGAGTTGGGTTTGGCAGGGTGTTGTGGGTAAGAGTGAGTTTGAGGTAATTTGATGTGGGAGTTTGATGCGGCACATATTCACAAGGCCCATTTTGACCACAGAACAATATATCTTTATGATTGTACTACAGCACTTAATGCCTGAGATTGAAAGTTTTCATTTAAAGTTTGCATCATACAGTGCATCTGTTATCAAGCCTACAGTTTGACCCAAGGAAATATGTGGTTCGTTTGAGGAGTCAACGGCAGTAACTGGTTCCTGTGACAGTGAAAGCCACAATGGTTGCTGAAGATCATGGAGATGTTGTTAGGGAGGCAGGTGGAACCACTTTTAATAACCAATGTTGTTCAGATAAATCACATAAGTTTTATAGGTACTATCCTGTTTGAATTTTGGATTTCTGAGTTTCTTGCTTAGACCCCCTATAACTATGGTTTTAGTGTGGTCATTGTTTAGACATGTCAAGATGTGTTTGAGCTGAATTCAGGAGATGCATCAACTGTTAGAACAGTCAGTTTATGAAATCTGTACTGGAAGCAAAAAAGAGGTGGATGGTTGAATTTAGCTGTTTGTATCATTCCAAGTTGCTATCTTTTGTCAGAACCCTGAAGTTATTGTTTCAGACTGATTATGAGATTCGAGTAGATGGCATCTTCAGTAGGCTATATCTGGTAATAAAACCTGAATTTTAATTGTGCCCATACATTAATAAGGTATTCACAGTCAGGTTCATTACACTACATTACATTCTTTTAGCAGATGCACTTATCCAGAGTGACTTCCACCAGAAAAGAACAGAAGTGTATCCATTTAAGTTGAATGAGCAACAGTGTCAGTATAGGTCATAGATGGCTGAGATTTCTGGTCTGTTGCAGTCATTACATGATTGTGAAGGCTGCCTTCTGCTCTCATGGAGTAGAGTGTTGGGGTAAGACTTTCTCAGTTCCTGCCATGAGAACACCATGCATATACAGCCTGTTAGATGAGAGTTGCTCAGCTATTTACAGTAGAGTATTCAGGTGCCATTTTGTTGTTCTAGTTAATTCTCTCAAAAGCAGTCTTACTTATTTTCACTAAATTCTGTGGAAGCCATTTTGTATGGCGATATCACTGATCATTTGAAGATGTACCTAATCTCTGTAGAAGAAAGTGTTAAAAATGCAGGTTATGGAATTACTGCAGGTTTAATGCAGGTTATGGAGTTCCGTGAGAACTCGTCAGAGATTTGGCGCTTGGAGTATGAGCTAGACTGTTGTGTGTTCGCTTCGGCGAAAATGGCGGGCAGGGAGTTGAAAGTTGTTCAAAGGCTGCATGTGTCATAAGTAGCAAATCAACAGGCCGCGCTGTAGGACAGAGTAGGTGTGGATGTGGTGTGATCTCCCTGAGCTGGAATGTGGGCGTGTCCCCTTAGCAGCAGTGTCACTGATACTCCCGCTTTCCTTTTTGCCTGGCAGGTCATATGCATGCTGGAAATACGGCCATGTCTGGGTGCTGGCTGTACTGTCTTGCTGTCAGGATTCTGTGTGCCTAGGATGACTGATGTTAATGATAACGATTCCCTTTATATAGAATTTCCTGTGGTTCTGTCCATGAGATGTGGTATTTTAAGAGTGTGATGGCCCTGTAGGTCAGCATGTTTGTTCAAATTATAATGCAGGTCTGTGACCATAGTACAGTCCTTTTATAAGCACAATGTTAGCTGTGGTGATTTCTTAAACAAACGTTGTTTTTGCTACTTTTGTTAATGTCTGGGCCCATGTTGGGGAGAGCAGTGTATAGCCATTATCAGTCTGGAATTTCAATGGGTTGAACCCAATATAAACTGCCAACATGATAGGCTAAATTGACATGCAAATTCATAAAATGCAAACTTTATACTCCTCCTGGTGACTGTTTGTGCTAAAGCAATTATAAAGTCTTGGGCTGTTTTATGAATTTATAGCTCTAACGGTCCAATACGTTGAAACCCTGTATTAAATTCGGTACCATAATCTATGGGAGGAATGCAGTAAGTGCCACTAGACTGGTTCTCTCCTGTATTACACAGCATTCCCTGTGGTGCTGTGATGGAAAGCAAAAAATAGAGCAGAGCCTTTAAATTGGAGGGAGAAAAAAGATGAGTCCTCCTGGGAGACTATAGGAGCCTCTTGCTAGGATGAGGAACATATAGTGAACATAGTGAATATTAATTTGGAAATTTCTCCCTCTGTCTCCTCAAGTTATTCTCCATGATAGACATGAAGCCTCCTATTTCCAGAGCGAAAATGATATCCATAACAAAGTCTGCCATAAAAGCTATTAAGGTAAGATAAGATCATAAAACCGCTGCAGTACACTGTTTAATTTGTAATAGGTGTCTTTCTAAATATGAAATAAAATCAACGTTTCTTCTTTTTGACAGTTATACAAGCATGTTGTCCAGATTGTAGAAAAATTCATCAAGAAGGTATGTGAAGAAGCATTATTTCATATATAATAAGTGACAGAAATACCACATTAATCTTGTCTCTGAAAGTGCACACTAATTAAACCTTATAATCACATAATGTCCAAACAAGCACATTCAAAGTATAGACCATTAAGAACTCTTGTATGATTACTTACGGGTTTGCCCAGTATTGTATCTTAATGATTATGTCTGTCACTTTGTCCCTCACCTCTCCCAGTGCAAGCCAGAGCTAAAAGTCCCGGGGCTGTATGTGGTCGACTCAATCGTTCGCCAGTCGCGCCATCAGTTCGGGGCAGACAAAGATGTGTTTGGACCCAGGTTCACAAAAAACATCACAGGAACCTTCCAGAACCTCTACCTGTGTCCCGCTGAAGATAAGGTAGGCCTGCTTTGCTGCTATACAAGGGTGGGAAGAGAGCGCAGCGCTTGCTGGTGGTCGGCCCTGACTGACGCTGTGGTCCCTGTCTCTGTGTGCAGAGTAAGATTGTCCGTGTGCTCAACCTGTGGCAGAAGAACGGGGTGTTTAAGATCGAGATCATCCAGCCCCTGCTGGACATGGCCGCGGGTGCTGGCGGCAACGCAGGAATGCCGGACGTGAACAACGGTGGCCCGGATGCAGGTGGGCCCCTCGGAGCGCTATGTGTCAGTCACGTAGGGAAACATGTCTGTAAATAATAACAAAGGCTATTGATTCTTTCAGTTTAAAAATAAGTTTGGAAGTGGCTTTAAAGTCAAATGCATGTGCAGTATGAATGTTAAAGCTCTCCCTAAGCTGTGCTCTGACTCCCTCCTCAGCATCTCCTGCCAGCCAGGTGAAGGTGACAGCGGAGCCCCCGCCGTCTGTCATGGTGAACTCGATCGCGGCGTCCATGCCTCAGCTGCAGAACTCGGAGGCCTTCGCTGCTGTAGCTCAGCTCTTCCAGTCCTCCCAGGGCCAGCAGGTGAGACGAGCTGATCGTGTGCATCTGCAGGGGCGGCAGTGTAGCATAGGGGTGAGGAGCAGGGCTTGTACCCAAAAGGTTGCTGGTTCGATTCCCCGCTCTCTCCTGCGGTTAGTAGTACAAACTGTACTCTGGTAGTACTGTAGTCTGGTAATCTGTGAACACTGTCTGCCGTGCTAGTCATTGTCTCTAATGTCTAATGTGATGTTGAATGTCTAATGTGATGTTATTATCTGCCTATGTTTGATGTTACTGAGCTTACCCACCATGCTGTACCGAAAGCAAATTCCACCGACCTCAGTCGTACGGTCATTAAAGATGATTCTGATTCAGATTCTGGTTGTGTTTAACTGCCTCTGACCCTGATCTTCTCTCGCCTTTTGCGGTCCCTTCTGTTCCCCAGCTTCAGCAGATCCTGCAGAGCTTCCAGCAGTCAGGGAAGACTGATTCTCCAGCAGTAGAAAGTCATGTGGCTGCTGATACTGCTGTCGCCACTGCTCAAAGCATCCCGCCCATTGCACAGCCTGCCGAGAAGAAGGCCGCCTTTGACAAGGTATCAGTTAATCCTTCCCACTGTTTTTGTTGTCATTGAACACTTTCTGGAATGTGGTAGGCAGGAAAAGAGCATTTGCAGATGATTTGGCAAGGGGTGTGGCATCCATAGGCAGTGCATATATTCAGCAAGAGCTGTCCACCCACATCACCAGGGATCCCTCTCCAAGCATGCTTTTAGTCACATGATTCTAGCAGGGTAAATGTGGAGGTAGACATTTGTAGCATGCTTTAAGCAAATTAAGTTTCTTCCTAGCGTACTTACAGTTGAGTTGATTTGCTTCTGAGATGCCTGTAACTCAGACGGGGTGGTTTGGTGTGCTTGCAGAAGCTTCTAGACCGTTTTGACTATGATGACGAACCAGAAGGAGGGGAGGAGGCGAAGAAAGAGGAAGCAGCCCCTGCCCTGCCACCTTTGTAAGTTTGTGTGTCTGTGAGTGACAAAACATGCACTGCAGAATTAAAAACACATTTTTAGACTCCTGCTTTTCTGACATCTTTATGTGCATGGGTGCAAATAAATCAAATATTAATTTGAGGTATCTGTTTAAATAAATGTTAATTCTTTAAAAGCTGGTGTTATGCGATGACAGTGGACCATTGTATGCTTTATAAAGAGGAAATGTGCCTGAGTCTTTTTTTTTTTTTTTTTTGAAGAAGGAGCGTGCAGTGATTGAGAGTGCATAGTATGGTAGTTTTAAATAGGTAGCAGGACGTGAAATGGTAATATTCGTACAGCTATATGCTTCAGCAAGGTTATCAACTGAGTAATCCCAGAGAAGCCTTATATGGAAATATTTTGATAAAGCAACTGATGGTAGCAAGCATTTGTGCAGAGGTGGCATACCACAAAACCGCCAGCCCAGTGCATCACCATTACAGTTGGTAACGGATGTGGGAAAGAAAATATCCATCACAGCATTTGCTAGCACAGGCGCTCGCCGGTACAACTCTAACTTGTTGCCAAAGCCTTTGCCCAGGACACACTGCTACTTAGTTCATTCACCTTTTTATTGAGCCTTGCATTAAAATACAGCAGCCAACTCTTGGTCTACAGCATAACTGTTGTGATGACCATGCTCAAAGATGATTTTGGGAGTATTCTTAAGGTTGCATCCATCAAGACCATCAAAATGTTTTTCCCCAATTTTAAATTGTTTAATGTATGCTGTGATAATTGATGCCTACTTTTCTTTTGTGTAATGCTGTTTTGAAATGTTAGTACAAACCGCACTATGGATGTTTGACATTTTACAGACATTGGCATCAGTGGGTTTTTGGTGTGTGGGAAACTGAAGCTTTAAATCAGTGTTCTCTGGAATAAAATTACAAAGGGACCCTGAGAAAAAAAAGTAGGTGGGTGTTGTAAGCACATAACAAGCAGACAAGAAGTGCCAAGTCTATCTAGACTGACACTTTCCCAGGGCTTTGATTTTCTCACAGAGCAGGTGTGTATGAAAGAGTTACTTGCCTGCCCTTAATTTATCTCTTTACACTTGTTGTGATGGTTAAGCAAACATCAGTACATGAGGCCCAAAGTAAGAAAATAAGCTACAGAGTTCGTTTTGACAGCAAATGTGATCTGTCCCATTCATGGAAGGGGTCATCAGTCATCGCCAAATAATGTAAATCTCTTCTTCTGTGGTGGTTAGTTACATTTTCAAGAAAGTCCCCATGATTCTTTCTGACTTTCGAGAAATACTTAAGTTGAATAAGTGTCTTAACGGTAATGTTTTTGAACTTTCCCATTCAAAAACTACATGGAGCTATGTGCAGTAAAAAAGACAGGCAGACACGGCATATGTCTTAACAATGCCTTATTTCAACATTTACTTAATGTAGGAAAAGTACTGAAGATGGTGTGGAGTTGGATCTTTTTGGGAAATCAAAATGGTTTATGCTGGATTCATTTGGTGCAATATGTCTCATTTGTGATTTATATTTCTTTCCCTAAAATTAATTGGATTGGCTATTGTGAAGAAGCTTTTAAATACAGTAAAGTTACAGCCATTCACATTTCTGTTGACCACACCATTTTCTGCTTCTCTGTAAAATTGGATTACTGTTTTGAATTTCTGGTCTGTACTAGAAGGAGCTGCTTGGTGTGTCTATTGCTGTACTTCTGTCTTCAATTGCCGTGATGTGTGTCTGTTGTACTGATGCTGCACATATTATTGCAGTGGGCTTACAGAAAATACCCAGCAGCCAGTGCAGCTGCCGATGTATCCCCAGCTTCCTGCACAAGTCCCCAGTATGGAGCAGTTTCAGACCCAGGTGGCTGGACTGATGCAAGATTCAGCTCATCAGGTAGCTTCACTATGTCTTCAGTGACTCTTACTCACACATTTATCATAGCTCTTAGCAGAGGGGGTGGTTGCTCAAATATTGCATAGGGCCCTGCTGCTTTGTCTCATCACGGAGATATTTTGCATGAAATGAAAGCTGCTATATGTAAAAGCAGCTGTTTGAGACTGTTTGACTGCAGCTCCTGCAAAGAAGAGCAAAGCCGAGAAAGTAAAACATGGGAAAGAAAATCATGGGAAACGTGGGAAAGTTTAAAAAGTGCATTCCGACCTACACATGGTCTGGTTTGTTAATAAGAAGCTTTTTGTGCTTTTGTAGGTGTCCTTCCCACCAAATGGACAGCTTCAAGCATGTGGCCTCCCGCCTGCCCAGCTATACCCAGCTATGATGCAGCCTGTGGGACAGCCTCTTGTACCCCAGCAGATGGGGGCAGGGCCTCAAGTGTTTATGGGGGGATACCCTCCACAGAACGAAATGTACCCCCAGCAGATGGCACAGCGGCAACCTCAGCCTCAGGTACGTTCCCCCTTATCCCCTGTGTGCGCTTAGCGTTCAGGTCCTATCCAGCATGTGTCATCAGAGAGTTGGTGTTGGGGTGAGCTGGTGTCCATTCATAAATGGATCAGGAAAGTGTGTTATGTATGTATTATTCATGTAGGAGACCCTTGCATGCGCGGAAAATTTGTTCTTGACAAAAAGCATATCCAGTGTAATAAAATTATTAATGTAATATATATTTATATATATATAAATATAATTGTATTTTGTATGAGATGTAATTCATTGATTACTAGTGTTTTTTATTATTAATATTAATGTAAAATAAGTGTAAGGGCGTAGGTGTGGCGTGGTGCTGTGTGGTCTGGGAACAGAGAGCAAAACTGGGAACGGGGAGTTCTGAAACAGCAAATGTCATGGCTCCTTTGTATTTTTGTCAATCATAGGCAAGATTCTATTCTTATGCATTCAAATGTATTTGTATGCTCCAAAAGCAGGTTTTTTTTAAGTTAAAATAAATGGATAACTGGATTGTTGCACTCCAGAATCCGTGTCTTTCCCGCTGATATTATCTGATGCTGGGAAAGCTAACCATTACACTGCTGTGCAGCTGCTGTAGTCTGTGGCAGAGAGTTGGGCCCTAGAATGACTGCGTTTGTGTCGCTCTGTACCCTTTGATGAATCCCCTCTTTCTGCAAAAGGCTTCTCTGACAGATGTAGGCTAGGTTGCTCATTGTTTTGTTGTGATCGTACTTCGTAATTGTTTTGGCTTAACGGAGGAGTCCTTAGCTTTCATCTGAAAAGAATACAGGGCAAATGAATTACTATTACTTGCTAAATTTCAGGTTGACAAGGTTAAGAAAATCCATACTTGCAGTTGAATACATTTTCCTGTGACACCCCAAAACATTCTTCTGTATTGTCATATCCGGTATCACTGGAAATCATAAATTCTTTTTTCTTTGTTGTGTCAGTAGGTCAGCTTTTGTTTTAACATGAAGTACAAGAGTACATAGACTTATACAGTAACTTACTGATGCTTTTGTCTTCATGTTGAATTAATTTCTTTTTCTTTGAATTGTGTATTGACTTAACATTCAATCCATATTAAATATTTTTAAAGGATATTGAATTAAATATAATAAGTGATTGGTAATTAGATAAATCATAGTAAATGGATAGAAGATGAAAAGCAATTACAAGCAAATTTAGTGTATACATTTGTGCAGTATGTAGCAAAACTGAACATTTTGAGAAGGCAGGTTTGCATACTGTTTTAGCTCTAATTTAACTCCCTCACACCCATGGAGACCTGACTGCCCAAAAGGCAAACTGTCAGGTGTGTGAGTATGAAATCAGATTCTTTATATTTCTTTTAATTGTTCCTTCCCCTTGCTTGTGTCCTCTTAGCAAATGTCAATGGAGATAGATCAGCCTTCACTGAGAGAAGGAAAACATCGACCGGACGGCAGGAAGTCAAGATCCAGGTCAGGCTCCAGGTGAGAGGAAGCCCAGGGTTTTTTGTCATGAAGTATTTAATAAATGTTTGTTAATAATGAAATGTGTGGTTTGGCTCTTGGTGTTCTGTGCGGAAACAAGCGAGCGTTTTTCTTGCAGGTCCCCAAAGCGGAGGAGGTCCCGCTCAAACTCGCGCTCTCGGAGGTCGCGGTACCGCAGGTCCTGGTCCCGGTCCAGGTCCAGAGAGAGGCGGCGCAGCTCCCCCCGATCCCGTTCCCGTGAGAGAGACAGAGAGAGAGAGCGAGAGCGCCGGCAGAGGGGACTGCCACATGTTAAGAGTGCTACGCTCAGTGGTGTGTAGGGCTGGCCTCTCTGCACTTCACACAGGGGTCTTGCCAAATGCCGACGACTGTAGAATAATTACAGCATTTTTTCATGTTTAGTCATGATTTGTAATGAACCCCCACTGGTGCAGTGGTCAGAAACCTGTAGACAGGGGGCTGTACTGCTTACCTTCCATTTTCCCTTAATAATTTGCATGTGTGTTAACTGGCACTAGTGGGAAAAGCCACTAAGAGCCAGTATTTGTGGCTCTTGGATTATAATTTCTTTCTGTGACTACACTGTAGTTGCGCTTCCCTCCACTGCTTGTAGTTGTTCTGCCGAGCCATCTGGGGTGAGAGCTTGCCAGCTAATTTAATAGGGCTGCAGGAAAAAAGCCAAATGAAGGCGCTTGTAAAAAGTTGACTCAATACATTTTGTATAATTTATTTTAAAAGCATAGTAAACACCGGGGTACTTTTAGGATGTGAAAAAATCTTCATGTATATAAACTGACAGACCTACTTGCAGACATGTCCCAGGCAGCATTAACTACAATTATTAGGATGTGCTTAACACATTATGTCCATTGATAATTTGCTTTGCAAATAGTTGTAGCCGTCAGCATATTTGAGAGAGTGAAACTCTTTATTGTGACTTTATTGTATTGTTAGGTTTATGTTTACTGAGCAACTTTTCCCTTTCAAAGCCTCAGATATCTCTCAGCCTTGAGTTTGTGAGGTTTTTTTTCCCCTCTGCTTTTAGTTTGCAGCACTACCCTCTGGGTGGGTCAGCTGGACAAAAGAACGCAACAGCAGGACGTAGCATGTTTACTGGAGGAGTTTGGCCAGATTGAGTCCATCAATGTAAGTGTGGAGATGAACGAGGTGTAGTTGATGAGTGCACTATGGTTTTTGCTTGTGAGTGAATGGATAATAATAAATTTGTCTTTCTGTGGATTTCAGATGATCCCCCCAAGAGGCTGTGCATACATTGTCATGGTCCACAGACAGGATGCCTTCAGAGCCCTGCAGAAACTCAGCAGGGGGCCCTACAAAGTCAACCAGAAGGCCATCAAGGTGAGGGGCCTGCTAAGTAGTATTACTGACTGTAGTTACAGATTATGTTGGAGTTCAAAGGTTGTGTTGAATTATTGACTGTCATTGTGGCCAGTGTCATGTAATATGCATGATTCTATATCTTGTCTAAGTCAACGACACCAGATGAATGCTTTCTTGCAGTAGTCAGAGAAACAGTGTTGCTGGTCACAGTAGTTTACTACTGTAGTATCAAAGTCTATACAGTGCTATAAAATGCATATTTCTCTCCTGGACAGATCGCATGGGCCTTGAACAAGGGCATCAAGCCGGAGTATAAACAGTACTGGGATGTGGAACTGGGTGTCACCTACATTCCCTGGAATAAAGTCAAAAGAGAAGACCTGGAAAGCTTTCGGGAAGGAGGCATGCTGGATGCTGACAGCATCTGTCCAGGTGAGCATCCACGAACCGTCACCCTCTGAACTAATGCCTTTGCCTTCAAATCTCTTTCGTTTAACTATACCAAATGGGGTTTACAGAATCTTTTTGTAACTGTTACACATTGAAATCAGTTTTGTGTACATTTTGCTGGTAGAATGGATTTGAAACAGATAACTGGCTCTGAACTTGATGCTCTGTGGCCCAGTTATCATAGAGGTGCAGTTCAGCTGACATACTCAGAAGAAGAAAGTCAGAATTGAACTAACCTCTTAATAGAGTAGATAAGTCATTATAGATGGAACAGAAGTAGTCTTGCTACATGAAAACATCCACTACAGGACACGTCAGGGTATAGAGGTATGTCTTACATGAATAAATGGGTGTGGGAGCTGCGCTCTGATTGGCTGGGTGCTCTACCTCCTCTGCAGAGTGGCAGTGCACTCTGAACGAGCTGGAGAAGGCAAGCGAGGTGGCCCACAACGGAGGCCTGGAGCCTGCGCAGGCGGAGGAGGCTGCAGTCGCAACGCACGCACAGGTAAAACCTGATGGATTTCAGGTGAAATGCATTAAACTCGGTCCCTCTGTTGTAGCTGTCTTCTGTTTGCTCATGGGACTTAACCACCACTTTCTACTTAGGGGAACTGTGCTGTGGTGGCAGTCACTTTGTGTTTTTTATGTGTTGTATGTCACGCATTTCTTGAAAAAAGGCAATTATTTGTATTTGCTTGTATATAATTCATCTCCAAAGCACTGTTGTGTAATAAAATCTTCTTCCAGTCCAATATAGTGGATTAAACAAGCATTAAAACGGATAACAGCCTAAAAGCATTACAGTATTATGAATGCAAAAGACTGGCGTTTCCACCCTCTCTGGTGGTCTCACTCATGCACTGTCCAAGACTCTTGAGGGTAAGACAGCACTCAGAATGAGCTTACACCTCTGGTGAATGTTTAAATTTTGTCAGGTCCATAGTGTTACATCAGGTACCCAACGGGGAATCTCCCGTGGCTGCAGTGCTTGGATGCTAGCGGAGCACAGTTTACATTTTCAGAGACAGATTGACTCAGTTGCAACAAACACACTGGAACAAACTGGCACAACGTCACAATGGAATGAACGCTTGTTTACGCGATAATTCGGTCGTTTGTGTAGATTCCCATTGTTTTACCTGTGCATGCAACAAAGATTAAATCAGTGACAGTCCCCTGTATAGGGTGCTGTAAGTAAAAGAATAACTCAATCCATCTCATTCAGTAGAATTGTGCTGAGATTACATTCTATGACTTGACATCCATGGATCCCCCCATGCTGATGTTAAACTTGTTGCCGGGATTGTGCGTGTAAGGTTTAAGTACGAATGCAGATATATCATTAGTGGATGAGAGAAATAAAATTTCCAGTAACCGACTGTATGAAATTCACATATTATGTGTGATATTTACATTTTTTTATATGTCTCTTATTCAGTGTTTATGAATGATCACTTAACTAATCTGTTTTAAAAATACATAATGGTGCCATTGTGTTCATTTTTGGTTTTGAAACAGAAATGGACACAAGTAAAAACGTATATGACAGTTTCTGAATTTATCATTGCATCTTTGGCATGCAGTTCTTTAAAGTAAAGCAAGAATGTAGTGGATGTCTGTGGAGTTGCTCATGGATGTATTGAAAGTCTAAATCATTGGGTAATGGACATCGGTTTTTACCAGAATTGGTAACAATCAACTATTGACTTTGTACCGTGCTTCAACACTGACATGCCATTGCAAGTATGTTGGCATATATTCTCAATACAGTCAAGGTAAGGGAAAAATAGACCTGCAGACACAAAGAGCACATGTAGTACTACAGCCCCAGTTGAATGCATGGGGCCCATATAATCTCACAGCTCATTGCTTGTCTGCTACCAAGGTGTGATGAACTGTCCCAACACAGGCAAGTCATTGGCAAACCCTGAGCAATGATTCCTCTTTAGGAGAATGCAAAGGGGGTTTTTGTCCAGGCTAAGGCAATCTGTACAGTATGTAATTTTACATGCTCTCAGAAAGTAAAATTGAATGTTTTATAGTGCATGTTGGACTTAGTATTTTGCAGTTGAAATTCTCACTACATTTTATAAATGAACCTCATGCTCCTCTAATTCTGGTGAGGAGTTTTTATTTGGTTACAAAAGGTCTGAGTTTTTGGCTATTATTAAACAAAAAATTCAAGTAAATCTTTATGCAATGTGCCTACTGAAGTGTAGCTTGTTTTTCGTGTTTATTCACGGTACAAAATACGATATTGAATATAAACGGCTCAAGTTAAAACCCCAATTGCAGTAACTGCATTTTAGTTATGTGGAGTCAATAATTTGCCAGACTTGGCAAGTTATTCCAGTTGTAATGGTCTTCAGCAACGGTCTAAACTCAAGGTTCAAACTCATGCTTATGTCGTTGCAATTAGCCTGCAGTGTTTGTTGCAGTTGAGCCAATCTGATTACACTTTAGAGAACAGCTTAGAATATTTCATAATAAAAGTCACTCAGGAGACATGGATATGCTGAAAAGTAAGTGTTACTGTTGGTGATAGTTTTGGTTCTTTTTTTAACACAGATTCTATACAGGTTGTTATATTATCAGAATGTTGCCTTATGTGAGTTTTGTGTTGGAAAAAGTTGCAGGTATTTTCGGTAATGTCCTTTATGCAAGTTAATTTAACCTGGTGGCTTCTTGAATGTTGCTTGCATACACAGTTAAAATAAAGGTTTTATGAAGTACATTGGAGTTTGAAAAATGGAGTTTACTTTTCACACATGGCAAATCATCAATAGATCAAATAATCCAAATAGTCCATAACACCTATCTACCTGCATTCATCAAAAATATTTTTGTCAGTTTGAAAATGCATTTAATTGTATGTGAAAATAAAGCATTCTTAATTTGGTTAGTGGTTATTGTAATGTCATGCTATAGCCACAAAGACCATGCTGTATTAATAAACTAAATGCCAGGAGAATGTTTTTTTCTTTGTATGGAAAATTAAGTAGCTCTGTAGAATATCTGAAGTCCACACACATACAACAAATACGGCTTTTCATTGCTTTTAAGAAACCAAAAAGCAAAGAGCTTGCAAAATATAAACTGTGATAACTGTTACAACTATAACTGTTATAAATACAGAGGGCATTGCCTTGACTTTGGCATGTAAATTACATGTTCTTCCACAAAGCTGACTTCTTTGTGACATGCAGTTTAACAACAGCACATTATGGCTTTGAAGTTGGCATCCTTTTTTGTGCAAGCAGTAGTGTAGTAGAACAATGGTTAGAGAACTACACCTTTGACCAAAGTTCAATTCATGATTGGGTCACTACTGCTGTTGGACTATTGAACAAGGTGCTTAACCTGAATTACCTCAGTAAACATCCAGTTGTGTAAATGGGTAATGTATAAAATGCAAGCTGTGCGAGTCGCCCTAAATGGGGGTGTCTGTTAATTAAATAAATTATTAAATAATGTCATGCTGGGTGATACGGCAGTGTTTACACGTTTCCTTTTAAAAATGTGTACTTCCTGTTGCCATGGATGACTGATGGAGGAACTGACATGATGCATCTGTATAAGCTAATGTTATACAAGAGAATAAAATCAAATGGGCAGGTGATGTTGCAGTTCAAAGGGGAAAGCGATCCATTTGGAAAAAAAATCATGAGTGCTGTGAAATTAGTCTTGTATACAATACTGACAACTCAGTATTTATGGAATTTAGTAGGCCGATATGTGCATTTGCACATAAAAACACATGGTAAGATAAATACCAGTACCATCAGGACTAAAATCTCCAGGTTGGCATGGCACACTACCGATTTTACTGAACATATGGTAGGTGTAAACACAAATAGGGATCAACTCAAGAACACTGTAATACATATTTGTCAGACACCTCATGTTTTCCTATATATGAGGATTTTTGTTATTGCATCTGCAAAATGATATGCATAATTTTGAATGAGAGAGCTGAAAACCCCCCTGGATATCGTGGCAGTTGTCTTTTGCATTTCAAGGAAAAGGTAGGAAACACAGGCTTTGTCTTATAGCCTCTTTGTTTGATTGTCTCCATGAATTTTGTTAAAATGTGCATTTGTTCCTTGATCAAAGTATTCTTCTCAAACTACAAAACTGTAGCCATTACTTTTTACAGAGGGTAAAGAATCCTACTACATGGGTCAGTAGTGGTTTTGTTTGCACTCCTCCCAGCATTTCATTTAATAAGTACAAATAATATATTTTAAAAAGCCAGGTATCTGAAAAATTGGTTTACCTGTTGTCATAATGTCAAATATAGTCTTACACCAGTACTGACCATGTTTATAGCCAATGTGTGCAGTGATAACATTTGGAGAGAAGATTTGCTATGTGTTTAAACTACGTGTGCCAGAAATTGGATTTATGCACTGTTATGTTTTCTTCAGTGATATTGGAATGTTGGCGCTTGAGTATCAAGCAAAGCCTGTGTATAAATGAGTATCAAGTGAAGCCTTGACAAAGTAATGTCCAATAAAAACACAATGACAGCATCAGGTGCCAGATTTGAAATTGTGAGGTCAATTTAAAGTGATCAGTGTTAATTATCTGGATGAAAATAAAATTGGACTGTCAATGTATCACTGTGTTAGAAATAGTTCAAGGCCAAGCCAGTTAATTGGAGGGTGTTAGTATGTAAGAAATTTTACAACTATTAGCCTTACCATTATCATATTTATGATGTTAATTTTCAAGGCCATCTATGTGTATATTCAAGGCAAATCATCAAAAGAATACTTATGAAAAAACACCATCAGGTTCTAATACTTCACAAAAGTGAGGGATTTGGAAAACGAACTGCATTCACATTGATTTATGCAACTTCTTCGTCTAGTCACTTCCTTTGTCAGTGATGTGGGATTTCAAGTTCTGAAAGGTAACAGTTCATTTGCGTCCTCAAGATGGTGCTTACTATTGTATTTGTTGCACATGCACTGAAATCTCGTCAATGTTACATTGTTACAGCCTCACATAGAAAAATGTTTCAGTGGCAAAATATAAATTTTAATCAACTCAGTCACAAAAAAGTTATTTCTGTTGCACATACGTGCAAAGCACTTCTTCACAATCGTTTATAAATGACCTTGTGAACTTCATATGAAAATTTTCTTTAGGAGGTGCTGATTTGCTGTTGGCCAAATCAAAAAGTTCTCACTTGTAGAACAGTTTAATACAGGTGGTGCCTCTCGGTATGTGAGAGGAATGGACTGACAACAATTTTTAGTCTCCACAAGGAAGGGTCCAACTGATACAAGAGTCACAGTAAGTTGGCTTGAGTTTGTGTCAATGCAATTACAACTGTTTTTTAAAAAAAAAAAAAAAAAAACCTTAGCAGATCTCTCAAACATTTGTTAAAGAACAAAACAAAATGCATCCACAGTTAGTTCAGTGCACTACCTGATCATAAATCATTTCCATAATTGGTTGAAGTGATTATGGAAAACAGACTGAACTGATCTGAACAGCTGCGGCATGTGGACATATGCAGAAAGATTTTCCAGGAAACCAAAGCACCTTGCATTAAATGCCATATGCTGTGCATTAAAGGGGTTAGGGCTCTCAGCCAGTGAACCCACAGTAAGTGGTCAGGCTGGCTGGTGCGAGGGGAAACAGGAAACAGGAAGCAGCCTGCTGGCTCCCTCTGACGGGAGTTCCTCCACAGGAAGTGGGGCAGCTGGTGCCCTGGATGCAGCTCATAATCCACGGTGGAACCAGAGATGTGGGTAAGGCTAGCTCCCCTGCTGCCACAGTTAAAAAAAAAAAAAAAAAAAAAAATCTGTTGGACGGTTTCACTGATGTACCATGATGCTTTTTACTGAAGTTCACTTCCATCGAAATTTTAACACTGGAGATGAAAACCTGTGTTGTTTTTAGTGGGGATGTTTGGGAGCACTTGAATACTTACATTTCCAAATTGGACGCCACCACACCTGTTAACATTTCTTGTAGTGAACAGTTTTTGTTTTCTGATTCTGACCCAGAACACATAGCCAGGATAGTTTAATACTAGATGTGATGTATGTTCTGTGAATATTGAAAATTTGGTAAGCAAATATGATAATCATAATGAAATAATTTGCATTATTGCATACAGTTATGACTGCTTACACATTCCACTCCATTTGGTTCTTGAAATTGCGCTATTAAAATCTCTGTTGGAAACATGAATGGTTCTCTGGTTACAGGAAAGCAGGTCTGTTGAATATTCTCAGGCAAATATTACATTATTGGCATTTATTATTTCCAGAATATATTATTACATTAGTGATTTGGTTCATAAATAAGACATTGTACAGCAAAAATGAAGTTCATACATCATATACAATCAAAGTAACATTCTTTCATTTGCATAACTAATAGGTTTTATTAGTAATTTTAATCTTGTCCCCAGTGCATTCCAAGGTGTTGATGTGTACTTATATATGTATACATGATTTAAGAAAGTGCAATATGCATCCCAACACTGCACAGAGCAACATATTTTATGAGTAGGTGTGTTTTTCAGAAATTGCTGTGTTTATATTTATTCACACCCCTGCAATCAGTATTTTTGCATCCTACTTTGACATTGGGAAGACCCTTCCTGTAGCTTTTTGTTCAAACATGTCTCATGAGTAATATAGATTTATTTATTTTTGGACCACTCCTGGCAACATTTCTTGAGCTCCTTGAATTTTGTGGTTTCTGCTCATGAATTGCTTTCTGAAATTTGGATTGTGGTTGTGATAGCTTCATCATTTGTGTCCTCCTAACTATTTCTTACTACACTTGCATACGTGCTCTGGATCATGATGATCTGGATTAGTTTAAGTGTCCTAGCAAAGCTGACCAGAAGTTTCAGCTAAAATGCCATGGCATAAGTTATGGTGTCATGTTATGCACATGACACTATATTTCTTTCCATTTTAATTGGGACAAATGTTAAACTAATACCTAAAACCTGAAAAACAGAGACTCATTGTTTCCCATAGTATGACATTCTGCACATTCTAACATGCAGTTTGTAATTCTGTGCATTTGTACAGCTCTTCTGTGTTTTGGCAGTGGAAGAGGCCTCTTCCTTGCGTCTCTGACATGAACAGATTCATGCAGCTCATGGCAATTTAGTTTTTCGGATGTTGTATCTGCATGATACCATGGCATGATCTCTAGTTGCCCCCCCGGGTTTGAGGGCCATCTCCCTCGCCCAACCCCCCCCCAACCAACCTGCTGTGACATCCTCCTCCTGGTAGGGTGTTGATTGTCCCTGTAGCTGTGAACCCCCTCAGTAATTGACAATTGACTTGTGGAGGTCGATGGCATCTCTCTGACTTTGAGTGTAACAACGGATGCTACTAATGGATTGCCTCTCTGTAACTGCCTCTAACACAGGTGTTGGGAGCTTCGGTTGATTTCTAGAACCTTCTGTTCATATCTGTACAATGGAAAAATTATGCAAAATTACATTTCAATAATTTTATTTTTAGGTAATTGCAAGGTGTGAATAAATGTGCCTACTGTGTTTACTGAAGAACAAGCGCTGTATCTTCATATATTTGGGGAAAAAAGCTGCTTGTGCACTTGTAGTTTTTCTGAGGTGAGAAAGGGTAGGATATATCAGATATATGGTGTTTTTTTTTCCATCAGTTATATGACTAGGATTTTGCCAGTGTAATATACACGCAAATGGAAAGATTTCCATTTTCATTTCAAAATGCTAATTTTCACATATATATCCCACTAAATATGATCATTTAAATTCCACATAGCCCTCCAGTTACAATGCCTGTATAGTTCAGCTGAAGCTAAGCACCAGAAACTGAGCTGTCCAATATTGTATGAAACACAGTACAAGAAAGTGCAAGTCAGTAATAAGGGCATAATCAAAAATGCCTATATAGACATTGTAGACATGTTTTTTGTTCATACAGCTGTATTAAACATTCAGTATTTTATAATAATACATTAATGTTTAATGATCTGAACAACAGATGTTATGGTAGCAAAATATTTAAGTGAGAAAATTGAACAAGCAGAGCAAAGCAAATAATTTTTCTGGCCTAAATTCTTTTCCCCATCAAAAGGATGAAGGATATGGGTACACTTGGAATCTGTTCTATAGTACTCATCCAGGCACCTATTGATTGAATGTGGCATTAATCAACTTTCCACAGGGAGCTTCAGAGACATTTTATAGGCATGGATGCAGTGAATGTTGTAGGAAAGCCTTATGAAAAAAGGCATCGGGAGGGTTATAATGTTAATAAACACCTGGGTGAACCCATGCCCATGGTGTGGGGAAGTTCAGGGCTTTTGCTGTGGAACAAGTGACATCTGTACTGACCCAACTGCACTGTTCCCTCCACATGAGGAAGGAAAACACCAGGCAGGTTTGTTTATGGAAGGACAGTCATCACATAATTCCTGTTTCCTGCATCTGTCATCCGTCAGCACACATGCCACATGCAATATGGAAATTTGCATTATAAATCCAAAAATGCACTACTTACAAACATAATATGCTTGCCCTTAGGATGGAGAAGTTCCAGGCGAGACTGTAATATGCTTTTCCATTATTTAAGTTGCTTGGCAGAATCCCTTACTCAGTGATTTGCATAGATTACATTTTACGTGTTGGCCATTTGTAAAGATTGATATGCTACCAGAAGAATGGATCTGTATATTGTGAGACAGGCAGGTAATGCCACAGTTCGCACAGTTCTCACACATGCTCTCAGGAGAGAACTCTTTTTCAATGCAGCAATATTTTATTTCCATCTGGGAAGTGGTTACAGACAAATATCTGACGTGAAGGAAGGGTCAAGGTAGGTTGTCTCATTGGAATCAGCAGCACAAGATGTGGGGGCAAAAATCTCTGCAAAGCTCTCCACATCTCTTGTAATTTATCTCTGTAAATAACACTTTCTTCACATCCTAATTCCCCTATTCCATCTGCATTAATAATAAAAGATTTAATGTCAAGTGTTTCCTGGTAATCCCCACTTCTGATGGGGATCAGCTATAACAAAGTGAGATTAGTCTTTCTGATGGCACACCACCCCATTCACAAGCTGTATTAATTACACCATTCATTTTCCTCTACTCTGACTCTGAAGGTAGAAGCTGCGCTGTGAGAAAGGTATTAATTTATAGCATTCATATAAACCTGAACTCATTACAATTACAGCTTGATAATTCTATCGTGATAGGGTAGACAACTCTGGGGCAGTAGCAAATGTAGATATATGCTGATGGTTTGTTCCATTTGAAACAGGTAACCAAGTGCACAGCTTGTTCAACTGAGGGACCAAGGGAGAATGTGCAGAAAGAAGTTGCCTCACCCTGCTTCACAGCACACATCTGAAACTTTTATTAATTATCGCTTATTAATTGCATGTTAGCAGATCATGTTCCCTTTGCATTGTTCCCTTTCATTAAAGGAACTTCACACAACATTAATGGCCCTGAACTTTATAATGCATACGCTGTAATGTGGTCTGCCAGTTACATATGTTGCCAGTGACGTGAGGTGCTGTACTCAAGACAAAAGTGTTGAATGTGTTTTATTTTCTATGTGTGATAATGGTTTGGTCTTCACAGACACAAGGGGAACTCCATTATGCATTGAGTCAAGTGTGCTAGACCGACAGTTCACCCAGTGTTCCCGGGTGTAAATGCGCATCACTTTAAGTGTCTGTTGTGATCTACGACAAGGGTCCATTTTGTCTCTCTGATCTCTGTTCAAAGTATGCTACTGCTCAAGTTTAATGTGAGGCAGAGGCATAATTTCGCCTGTTTTGAAAGGATACAATTCAAGTAGCTTTAACGTGCCTTTTCTTGTGTCATTGTGTCTCGTAGATGCCCTCAGTCCAGTCAGTGGGAGTGGTTGGAGCCGTCCCACCCCCCACTTTCCCTACGCACATGGGCCTGCCACCCCCGTCCTTCCCCCCTGGTGTGCCTCCACCACCCCCTCCACCTTTCCTACGCCCAGGGTTCAATCCCATGCAAATGCCTCCAGGTATCTCCTCTATACAGCCCCGACTTAAGTTGAATTCGTAGTTATTGATTGAAGTACACTGGAATAAAATAAAATGAATAAAATGTGGAATCAAATAAAATGTGTTTATTGGATATTTGTGGTCCTAATCCTTATTCCTGATCTCTTCTCACCTCCTGCTGCAGGCTTCCTACCCCCTGGAGCCATGCCCCCCATGGGATCCACTGGGCCCCCAGCCCCCACCCCCATTGTCAGTGTCTCCACATGTACGGATGAGCAGTATTGCTACTTTTCAACAACATACGCCTTTCCTCACTAATGTCCTACTTTCATGTGCTGTTGCTTGCATATTCATTTCACTTCTTGTCCAAACCAGCAGTCATACCTGGCAGCTCTGTGGAAGATTCCTCCAAGGGTCCCAGGAACAGCAGCAGCACTGTGGACAGATTCCCTGCCCCAGGAACGAATCAGGGCGTCGGTGCTAACCTCCCCACCCCCGTGCCGCAACAGATGGCTGGTATGGGTTACCGCTCTCTATCCTTTTGTGTGCTAACGCAAAGCTTACTGTTGCTGTCCTCTTTAATAGAGCTCCATTATTAGTCTTAAGTGCCAAATGATGGAAAATTCAAGGAGGAATCAAGCAGTGCCATTGGGGGGAGGAATTAAAGAATGAAAAGATACCAGGGAGGAAAAATAGCAATGATAAACTGAGGGTAATCCAAACCTTTGTGTGTCCTTGCGTTAGATGCATATCAGATGAAATTGATCAACAAGAGGGAGTCATGCACACAATGTGTCAGGTTTTCCTGTTTCTTTGTTTTCAGGGAACAATCAGATGGGTGGTCCCGGAGGTCCAGTGATGAGCCCTCAGGCCCCAACTGGGGGTCTGCTGGGGGCCCGGCCGGGCATGATACCCCTGCAGCGCCCCCCAGGGGTACCTCCCCCACATCTGCAGCGCTTCCCTCCACCACGCCCCAACATGCCGCCCATGCCCCCGCAGATGATGCACAGGGGCCCACCTCCTGGTGGGTACGGCATGCCCCCACCCCACCCCATGCGGGGGCCTTTCCCACCTCACGGGCCCCCGTTCATGAGGGAGCCCCCTAGAGGCCCGGAGGGGCCGGATGACCAGTTCCGAAATGAGCGCCCGGGCTTTGGCCGGGACAGGGAGCACTTCAGGGGGCGGCGGCCGTTCGGCAGGGGCGGAGGAGAGGGGCGGGATCACTACGGGAACCGGCCGGAGGAGTCAGAGCAGCAAGGTGGGTGGGAACGGGAGGGCCGGGACTGGGGGCACAGCCCGGAGACCGAGGACAGGGGCCATCACCGGGGCCGGCACTGGGACAGAGAGCGGGACCGTGGGACCCGTGAGAGGGACTCAAGGTGGGACAGGGATGGGCGCAAGGAGAAAGGAGATGAGGCGGAGGGCAGTGGCGAGTGCCACCAGTCCAACAGTGCCGAACATCCTGTGGATTCGGGTAAAGAACTTCCGAGGGAGGAGCCCTCTAATTCACACTCTGAAGTGACTGTTGATCCACAGGTGTCATTGCCCATAGCAACAACGGAACCCACAGAAAAACCACAAGAGGCAGAGTCGTAGAGACTAAACTCAAAGATAAATGCCTCTGTTAATACATGAAAATAAAGCATTTTGGCAGCCATGGATCTTCCCGTGAACCACATTGCCCCACTTTGGAACTTGAATGTTGTTTGTAAAGTAAGATTACACAGAAGAAAAAGAATACTGCTGTATATATACTTATGCCACTCCTAACACCTGTTTATAGTCTTTGGGAAAGAATTTTGCTTATACCCCTTTGTGTTTCAGAGAAATATAAAGCAATTGAATCAAAAACAAAATAAACAAAAGGCCCTTTGCTGTAATGTTTTTAAATTTCAATGTTTACAACCTTTATGTAATGAGGTTTCTATCATTTTTATATTAAAAAAAGAAACCTGCATTGAAATCTCCCATTTGCGCTTTAGAGATTTGTTTTTAATAAACTATTTTCATACCACATGTTTCATTCTTACCAGTTTAAATGTTTTTGCTTTGATTCATTTTCATCATGTTTGATGATTCCAGAGTAATCTGTTCATTTCATTTTAAAATATTATTTAAAATATGATACAAAGCATAAGATTAATTATTATTCAAGATTTCTTATTCAGTCACCATTGTTTTGCTCCTATGCCCTTGCAGTTGTTGGCTCAGTAGACACATAGAGGACCTGCTTTAATACATTGTCCTCCATTAATACATTTTCTCGTCACAGCTCAGTACCAGAGGCCCTGCAACAATCCAGTGAGTCACTGCCGCAAAAAGAAAAAAATAAATTACAGCTGATTTTAACATTCAGAATGTTGCAGAAATAAGGACATGTATACACACAAACACACACACACACATATATATATCCGATCAATAGTAGAGTTAGTAACTTTTTTCTATGTCTAGTTTTAATTTCCTAGGTAATGTGTGGGGGTGGCAGGTGTTATAAATGCTTAGGATGAATTTTAAACCAACACGGCGCAGCTGATATTGTTGATATTGATATTGTCCACACTTCACCTCAATGTTTATAATGTGGAAACGAGTGTGCAGACATTTAGAAGAGATGACTTGACTGACAATACAGTTTGATGCGCCTGACACATTTGTATAGTGATAAGTATGGTATTTGATGTGTTTGATTTGAAACACTAGATTTGCCTGTATTAAAGGACTTTCACACAGGCACTCAGAAATTGTATTCTACCATCTTGAACCAGTTCACAGTTCCAGTTTAAAATCAGAAGTGTTTTGATCAGAGTATGACACAGGGAAAAGCAGTTTGTGATAAGAATACCTAGGTTGACATTGATGCTTGTCTGTATCCATTCATCTCTTCTACCGTACAGTTATTCTAATATTGATGACTTCAGTTTTAACTAACTTTGAAACAAGAAGTTATGGGGAAAACACATTTAGAATGACCCAATTAACTTGTTTGCAGTATTGTTTAAATATTTTCAGTAAATGCTATATCAACTATAGAATTTTGGAAAAAAAGGGATGTAAACTTATTGATGGATAGCTGGCAATATTTCCAGATTTGTTTGTCAGATAGGCATAGTATTAATATATGAATTATGAAATTTTAAGACCACCTAGAGTTTTGCGTATTATCCTTTTTAAAGATAATCTTTTGTTCTTCTCCAATGAATGCCTTCTGAGCTGAGATTCAAAGCCATATCAAATAAACAGTAAACTGTATCAGTGGCAGCAACTGAATTTATAGGTTCACAGAATTAAGGCATTGGCATAGCTCACCAAGCAAGCCAAGGTACGGATGAACTGCCCTCACTTGATTAATACATATTAATGCTGGTTCACCCTCCTGCTGGTGCTTACATTTTCCTAAAACATGGCTACTCCACCCTTGTCTTGGGTGGGTAAGAGCAACTGGCATGTCTTTGTTTTAACCAGGCAAGTATCTGATTTAGCACATCATTGTCTTAATTAAAGCGGTTTGGCCACCATCATCAGTTCTGAGACTACAAGAGGATTAATGAGAGCTGGAAACCTGGTCCAAAGATGAGCAACCTTGACGTACTACACAAGGCTGCAGAGTGAGTGCTTCTAAGCATTGCTCCTAGATATGACCAGACAGCCCCCAGCTCACCTCTTCACCGATATGACTAGTAGCACTAGATAATACTAAGCAACACACAAAATTAACCAACATGAGCTGGCCCACCAACATTTTCTGCCAGCTCTGGAGCTCTCTGCATCTTTACTGCAATGCAACCCCTCTGCTGCAAGCCATTTCTGTTTCCTGCACCTTCTGTTCCAAGTTCTTTAAAAAGGCAATTTTTCTGTGTCATATACTTATGCAGATGTAGATGCATTGTAACAGGTGATAAGCAGTGCCTAAAAAGGCAATGTAAGTGAACATGTGGCCACTTTGTTTAAAGAAATTGTCTGGTTACACCATCTGATAAGCAGTGAAATTACCATGGACCACTAAAGGGCGACAAGTGTGTCTAGAAAAACAGGAAGCTCTTTAAATTGTATGTGTTTTGCAGGAAATTACCTCATGGACAGATTTAAAATAGTTTGCTGTACTGTCCTTGCCAGTTTAGGTGGGTTTGTTGTAGGTTTCAATCTGTGCTGGGACACTGCAATTATACCCTTGAGTAAGGTACTTGAACCTAAATTGCTTCAGGAAATATTCAGCTGCATCAATGAATATGTAAAATTCAAGTAACACTAGAAAAGGGCATTTTCACTCATACTATGTACCGTGTATGTATCTAAGCATGTCTGCCAAGAACATCTCTGTCTCTAAAGCAAGCATACTGTACTGGCATAACTGAAACAATTAACCTTTTGTTAATTCTTCTTCTTTTCTGTACACCACACAATCCACCAAATAAACTATCACAAGTATCATGCTTTGTTTTTCCATTATGTGCTTTTGTAGTGAGTCTGTGGGATGGTTGACCTTGCCTTGGCATGTAATTTGTTTTATTTGACACTGGGTGGCACAATTTTCTTTCAGTCACTTAAGGAGCAGGTCTGTTGTAGCACTTCTTTATCATGCTAGAGGGCGCTATGTTGCAAGCATAGGAATGACATTGTAGGAGCAACCCCTGTGCAGATGGAAGTGTCTGCTGGCCCTGTTTGAGGTGATTCCAATACTTTATGAGCTCCAAGTCCTTCCTGTCTGACCAAGAAAAGAGAGGGACATCCTGATTTTTTAAAAAGCAGCAGTCAAATGGCAGCAATGACACTCATCTTAATGACCAAGGCAATGAGATGTAACCAAAAGTGTTCACAAGAACTATTGATTGAAAGTAACATGAAAAAGCATTACATATTGTTGCTGAACCATTGAACAAAATTTTGTTGAATGAACTGTTTATTCAACTCATTGGTTGAATACCAGCTGACCTTTTCAGTCAGTAAGTGTTCAGTCCACAAATACAAAGCCCTCTTTATTATTAACTGATAAAACGGAGGTTACCGGCTTTGCAAAGAGGTGCAGTGTTTGTATCGCTTAAACTGTATTTTGATCTCATACTGTTGCTCTTTAGGATAGTGTCATCTTTCCTGTTTAGTGTTTCTGAGTTTATGTTGACTGTTACAATGCTGGCATGATCAGAGAACGCTGCCACAATATTAGCCCTTTTACACCTTTTTGAACCAAGGTCATCCTCTTTTTTCTCTCTCCTTGTGCTACTTCATGACACATTCTTTATCAATCAGAGGAAAACAAGTGTTCATTTGTGCATTCTTTTTCTTTCCAAGAAAAACAGAAAAAGTTAAACAAATACTCCCTTAATTATCTTCAATGATGGAATTGTATTTTATGCACAAAATTCAAATTTAAGCTGGGAGATTGTCAGCAGCGCCGGGAAATGGCGTTTGAGTCTGCTTTTGATGACATTAAACAGCTTTGGATAGTCCTGGCCAATATACACAGATGGCAGCCTTCTTACTGCTAAAATAGCTAGCTCTAACACCTAGCTCATCTTCAGAAATGTAACCCGTGTGAGGAAAGAGGGCAATCTTCTTGCATCCCACCACACAAAAACACATGTACATTTTCAACAGACAGCACTTCCTGGTACTGGCATCCTACGTGCCTCCTGTTGCAAAATATAAATATCTACCAACGGTTTTCAAAATATTTTTGTGTTTACATTAATTTGTACAATAATACATTTGTGTTTTATACGGTTACTTCAAATATGCATTTCTAATCACATCAGTTATTTTATGAAAGCTCACACCTTCCTCCATTTTGCGGGGTCAAAAGACAACGAGGCTAACCTATTAAACATCACGTAGTGCCCATGACAGCAAGCCTTTATTTCATCATATAAAAAACCCTCATGTGTCAGAATGCCTGGCGCAAATTCGCTTGAACCCAGATTGGCTCGTGCACGGCTTGAGTGGCACTGTTGCGATCCAGTAGTTTGCCGTCTCCAAGGGCCTCGCGCTCCTCCCTTCGCAGCGTGCAGCAACAATATGGTAGCGTCTATGTGCCGAAACCAGCGGGTGCAGCGAGCGGCACATGATTCAGCATCGTTTACATTGCCAGCAGAGCAGAGCAAGGTGACAGCGGCTTAATCGAGTTAGAATTATGACAGGTACGTATCATGAAATTATGCCTGTTCTCAAAGTTTTTTTTTCGGGGAAGCAACGCGTGGTGTTTCGGAACTACATTGTTTAATGTCAGGAAAAATAACCTATCCCCCCGGGTCCTAGTGAACGTGGGCGATGTGTCGACCTTCTTGTATCGGTAATGCTGATTACCGTAGCTAGCAACGTCAAAATAAGTAAAGCAGACTAGTATTGTACTCTTTTTTATAGTTTATTTCTAGTTATTATCATTTCTCACTGACCAACGTTAATGAGTAAAATCGTATTTTATTTTTATTTTATATTACAATTTTGTCAGCTTCCCTGGGAAAATGTCATTATATGGTACTGTGTAAATAACTAAGATTTGGATCTGTGACGCTATTTTATGCGGCCTGTCATCTGACCGAAGACTGTAAGGTTCTGTGTGACACGCACGTATTATCAGGGTATCACCTCTGACTTCTCAATGTCGTGAGGGATCTATAAAATAGTCCCAGTAGTCGTTGTAGTAGTAATTGTAAAGTAGATAATAAATAAACAAATACAACGTGACAGTTTTGTATTCCCGGTTAGGTATACATGTTGTTTCGGATACCTGGCTCTGTGGGCTGTCAAAAAGAAGGAAACTATTACTATTCTGAAGATACCTTTGAGTAGATGGCATGGTAAACAACTTTTGTTAAGCAGTACGGATGTATTAATCAGCTGAGATATTAAAGATAAGAGGCTGATTAATCATTTGTACATAGAATACAGTCAGGTTTTATAGATGTGAATTCATTGGTGGGAGTGTAATGCGGGCATTGTACCATGAGGACACAGAAAGCCAGCATGGATAGCCATATCATAATGGAATTCATGGAAAGGGATAGAGATGAATAATGGATAAGTCCAGCTGAAGCAGAGAGTGGCAAGCTGCCAGTCAAAAAAACTGGAAGATGCTCATGTCTTTGATTAATATAAAGAATGCATAGAGAAAGAAACTGACATCCAGGTGTAATGTTTGAAGGAAGGTGCTCGTATTTGTGGAAGACTCTTACAAATGAGTTTTTTTCTTTTTTTAGGTGATTTTTTTTTCAGTGTGGACAACATAATATTTACAAAAAAACACCTCTCAGCTCAGAAGAAACAAAAAAAACAAATAAATACATCTGAAATGGCAGACTTTCAAGGCTACTGCTTCGTGGCAGTGATACAATGAAACTCTTTAATGTGCATTTAAGAATTGTCAAACGGTCACAGAGCTTTTATTTTTTCCTGTAAGCACTTCACATAGCACCAGTGTAGGTGTCATTGCCAGTACTGGCAGTGGTGAACCCAGCCCATTACTGTCCTTTATACCACACTCCACATAAACATGCTATTAATAGCGTGTGTGTAAAGTGGAGTGTATCTTGATGAGTGGGTGGTGATGCCTTATCGTCTTCCAAGAAGACTTAAAGTCACAGAAGATGTGTGTGGAATTTAGCTGTCTGTATTATTGTCTGTCTTACATTATCTGTACCTATACCAAGTGTTATTTTTCATTGTTTGATTTGGAGGACAGACCTGTTTATATCTGTGTCCTGGCATGTCTCAGTGTAATAGTCTGAGGTTTGTAACAGATGGCCTCAGGACAACATCACCCACAGAGCTCTGTGTGATGGCGGTTTATATAAAGCAGTATTAATGTGTTATCTGCGCAAGTCTCCTTGGAATATGGGTGTTACGTGTGAGAAAGGAAGCGAGGGTTGGAAATGATTTAGCAAAGCTGGAAAAACCTCACATGTCAGTTACAGTGTACGAGGCATGCGATGTTTACGCCAGCGAAGGTACGAAGTGACGTACTGAGAATGAAGTGACACTGGTCCTTGCAGTGTGACGTGGCATTTGTTGCCTGTCGCAGCATGTTTCCCTGTCTGCTCCCTCGGTTTTCCACTTCTGTCTTGGCATTGTCTGCGTCGCATGGAATCGGACCTTTGTGCGTCATGTGCTCTGCTCCCACGCCGCTTCCTACTCATCTATAAAAATGCTTTGCAGCTTGGAAAGTTTGAACACGGCACAAAAATGGTTGCTGTGTCTCTTTCACCCAAGGTTGTTTATATGCTCACATTTGCAAAACAATGCATTTTAATCTCTTCAGCTCTATGTGTCTATGCAATTGTAGAATGTCAAATGAGTTGGACCTCACTGTGGGCCCCAGGTTGAGAACCACTGTACAGTATATGGTGTATTTCTACAATAGAGATCAGGCTGTTTGGCCCTAAGACCCCTTTATGGAAAAAAACAATATAAAGACACTGGGTGCATTTTTATGTTATAATGTTGCTTAAATGATGTACAGTTAAATGATGTACAGTATAGTCATACGTTTTCTGTGAAGGCGAAATAACAATGACTGAACTGAATTCTCAGAATGAGCACTGAGCCACCATTGTGTTGAGTGAAATAGATTATATTGTCCTACTGACTAACTCGATGTAAGGAGGAAGTAAAATGAATACACATTTTCAGTGTATGAACCACTGCTGGTATATTTTAATAGCTTTTTTAATAGCTTTTTTGAATCAGTGAGGTAAGTTTTTTTTTTTTACTCTACCTGTCTAAGGGATTTGATGTTGGTCTCTTAGCAACGCTGGACTGGTATCTGAAACTGTCCAGTGTGTAGTGATTCAGAAGTGCAGTGGAGTTGTTTTGGTTCAGATTACATAAGACTCTGTTTTCTAGCGTGATCCTGACAACAACTTGTCAGTGTGTATTTCTGAGGGCTTCCCTTTCTGCCACAGGGATCAGAAGATGAGGTTCAAAGAGGATTTGTGGTCCTTAACTGAAGACAGAAACTTCACACTCATTCATTTTAAACTTAATGTAAAGACGATTTATAATGACAACCTTCATTATTCATTTAGATGGGGATTTGTTTGGCAAGGCCTTCATTTTAAGTAAGCAAAAAACATTTTTAATTACTTATTTTATGGAACCGTAGATTGTCTGTTGAGAGTCAAATAAGTAAGGATTTTTTTTTTCCGGTCCCAAGGTTAGAGAGACAAAGATCACTTATGTTATGCTGTAAAAAGCATGTAATGTAAATCTAATACTGAAATCCACAACAGAATCTCTTTTCAACAGTAAAATATCCAATTGTGTTTAGGATTTTAGTAGTTGTAGTTTCACTGCTACCTGTGTACTGGCTTCCCATCCAGAGGATCAGTGATTAGTTAAGGACCTGTGTTCCAGTAATCCCACTGGCGTTGACCTGCTAGAGCTTCCACCCCACAACAATCTGGCACTTTGTATGTGTTTTGAGGGGTAGATATTAATTCTGGGTCAGAGGTCAGATGCTGTACGGGGTCAGTAAACACTCTCCTACAACTGCTGGACAGTGACATGAGCTTTGACCTTCGGTTTGAGTCCTGTTTGCCAAATATCTCTAAACAAACTGTCTGAGTGGGAGCTGAGGACAAAGCTTCCTCTAGATTCACATGTGCTTCCAGTGCTGGGAAAAAGACTTGCAGAGGTTATTTATTTTGCCTTGGCTGTCAGCTGACAATGGCTAGTAGTAGCATTCATCCCTAGATCTGAGAGGCAGATTTTGGTGGCTGAGCCAAAAGGTCGATACACCAGAGCTTTACAGGCCAGCACAGTTGCAAAAATTCCACAGGGAATTTTAACCTATCCATCCACACACACACACACACACACACACACACACACACACACACACACACACACACACACACACATGCACACATGCACTCACACACACACATACACACTTAAATAGACTACACATTTAATGGAAACAGGCAGTCAGGAGGACTTTGCTGCATCTGTTCCTGATTGTAAGCCTCATGATGAACCTGAAGTGAAAACTTGGGAGAAAAAGATATTTATATACACTGAAGAAACAAAAACTGTTTTAGATGCTTGTTGTATCGGTAGCAAAGCCGTAAAAGGTGCCGTTTTCGGTCTTTCTTGTAATGGTTATGGAAGTGAGGGTAAAAGGTAACGAACAGATGTGCCATGTACTAGATGAAGTGTGTATTACTCATGAATTTGGCCGACGTTTTTAGTCCAAACTGATATGCAAAATCTGAACTGACGATGTGGAGATCTGTTATCCCATTCAAATGGTTTCACATGTGGTTACATCTGCAGTGTCCCACATGGATTCTGGATCCCTGAACTCAGGATGACCCTGTAAACCTGTAGTCGTGTTTCCGACCCCTGAAAGATATGGCATTGGCCCTCGTCTAGAGAGGTCAGCTGGAGTCGCGTTACTAAGAGATACTCTTGTTTTCCACCTTCCTGTGTAGAGGCTGCAGGGTCCTTTGGCCTGGGGGGGGTTATGAATCACATTTCACTTGGCTGTGGGATGTGATGTCATTTGGTATGAATGTCCTCAACAGAATGTAAAAAAAAAAAAAAACAGGGTAGGTCCCAACAGAATGTCAAAACTGGAATAGGTGTGTCTATGGCCGTTATTGCCTCCATAGGTTTTTGCATATAGCGTGCACGTTATTTCACCGGAGGGAATTCAGGGGAATTGCAGAAAGCTTAACAGATTTGTACAGCCAGAAAGTAAAACAATACAATACAGAGCAAGGTGCACACAGATGTACATTTTGGTCATGCAGATCAAATGACAGTCACACAAATTAACAGTCAATTTGACAGGGCTCTGCTGCAGTTAAAAGTCCCGAAGAGTCTGCATCCACATAAAAGTGGTGACAACTGAGAAAACTGAGGCTCATTCTTCCCATAGTATGAGGAGAATTTGAGGCCATTTTAGACATGTAAAACTATAATAGGTTCAAGATGTACTTTCCGGCGCATGCTTACTGTGTTTCATGGATAAATGCGACATACAAGTTGGTGAAAGGTTAAATGGAAGAGCACTCAAAAGCAATTGAGTGCACGTTATTTAGATGTTGTATTCAAATAACCACTTCAATGGAAAAAATCTGCATTTCAAAGAAAGGGAGGTGATCATTTGACTTGCATAAGATAACGCAGGTAAAGAACTTGTGTTCCCTTTGAGATAGGAAGCCGATGGAGGGGCCCAAACCAGCAGAACTGGTCAGTCTGGACCTATGAAACAGAGGGAGAAGTTGCGTGCTTCTCAGGGGAGAGTTTCATTGGAAATGAGGCATGCTCAACACCGGAAGACTCCAAACCCACTGAAAAACAGCAGTGATTACGCTAAATATATGTGCCCAAACTGAAGTTAATGTCTGACTTAGCAGTGTTTGGGTCTCCCCTCAGAAAGGGCTGTGGAGTTCTCTGATATGCCCCTGAGGCACGGTAAGCTGATCTCACCTGTATGCGAGTTCCTCCACAAAGATGAGAAGTGCTCTAAAGGTCCCAGGGGAGCAAGCTGAGGCTCGCCATGCCCCCTCGGAGAAGCCAAACTCCACGGCCTCCTTTCTCTCTCTTTTCTTTCGTTCTGAAATGTAGAACAACTGGGTGAAATTCTAGAACTTTCATGCCCTCATATGAAAGAATGTTTGCTCATTCATATGGTAATTGTTTGGTGATTTGTACAGCTTTTTTTGTCTTGTACATTGCTGTTCTTCTTCTCTGTTAAAACAAGTGAGACCAAGTACAGATGATTGCTCAAAATGCGCATATTTTAAATCTTTAAAGTCCCCGCTGTGAATTATTCATTTTTACCCCACATTCACATAATTGTGCATTCATTTGCAAAAGGGAACTAAGTAAATAGTTTACTGTTCCTTCGAGGCTTGTTTTTTGTAAGCCTGTTCTTCAGAGAGATAGAACAAATCTTAAATAAAGCTCTGCTTTTCTGTGAGCTTTTCTGTGAGCAAAAATTTATATTTATTTCTGAGACACAAAAGGAGCTCTGCTCTGACATACAGGTCTGCTGTGATTTAGAAATGTTGGGATAATTGGAAACTTGCGGGAGTGAATCAATAAATTAACACCAAATAAACTTTCTGCTGCTGACGTAGTGCCAAATAAACAGGTCAAAAAGTCCACCTACTGCATTATGCAGTAGCTCTGCAAATTCTAGGCAGGTCACCAAATATATTTTTGAAAATTGCCTCACTGATGAATTCCGGTAATATGTATGGGAAGTGCAGTAATTGTATTTTGTTATCAGGCATCAATCATACATCCATTTCCATTCATTCTAATTAAAATTGTCTTTAATTAGTTTTGTGTTTTGGTACAACTGCAATAAGTACATATTTTTGGACGTGAACAGACTGACCACCTCAAAACATTGTGTAATTTGTGATTTAAGAAAAGTAAACATAATTGGGAAATAATGACAATGACATTGTGTGGAAATGTTTTTCATTTGCATTTAGATGAAGCTTTCTAACTCTAAGCCTAACCCAGCTGCAGCTCATAGGACCTTTAATTTCTGGATGCATTTGAAGGATCCCATCAACCTTGACTGTACAAATTCTCCCGTTTTGATTAGTATTGTTTTACATTTTCAGTGGGTGAGGAGTGTGGTTCTGGGCGCTGTGCTTAATTTACAGCTCTGTTGCTCTTCTGTGATCTTGTTTGCGGATGGAGGAGGGTTACAAGAATTCAGAAACACCACATTTGAAAATTTTGCCCAGTATCGACATTTTGTGATTGATACATTTTTTGTGGGTCAGTGATAAACCCTTGTTACTACAGAGACCGCAAGTAGGGGTGAAATGTTTTGCACTCGTCACCATATCCATCTAAATGTCCACCAGAATTACATTACCAGCCATGAGACCAAATGTACAGAGTACTGTAGAGTGAGAATGTCGACTTCAGATCTCAGAAGTGCCAGCATGCATTTGTCAAAATGTTGTAAGATTGGGCTCCCAGCACTGAGCATATGACAGATGAATATCCGCAGTTTGATGACTAACAAGACCGAGTGTATAAAGGAATTCCTTTTAGTGGCACTCATTCTTTTCTCCCAACAAAACTTGTCTCACTATATTTGAATACTGTTGTTGCTGTATTTTGTGGGGTTAATTATATGTGGAAATGCACAATTCCTCCCTATTTATGGGGACTATCTTTTTCAAAGCACGTCTTTTTTCTGAATCCTGATAACCACATTTACAGCAGAAACCTCAGAGATGTATTTGCTCAACATAAGAGCTATCGTGTAAATGATTTATTGGGTTATGGCCTAATTGTGTGTGAGTGTAACTCATATGTCTCCCATGTATAAACATCACAGACACAGAGAGAATTTGTGTCACAGTGGCTCAGTTTCTTGATGTCACAGTTTTTTTTTTTTTTTGCTGACTACAGCAGTATGCGGGTGGGGGTGGTGAAGAATGACCTATATTGTGCGTTCCCTTGATTTAATACTAACTGACGCCACGGATCCCCCCCCAACCCCAGCCGCAGTGAGGGTCTGTTTAAGAGGGTATTAGCAATGCCATACTGGGCTGCTGTTTATGAAAGGTACAGCAGTGTCTGTGGTGCCAGCTTTCATGGTGGGCGGCAGCAATTTAATGTCTCTGTTTAGGGCAGAATACAGCCTTTCCTGAGGGACAAAGCATCAGCCTGTCTCTGAGGGAATAGTACCTTCAGATGTCATAATCCCTTTCTTTCCACCACCCTGTTATATATAATTCTCTGTTTCTTTATATAAATTATTTTGAATTGTGGGGGATCTGTGGTTTCGGGGCTTTTAATCTCCTGATGCCTGTATGGAAGCTAGGCTAAGCCAAATGGCTAATTAATGGGCAAGTGAAAATCTGCAGTCAATTCTGATTATGTCCCCCTTGCTTGACCCGCAAAGCGACCCCCCCTCCAGCTGAGAGGGGGATGGGGATAGCAAAATGAATGAACCCATTGGTGGCTTGTCTGGCTTTTATATGTCAGCTCCCATTTAGACAGCATGTCTCTGCAAAGGCTCTCTGAATGTGTTGCTGTAGACACTGGACATAGAAGGAGAAGAGCTGTGCATGTACACCCAATATGAGCACAGAGGTGATGAAATGTTGAATAAGATGTTTGTTGGAGCCCCCTTGCCTTGAATTGTGGATGTTTTTATAACATAAGGATTGTGCATACGGATTCTCTTTCATATCAAGGCTAGCATCAGTTCAGCTGAACATTGTGACTTCTGGGCGTATGCCACTTTTGGAATGTCATACCATCCAAAAGGAGGGTGATGCAACACCAATATTGCACTATTTGATTATCTGTTCAGGGTGCATGAGGGAGCAATACTTCAGTCAAAAGACCCTCTTCAGACTCATGTGGCTTCACCATGGGCTTGGCCCCAGTTGTAATGCTGTGCTGGAGAGATGAACCCGAATTGCATAACGACACTTCCCTGGCTGTAAAGGGCCTCTTTGGTCCGGACGGTCATGTTGTGTCTATTTAATGCTCCATTTTAACATGGGCTGATTGCCAGTTTTGTCTTGTGAGAAAATATCTGTTTCTCATCTTCAGAGAACAAGGAAGGCCTTATTTCCATCAGAAAGTGGGAGGACTCATGAGGACAGAGTGCAACTGTGCAGGTTTTTCCCCTCACAGAGATTTCTTTTTATTTGATTGTTTTTTTTTTCTTAATCTCCTGTAGAATGTCACAAAATGTACATTGGATAATCACGTTATTTGTCTTTAGGGCGCATGTTCTGGAACTTGATGTGTGGTCCGGTTTCCAGTCACTAGAGGCTGCTGGAAGAGGCCCATGCTGTTCTTTTTTCGGCATTGGTGTACCCATGTGCTCTGGACTTCCCAGATGGGACACACATCTGCACACAGTGCTATATTTGTGGCAGGAAATGTGACGTGTCCCCTACTGAAGACAGAGTGTTTTATGTGTGTTTTGTCTTCCATTGGTCATCTCTGGACCTTGTAAAGGGCAATGCAGTGTGATTGTTCAACATATTGGTTTTACTGCATGCAAAAACACGAGAGCGGTACTGGGGGGATTTCTGCAGATTTAATAGCAAAACACCAAGACGTTGTAGTATGTGACTGCAGATGAATATTTAATTCCCCTGTTTTGAACTACCAAATGGCCCTGCAAGAGATGCATTAAGATTTGTTTTGAAGTTGCAGAAATGTTTTTCCTTAGGGGAGAGCAGTCCTCGCCAAAACAAAACAAGTAAAAAGTTGCCTCCCCTTTAAACTTTCAGAGAGTTTCATTTTGTGTTTTATTCTACAGCACACCCGCTTTCTTTGAAAAACAAAATGCTTCATGGGGTAGCTTTTTGATGCACTCTGTGTTTACGTACTCCTGAGCCTAAATAAATAGACTGCATTAAGGTTATGTAAAGGGAAAGTTTCAAGGTTATGTTTCAGAAGTAATGTTTATGGTTAATAAACTTACCCAGGGCAGCGTATGAGGTTTACAGGTTTACACCACGCATAGTCTGAAGCACAACTGAGCTCTTTGTGCAGTTTGCAGTTTGAAGTGCTGTGATTACTGTTTGTTCAGACACACTGTTGCCTGGAAGACAAACGTATTCATAATATTTCAGATTAGTATGTAAATAGCACCCACAATTTTTATTGCCCACAAGCGTTTGGATTCAAGCGATCCTCTGTGGAGAGGTTTACCAAAGTTCACTCAGTGAGCATGTGATGGGTTCTCTGAATATATTGTCTGAGTTTGTACCTTGAAAGTATCCTATGATTGATTTTCAGAAATTTTAGCTTGGAGTGCTATGAAATTGAAATCATGGAAAGTGTGACTTCTGTGAAAACAGGCAGATTATGTAAGAAAGTGAATGAAACAGTTGTTATTTGTACAAACATGTCAGTTCAAGAGTTGTGTGATGGCTTGTTCTTCAAAGCATCCTTTTATTGTACACAAGGCAGCTTTTCATGGATCCTGATCATACTCCAGTCACCTCCATTTTTAGTAAACATAGTTACAAAATGTGTACTGATATTTGTACTCTATCATGGCTTTGCCTGTACAGCCGGAAAACGTGGCAAATCAGAGCTGAACTGCAGTCTGCACGCATGCGCACCCGTGAACAGCTGTTCGAAGAGCACAGCGGTGGCGTTTTGGGTTCACATGACTGATAATGCCTTGTGGTCTGCATTAATAATGGATGGTGAGTGCTCTAAGCGGCTGAGTGTGGGAGTTAGCATACGCAGGAATGAGTTGACTTGAGCATTGCTCATCGTGAGGAGGCATTTCTCCAACATTCTCCCTCGACAGTGGAAGCTTCCATCTGTGGGAGGTTCGCCCAGAGAAACTCTGATATCCTCTGTAAGGACTGGGCCACGCCTCCCTATGCAGGGATGAGAGGGTTACTCTCGGAACAGCAACGGTCTGAGGGCTGATGGATCTGAAGCTCGGGAGACCTGCCGAGAGAAAAAACAACACTTAGTACTGTGAATACATTGAGTCAATTGCTGATGTGTACTTTTGTGGGACTCTAGCCCCCCTTAACTCTTGCACAGCTTTGTTGGAAACAGAGAGTGTTTGTTCTCCTGCTTTTTTTTCCCTTACAATCCTGTCAAGCGTTTAACATGGTACTGCAGGTAATATGTCACATATCATGACGTTAACCCACTTTCAAAACTGACGGGGCTGCACAACACGGCATGCAGTGGTCAGGACACATTACCTCACAAAGACAATGATTGGATATCCAGTGAACGTGCATACTGCTGCCATTTAAGACTGCATGCATAAACATCCATTTGCTGTTGCATCTGCTGTGGTTGGGGTTTGGCATAAATCACAGTATATATCTTTGATTTTTGTATGACCCACATTCATCTCTTTCATGTTATGCATCATGTGCAAATTTGACTGAGTGTGACTGAGCTCTTTGTACCACAGTTTATAATGTAAATTGGAGAGAGCGCAAGTACACGCCCTGAAACAGATCACTGCGGCTCTGCTAATTAGTCCGACCTGGGCTGAGGTTCCCTCTCTTTCAAATACCATTAGATACATTTCTTCATGCGTTCGCTGACATTAAATCCACATGTGTGGATTACATGCTGTGTTCCTAAATCCTTATTAGACAGAATCAACCGTGTGTACCCTTTATTGCAAACACTCCTATACATATGTCTACACAGGTCTGCAGGTGTATAGATTCAGGGCAGTTGTTCCCTATAGACCCGGCCTCTGTTTTCTCACTCCTGTTGTCATTTCAGTTTGAAGGTAGCTGCTTAAGTAGGCTATGTATTATAAAAAGGCAACATGATTCTTTGACCGAACTTCTGCTTTAAGGTCTTGTACAACCGCAGAATTGCTTAATCTTTTTCCTCTTCCCTCTATGGTAAATGGTTTTAGAGGGAAGAGGAATTGCTGTATTATGCGGTAATATATAAATCCATAATTATGTGTTCTTCTTGTTTGAAATGTGTTTATTTTTTGAATTTGTAAGATACTGCAGTGACTGCACCCCAGTGTCATCTAAATCTAAGTGGTAATTTCACAATCATCTCATCTAAACACAGAGGCAGGAAGAAGCCTCTCACATGAGGCCAGCTACAGTACAGGAGTTAAAAAAGAATGTAGGATTGCCACAGTTTTTGGCTGCTCAGGTGGTTGTTTACTTAGTGTGAAGTAAGTCATAACTCATATGAAGTTATGGTACCAGCATAAGGGACAGGAGGAAACATCAGCACTTGAATCATATCCTCTACACGTCATATCCCCTTTGTATCTTTGGAAAAAAATCCAGTTGCCTGCACCACACTTTTCCTCTTCCCTCCCATAATGAGATATACACTACTGTCTTGTTTTGTTTTGTTATCTTTGATTTGTCTGGCACCTATTATCTGTGATACCAAATTGGCAAGCGAACATTTTTATTAATTTAGGATCTCAAATGGATGCTGGCAGCAGAGCAAAAATGGGGAAGATGTTTTGCTTAATGAAATATAGTGTGATCATTTAATTCCATAATTATGTCTGTGCTTTCATTTAGCCATGTCAAAAGGGTAGATTATCTCTCAGACATGAATATTCATTATTTGCTTGTGTGAGTGTGAAGAGCCACAAGCAAATTTATCAAGTGACCTTGATATAGCTGGCAGAGGTTATTAAATGAAATCCCGAGAAGGGCTACGCTTTAGAGTAATAGGTAAGCCAGGCTTTACACGTAGGACTTTTCAGATGTTAATGGTGAATTTAATAACCGGAGACAGTGAAACGTCGGGCTAAATGTAAGCCTGCGCTATTGTTAGTACTGCAGTAGATTTATTATTCATCCCGGCCATCTCTTTGCCCGCTGGAGATGGCTTTATTACGTTGCAAGGGGAGCTGAGGGAGGCAAAGCCAAACAGGTACGGCTGCAGCTGGAGCAAAGCGGTGAACGAGGAAGATCCAGGGCAGGCCTGTAAAGGAGAACGATATGTATGGTATCAGCTTGTACGAGGTTTCCCTGACCTCTCTGCCCATTGCTCTGACTGTCATTCTTAAAGGTGCCGATTAAAATCAGCAGGCCATGGCGACACCCAGCCTGGCTGCAGGCAGAGCGTGAGGCAACACGTGGCCGGAGCTGAGTCCGCCCACGGGCACCGCTGATTAGCGAATACCTCTGTGGCTAACCCACAGCTGCACGTGAGGAAAGATTGACCGGTCAGACGTGTATGTGTGTTCTGAAAGATTAAAAGTAGTGGCTTAACAATGTAGAGGGGCGGCAGTGTAGCACAGTGGTAAGGAGCAGGGCTTGTATCCAAAAGGTTGCTGGTTTGATTCCTTGCAGGGGCACTGCTGCTGTACCCTCTGTCAAGGTACTTAACCCAGAATTTCCTCAGTAAAACATCCAGCTATATAAATGGATATTGTAAAAATTGTAAATTACGTAAGTCCCTCTCCATAAGAGCGTCTGCTAAATGACAATAATGTAATGTAAAGCATGTGTGTTTTGAAATAGCAGAATTAGTCATTGAATAACGTAAAGTAATTATGTCTCTTTAAAGTGTTTATTTGTGTACCACACACCCTCATGCAAGGCACCTTACATATCTTACATTTTACACAGTCCACTTTTTGCACTAGATATTTACAGAAGCACGCCAGCTTGCTGACCAGTGCACCACACGGCCTCCTGAGCATGTTACATAATGTTACATAGAAAGCTGAGATTCCTAAATTGCGGGTTCAAATCTAGTTTGGGACACTGTAGCTGTTTTACCGAGTTAGGTGTCCTTGCAGAGATCAGTCAAATGGAAACCCAGTGGGAAAAGATTTTCACTCTACCCTGGATCACATGCTTTCCCACACCGTATGTTTCTTGCGTTGAAGTTGAGAGCAGACGGGGTAAAGAGCACAGCAGTCCCACCATAAACTACCACTTTGGAAAGGACCCCGCTAATCTACACACCACATTTGTCTTCACACTGTCACTGCTTTGCCGCTCAAGGCCCCTACATGCTCAACACTGTGACACTCGCATTCCTGGGATGTTTTCTGATGTAGTTTCTTACATGTGTGGCAGTGTCAGTCCAAGGTCGGTCCTCCACAGCCATCATAAGGGATTCAGTATTATGGCACCGCCTTAATTCTTTCATAGGTGTCTCCTCAACAGCCATGATCTCCGCTGGGTGGAGGATTTTGTCTCTCTTGAAGTATTCGCCAACTTTTTGTCTTACTGCCAGCCACAGGGAACTGTTGTATGTGTGTGGGCTGTGTACAGTGATATAGTTTGAGAGGTGCATTTTGAATGCACTCAATCCTCATAGACCATGCAGTTCCTTTCTCTAGCCAGAACCCAAGGCGACACACCCCGTATCTGTTCTGACTATGTAGCAGGCCTGACACTGCAAACACTGGGGATTGGCTGCTGGCCAGAATTTCAGTCCAGAAGTGGAGTTATCTGCAGTAATAGCCATAGCCATACAGTACCTGGTGCAATGCGTACTGTTGTGTGTACAGACTTTACATTATATGCTTTTATCCAGAGTGACTTCCAGCACAATAGAACATAAGTTTATCCATTCAAGTTAAATGAGCAACAGTGTCCGACCAGGCTAACAACACTCCCAGACCAGTGAGTGTGAGCATAACACTATTCAAGCCCTGCCACAAGTTAACTTGTTCAACCTGACTAGAAGGGAAAGGGAAGGGAAACCAAGCGTACTACGATACATCTGTCACTAGGTCACAGAATCCAAAACACATCACGATACTACATGACACTACATGAGATGTGAATCTGAAGGTAAAATTACCACTTGGGGTGAGCTCCCCAGGCCATAATGGACAAAGCTGATTATGAATGGGTGTCACGGCTGTCTGAACCAGAGAGAGATGGGCAAAAAAAAAAAAAACACAACTCAATCCACAAACTAGTTTAATGGTGAGAAATGGTGCCTCCCTCAAATGTGCTGCAGAGGGCATCACTAATTGGTCTCTGGACACAAGCAGACACCAATTCAGTGATACTCGTCACTGTGCTTAGAAGAGAACAAATAACAAGGCGTCGACAGTCTCGCGCCCCTAGCAAGCAAGTGACAATGACTGCCTGGGGTCTTGTACTGTAAATTACTTTGTAATTTTTCTCTCTCGCCTTTACACGCATGCAGTCGTGTTTCAGTTGAGAGACTACACTTCTGAATTACCAAGTCTAGTCTGAACATGCTAAAGTGTTTGACAGTGTTTCCTTTTGTTCCGTGTCATTACTTGGCTATGATTGAATGAAAAGTGTACCACACACGCAGTAATCCACGTGCACTGTAATTAATGGATTCACTCTCTCTGCTGTAATGCAATTAAAAGCCATTGTAAACACATTGATGTATTTCAGATGGCAAATTAAAAGCAGTGTAATAAATTGTGTATGTAGTTATGCATTAGATACCATTAGGAGTAAGTAGCTGTAATGGAGGAAAGGTACAGTATGCATGTATGGATTAACATAATAGCAGTTTAATATAGTCCACAATTTGTGGATTGTCTGTGAGAATGAATCAGGGTTATTCATATGTAGAATGTCGTTGTTAGCATTCCTTTCCCTTTAAGTGCAGGCTTTGCTACTGAAATAAATGAGCATGCTGTGCTGTTGTCTGTGCTTTGTGCAATATTAATACCTTTCCAGACAAACAAAACAAAAATCTTGGCCCCCTAGCAACACTGTAAGAATTCGTGGGAATGATAATGCTATAATGCTATATCATATTTCAGCATATTTTACCTTATAAAGCTGTCCAAATAGTGCGAGAGGTAACGTAGTTCACTTACCTATAAGACCTGGATGCCAATTAAGATATTTTAAGACTGGGAAATGGTTTGGGCATGTAGCCAAAGACAACATGGGATAAAGGTATAACATAATAAGTGTACCTGTTCTAAAGTCAGATTAGTGCATAGATGTGGAAACTGATTATGTCTTCTATTCTTTTTGTTGGCAGGCATGTTTAAACAACCAGATTGAAAAAATAAACAGATTTTAAGTCTTTGCTGGAGTGCAACAGCAAAATGTCTGTCTCTAGGCATTTCTAGTCATATATTGGCTAGTGAATTCACAAAACTGAACTAGGAAATAGTTTCTTTTCAGACACAGAGCTCAGACTCAGACAACTTGATTATAATGTAGTCTACCACATTATACCTCAGTGCAATAGTGTTAGCATTTGTGTGTATGCAAAGCTTGTGGTGGAGTAATCATTAGAATATTTCTGGCGCCTGGCTAAAATGGCTATCCGTGCTCCAGTCTGTGCCCTCTCCTTTCCTCCATCTCTCTCTCGCTCACTTTCTCTCTCTCTCTCTCTCCCTCCTTTCCTCTGTCTCAAAGCGAACCAGGCAAGGTTGTCATCCGTGACGTCGCCGGCTCACGACATCACCGGTGCTATGACAACAAAGCTGGGGCCATTCATTCGTTCACCGTTCTATTTTTGAGCCTGGCAGGAAGCGCTGGGAGCGCGCTGCCGTCACTCGAGCCCACAGTACAGCGCAGCGCAGCGCGGCACCACGGCTCTGTTCCCTCGCTACTCTTTATAGCTTTCTCACCGTGTGCTCTGAGCGCGCTTAAAGCATAAAAAAAAAAACTCCAGATGGAGTACCCCGAGATTTCACTGCGTTCTTAAGTTGCTGTCGTAAAGCCCTGTGTTTAGTCACAGGTGATGGAAGATCCTTCTCCCACACTGTTGCTCTGATGATGAAGCCAGAGGAACACGGGGTGTTTGTGTGTTTAGTGAGTTTTGGAAACATGAATCAGCTCCTCAGGCTCCACCTCAGAGGAGGGGGAGTGGAGCGAGGGGAAGGAGTGTGAATGCTAAGGGGGCAGGACTTTTCTAAAGGTGTGTGCGTGGGGAGGGGTGTGTGCGCGTGAAGTAGCTGCTTCCCACAGGGCAGCGCTCAGGCAATTAAGAAGGAGACAGAGGAGGTCCAAAGGGCTTAAAGGAAAGGAACAGACACTCCCGCTGGCAGTCAGGTTTTTTGGTTCGGAGGAGGTGGAATTAGAGATCGCGGAGAGAGGGAGGGAGGGTGAAGAGAGCAAACGAGAGAGAGAGCGAGAGAGAGAGACGCACACAAACGCACACACCCCCTCTTCCCCCCCACAGTTCCCGGACTCATCCTTGTATGCGGGAGCCAGGCGACCGTGCGATTTAAAGCAGAGAGTCAGAAAGGTCCAGAATGGAGCGTGAAATCTCCGCGGTCGTGATACTGGAATTTCTTTGCGCTGTCTGAAAAGGAGTAGCACTGTCTGGGAGCGGCTGGCAAGGTATGGCAACTCAGCACTACCACATTTTATTCCCCTTTACTCTACTGTGTGTGTTGTTTCTTGCAGTGCGTGTGTTTCAGATGTCTGAGACAAATGGTACCTTGGCTTCGCACCCCTTCACTCCCGAAGGAGGTGCAAAGAAACTGGAACAAAGGGGTTTCACCCATCTGTTAGCATTATTTGGGGGAAGCCAAGTGTTTGTGCACGAGCTCTGGGCAACATGCATGCTGTCACTGTGTCTTACAATGCCACCCAGTAACGTGCTTCGAAACTTTTAAGTTTATTATTTATACAGGTGTCTTCCGCAAGCTTGAAGGCAATGCTGTGTATCACATGCCGGCGGTCGATTTGATTCTGTAATGCTGTTGAGTTGGCGTTTCTCCCTCTTAGTAACGTGGCTGTGGGAGATGCTTTACAATAAAACTCCAGGGCAGACACCATTGTATCAGTCATCTCTCGGTGGCAGACAAAACAATGCTGTCTCTGTGTGCGCATCGTTGTAATGACAATGCTGCCAGAGTGGAGGTATTGTGAGGCAGCGAAGAGGGATGATGAATTGCAAATAAGGTAGATGGTCAAAGTCAAGGAGAATCCACAGAGCGTGGCCCGGGGGGTGAAGGACTCAGGGGCTTCTCCGAATCTCTATACATGTACATTGAATGGAGAGAGGACGAGAGTTTGCCAGTGCTGTGAAGACATACCACAGCAATGTATCGGCTGTTTTAGGCTTATCAGGCATGAGATCGGGGGTCTGGGTTCCAGCTGTGGTGGTCACACAAGACGGCTGTAAGGACCAGAGAGTACCTAATCCTTATACAACTCTGACTTCCTGACAGAAGATTTACTGTTTCTTTACTGACTCCCTGTGAGCTCATTTTTATGTTTCCTTTTGGTTTGCAGATGTTTTACTCTGATTCACGTTCATTGATCAAATGCATAGAAACCTCATGGTGACAGCTAAGCACAGAGTGTTTTGTACAGTTACGACATTTTTCAGATAGGACTGTTTTCAGGGCTTCTGAAAGAGTTTGGTGTATTTTAGCTAAAATGTCCAACAGAGATTCCCACCATTGACAGAAAGCAAAGCAGGTACAGTAAAGCATGTGGCTCCTTTAAGAAAGAAATTTTTTTATCACGTCTCAGGCTACTTGGTCCTGAATCATAATCTCAAGATGTAGGGAAAAACTCAGCCAAGAAATGTTTCACAGGAATTTTATCATAGTACTATGTGGAAAAGTTGAATACAATTAGTTATCAGTAGATTGGATTTTTCCGTGATGGTGTTTAAGAGGCTAACATATTTGTTCACATCTAATTTTCTCAATAGAGGCAAACACTTTCTGCTTTCCCTAGATAATAGAACACATTATGAGTGATGGTTCTGAGGTTTTTTTTTAATCTCCTCTTTTTTCTTGGAGCTGGTTACTGAAGCATGATTGGAGGTTGTGTGCCAGACTTAATGAAGCCTTGTGAACAATATGCATTTAGCTCAGTGGATCTGTTGCCCAGACATGCAGTGGATACGACAGGAACTCTGTGATTATTGTTCCTCCAGGTTTCTTTGCCCATCTCCTGCACTGCAGGGGGGATTGTGGGGGTTTAACTTGATGTGAACGGGTCACAGCGTAGCCCTACTGCACGTCTTGAGCAGATATGAAGCAGGATTGTTAACCTGGCCTTGGGGGGTATGTAGTGACACACTTGCATACTGCACTTAAGCTTTGTCAGAAAGCACAAAACCACAATGTCTGCTGGCAGCCACACACACACACACACACACACACACACACACACACACACACACACACACACACACACACAATGGGTGTCCATGCTTTAATCTACAGTATAGACCTGTGGCAAAATTGCATTGAGTACAATAAATGGCCACTGCAAAGTTCTGTTGCAGTGTAGCTGCTGTGGTTATTTGCAAATCCACTGCTCTGGTAAATATAGCCTATGCATCAACCAGATGGGGAGCTTCGCGCAACCTGCCTCTTCACCGCCTCTGTTACATAGCTGAGTATCTGCAGCCACTCTGCAGATCTCTCAAACATGTGCATCTGGCTAAGGGACTCTGTAAAACCCCATCACACAATTTTAGCTGCATGGAAGACTTGTTCCCTTTAAACAGAAAGAGTTTGTTTTCAGCGGGTGTGGGGGATAAAGTGGGCAGTGTATTTAGGGACATTTACCCTTTTTGTGATTTATAAATAACTTTTTTGGTGGATGGTGTTTAAACACTGGGCAGCCCAGTAAGACAGACTTCAGTAACACTAAGCATCAGCGAATTTGCCACTTCTTCAGATTCAAACAGTATAGATTTGTTGAATAAAAGCAATTTAATAGGTTGCACTTAGACTTAAAACACCCTGGCAATGTTGTTGTGGTGTAGAGACACAGCTTTGCTTGCTGACATTTCACCTCCAGCATTGCACAACTGGCAGGTAATTCCTGTCATATTTTCTTGTCATCAGGGCAGTGTGATGCATGCATTCCCCTGGTCTGCATTTGCTGCATTGGAAATGTATACGTGTAACAATCTCCTCTTGTGTAGCTCAGCCAGTTTACCCTGGCTGGAGGAGCCAGGCCTCAGATGCTTCTGGCTGATGCGTCAGTAAAATAGTGCAGTTATGACAGCATCAAGCATAGTTTTAGCACACGCTTTCCATTTGAATGAATGATTTTGTCAGCCAAGCAGCGGGGTTCTGAGGGGGTGGGGCGGGGGGGGGGGGGTGTTGTTGTGTGACCCAAAGCAGTCACAAGGGCCAAACAGATTGTGACATGGACTGAAAGATGATCGGACAAAACATGCAAGCGAAGAAAGCATCCGCAGGATGAGAGCTGGGTCTTTAGAGCGGTTAAATGCAGACCTTTGCGGTGACTCTGCTGTCACGAGGTGCAGGGGTGTTATTGTGCCGGAGGGCAGTGGAAATTAGAGGCCCACATTAAAGACTGTGATCAAGGGGGCTGGGGGTGACAGGACGCATTTCTGCCTGGCTTTGTGCAGCCGCGCATGGCCGAATCAGGCCGACACAGCTGACTGCTCTGGCTGTCTCGGAGTGGCGCCCACGGGGGGCAAGGCGACGGGACAAGTTTTTTTTTTTGTGGGGGGGTGAGGGTTGTTTTGGGGAGGGTGTCTTGAGGTGGAGGCCTCTGTTTGGTTGTGTTAACACACTGCTTTGTTTTTACTCTGGGACTCGGGTAATAAAAAAGCAGATGTCTCAAAGCAGATGGCTGCCTAGGTGGTAGACACCTGATCTGGGATGCAACACACCGCTGGGAGAATCTCAAGCAACCGCACCAAGGAAACTGGTGCTTTCATGTGCTTTGCAGTTATAGTTTTAATCAGGCTTATGGAATTCTAGTGATAACATTCTCAAAAGTAGGCAAAACAGCTGTATTGATATTATGGTAAGTCTTTCCTGTGTGTGCCTGTGCTGGTGGTTTCTCCTTAAAGCATCAAAGGACACTGGTAGTAATGGTGGTCTGTAGCGAAACATAAAAGCAACAGAGGAGGTTCTTTTTCGATCATGTGCCTGACCCAGATGTGTTGTGAGCACTGCCTTGGGTGTATGTCTGTGTTCGAGGTGTTACATAAAAGAAGGCGCTTCACTCTGGCTAGTCATCAGTGATGTGATTGGCTTGTTCACTGACCTGGAAGCAATAGAGCACTTTGTGGAAAAAGATTTTGAGAAAAAAAAAAAAAAAAATCACTGTGTGACTTTCTGCTGGCATTAGATCTGTTGGCATTAGATCTGTATTTATTCCTGATGCCATTTGCTTTTGTTTGTGTGTATTTCCCCTGAAGCCATTGGCTGCCCTGCAGAAACAACCCTGAAAACAACACACAGCTGCCTCCACATTTGCAGTTAATGCATGACCCACTCAATATTGGACTCCAGCATGAACATAATTGGGTGGTGCTGCTAAAACCCATATTTATAGGTGTTGAGGTGTGTATTTTGGCTTTCTTCAAAATAGTAGCGGACAGACAGATTAATGTTCAGAAACACAAAAAGCTTGCGCTTGAAACCTGATGCAAGCTTTCTGCTTGCTCCAGTGAGTGGAAAGGCAATGCTGAGTCTGAGGAAGTCACTAGGGAGTTTTCTGGGAACCATAGGCAGTAATGTGCTGTGTTACACCTGGTTATGTGGAAGTCATGTTCCAGCATGTTCTTTCGCCTTTGATTGAAAAAGTGATTAATGATGTGCTAAATGGCATCACCTAACTACTGTGACGGAAGGAGGGTAATTTGCAGATCTGAGCTCTGAGGGTGAGCCGACTGAGCTGAGCACTACTGCCTTGCTCTCCTTGGACGTTAGTTTTACAGGGCGTTGGCGTTGACGTGACTCACTTTGTGTTCATTTCTGATGATTATAAATGCAGTTTTTCCTCCGTGTCGTGTCAGGGTGCAGCAGAGATGTGCAGATTATAATACCTGTCACCTGTGTAAAAGAACCTCCCAAAAACAACAGCAGGAATGTGTCCCTTCCTCCCTGTTTTTGTTTACCTGCAGCACTGATTTTGTTTTTCAATGCAGAACATTTCTCTGGGTTGTCCAGGTGGAGTCGTTTAGCAGGTGGTGGGGAGTGGTGATTCGTTCAAAGAATGATAACAAAAGCCGAGATCTGAAAAAATGCAAAAACGACTTATGTTGTGTTAAACGCAATTCTTGTTCTGCAAAGCAGGCACAAGCAGCCTCATCGAGCATGTTGACGCTTCAGTGATGGCTTAGATGAGGCTTACCTTCTTTGAAATAAAGCCAGAGTTTCGGGGGGATGTTGTGTGCCGCTTGCGCTATTTTCTTTGTTACATATTTGCATAGCACTGCTGTCTGCCAGCCTGGTTAAAAAACAATAGCAGATCCAACCTTCTCACCTTCTGTAAGCAGCACTTTGTTTGCAGTCACTATTGTATGTCCCAGGTGAAGAAATTCCACCCCCACCCCCAGCCCTCCATGTTGGTCCACTCCCCTCCCCCCACACCCAACAACAACACCCCCAAAAGCACTCTCCATACTCTGCAGTCTCCAGGGAGGTGCAGGGGCTTGTCTTGCAATTCCCATTAGCAGCTGTTGAAGGACTTCAAAAGCAGCAGTGCAACTAAGGAACTGAAGTCTCGCCCCTGGACGGTCACCTCAGTGCTGGGCTTGCTGTCCGGCTGCTGCTCTGGATTAGTGCTGTAATTCAATATTACACACTGGCAGTAAGGCTGGCCGTTACCCAGAGCAGGATGTTTCTATTAGCTTCTAGCGTGGACTTACGTGCACGCCAACAAAGGCATCGCCTCAGCGTGGTGAACCCCAACCTTACTAGGTGTCACATTGGGTACAGCTTTACCTGAGCGTGAGGACAGGGACACATTTAAGAACGTTTAAGAAACTCAGCGGCGTGGTTTCCTTCCCTTTCACAGGTGAATTTGTCTTCACTGAGACAGGGGGGTACGAGGCTAACAAAGGGGTTCTGTTTAAGCCGCCGTTTGATCTTGTGACTCTCTTAACCCTCTTCGCATTGTACGCCTGAGTAGAAATTTCACTTGCCATTTTCGTCAGACTCGGAGCTTAACCCTGCAGAGCAAGAGAGAGGTGGAATGTACCGGAGCTGTAGATGAATGGATGAGGATGGGGTTTTGACAGTCTGAGCAGGGAAAAGATTCACTGCTGTTTTGAACCAAAAAAGTAAGATTTCTGCTGTTTGCTTCCTGTTCTTGCTTGGTAATTCCACACCCCATCAAACAGGACCTTTCTTTGGCCTCCCCTGCAGACAAACTCCCTCAGACAATTAAAAGGGCCTGTCGCCTTCACCACTGACCCTCCTCCCCAACTGCTTTTGTTAAACTGTCAGCAGAAAAAATGGCCCATTCTAACCAGGCTTTAATCTACTTTGAACTGGCACAGACCAATCTGTCTTCTTCCAAGATTGCCTGGAATGTCTCCAATTCAGAGACGACACACAGATCCCAGGCAAAATTTTGGCCCCTCTGAAAAGGTTGGAAAATTATTTGTCATCACCTCATACTCAAACAATTGTATACCACCATGATGTGTACATTTTTCAGTTTATTAATTTTTAATTATTGAAATGCTGTGTCTTATTATATATGACAAAATCAAACCCAATGAACCATACACTGGCATATATCATAAATTCGATAAGGCTGCTTATAATTCGTCTGCTCCCATAGTGATTCAAACTTACAGCATGTGTTAAATTGGGCAGGCGGCGTTTAACCGAATTGCTGTACTGAATCTGTTGGAGATGAATTATAAATTAGGCCAAATGCATTTCCATCAGGCGAGTTGCTTCAGTGGCCGTGGCACATGCAGCCAGCCTCTCACTACAGATTGCATTCTGAGCCACTGCGCAGCTGAAGGCAACTCAATAGGCATCTCACACTGGTTCCATTTCCATTGAAAGGCCCCCAGCTGTTTCTCGGTCGAGGTTTCTAAGGTTACAGTTCAAATTTAGAGTGCAAAATAATGCCCTTGTAAAAAAAAAAAATTAAAAGAAGAATCTTTCAAAAAGTACTTTTAAGAAACATTGCAGGAGAATTAAAAAGGGGAGACTGCCAGAAAGGAGAGAATTCTTTTTATTTGAAAACTGACAAAATCCTGCCTTTAGTAATCAGGGATAGAATTCATAAAAAGCTTTTGCATTTATAGGGAAATGGACAACCCATTGACCTACCTCAGAATATTCTCTTGCATTGAGCACATTCAGTCTATTTAGAAATAAAGGTAGCTAAAACACAGTTGTTCACACATGTAAGGGTTTAGATAAAGTGCAAGCAACCTTGAGAACTGAAAGTATTAATCCTTGACTTTCTGAAGTGCCAGACTGTAGAGTCATAGCCAAGTGAAGCGTACTTTTGTGCAAGCAAGCTCTCGGTTCATATGGGTAATAAAGAGGCACTTGTAAAGTCAGCCACAGAGCTAAATGGCCCTGAACCATTAGCATGCAGATTCCAGCAGATTGACTTTAGCCTAGGTGGGTGGGTGGCTTACTGATGGGCGGGAGCCTCTGGCTGCAGCAAAACCAACCCCCCACGATCTTCAGTCCTTTTAGATATAATGATTTTACCAAACATCACCATAACATTCCTGACTTGTGCCGTGGCGAGTTTCAGTTGGAAGTTTGCCAGAGGCTTGGTGCATCCTCTCCCTTTCAGTACAAGACTCACATCAGAGGGATGTCCAGCCACACACTTCTTTTTCTCAAAGAGTAAGAACTTTTTTGTCACTTGTTGTGTAATAAGGCAATGACTATGACGACCTGGAGCTAGAAAAATAACATGGAAATTTGTTTGACTGCTAATTAATTGAAAGTCAGTATAGCCATTACCTGTGCTTATTCTGAACAGCTATGCTGTGGACATTTTCCAGGATTTTTGTTTTCCTCCTACATACTTCTGAGATTCACTGCTGAATTTGAATCATATCAAGAGAAATCTTGGCCTGCATTGTATTTCAGTTTTACTGAATAAGAAACGTTCACCTTTGAGGTAGGCAATGGTTGTTTTGTTTAAAATGAACTGCTTTTTCCACATAAAGCTCCAGACCAGTTCTGGAATGCATTTCCAGGTGGTTCTCGTTCAGCTTAAGCTTTCTTTATTGAAAATCCATAAGGCGGCTTTTGGCTCTGAGGCAAAAATGTCAGCCCCCCAAATCATTTCCTCAAATGAATGCAACACCTTGACATTCCATGTGCTTGGGGGTCTTGAGGGCAGGTGCAGTCTTAAGAAATGTTTGCAGTGCTCGTGTTCCGACAGGCCCAGGTATTTGTCTAAACAGAGGCTGTGCTCCTCTGTAACAAATGCCTGAAATCTAACTGTCAGACATTTAAGGGCCATCCAAGTGCAGGGGTAATTATGGGATATCTGAGGGATGCGGCCTTTGGTGTGAAGCCATCTGGAAGTACTAATTCATGGAAACCAGGATGACATTTTTTGAAAGATGTTTGAAAGATGTTTAACAAATATGAGCAATAGCTGTGACACTGTTATCACACACTGCAGAAGAGTCTGACAGTCTAGAGTGCGTGTTTACAGATCCAGATATTAGACATTTTATTGCATAAAGTACACTGAATATATTGTGAAACTGACTTACAAACAACAACAAAATTTCATTGAAATTTGCTTATTTCTTTTTCACAATTTTGTAGAATAAGTTTGATTTAAGATAAGAGTAGACTTAAGATCAAACATTAGCATTAAAGAAACTCATCCTATTTCTGGCTGATTATAGCACCAACATTTAGTAAACTGTCATTCTCAATTTCAAGAACTTCTGAAATTGACATTGTCAATATGCATTTTTGTCTATGGATTATTGAAGACTGCTGTTTCATGTGACCATGTCTTCATATGCAATGTTCTTGAGAACGCTGAATTTTCAATGTCTTTGCTGCACAAAGTTGGTCTAGAATGAGTTACAAAAAAGTAAAGAAATAAAGAAAAACAAAGAAGGGAACAAAAACCCCCCTAGCCAAAGCCGGATCTTGTCTGTGGGCAGTCTGCCTCCAGTTGTCTGTTCTTGTATTTGTAATTTTATGTTGAAAGAGTGATGTCATTTCTTTCTCATTTATGTTATCTTCATTTTTGTTTTCTCAGTAAATCTGAAGATGTCAGATTGCCTTCCTCTTCACTGACTCCAGCACTGGAAGGAACAATGTGGTTCTCTTTTCTCCTGTTTACATCAGCTCTGCATTTTTAAAGATCAGGCTGTTAACAGGCGACAGAGACACCCCACCGCCATCACTCAGGTGTCACTCATGCATCTGCTCTCGGGTAGAGATTGGTTCTCCCTCCCAGAGAAAGTCAGTCCTGTGCACTAGCTACGCCTTAGGGGTTCAAAGGCATTCCTCACAAAGAGAAGCATGCTAGGCAGACAAGGAGATTTTTTTCCCCTACTGCCTGAAAATACATTTTGACGCACTGATGTGAAAGGGTCTGTAGATATTCTGATTCAAATGTGATGCTTCGAAAACCCATGTTGTAATCTGCCCTGCTTGACGGGCTCTCAGTGTTCCATTGGTATGGGCTTTGGTGGCATGGTGGACCCATGGGGAGATGAAGGTGGGCCTTTGTTGTCCTTTTGTCCCCTGACTCTGATAGTGGGAAAGGGAGGGAGGGAGGGAGGGGGCAGGGACCTGTAATGGTCCCGGAGCATGCCGTGGGGTGGGGTGGGGGTGGTCCAATGGAGGTGCTTCAGTGTAGCTAATCCTCTCCACAATGCCCCTATTCTTCTCCCTCAGTGGAGTGCCACAGGGTGGTTTAGGCATAATGCATGTTATTTATTTAATTAGCCATTTGTAATGTGCGACTTCCTTCCGAGGATCCTGCCACCGTGTAGCCAAATGTTGATGTCCCACAAGGGGCGGATTGCCTCAGTCCTTAGAGGAGAGTAGAAAAGGACTTTTTGTTGTTTGTTGTATGAAGCAATGTTTCTGTTTCCTTGCACTGTCATATGATCGGTTTCAATAGCTCACTGTCCTTTTTTTAACAGCTGTACAGTTCAGGCATTTTCATTCTGTGAAACTGAGCAAGAAACCATGTCCTTGTTTTTCTTTATTCCCAAGGATTTCTAAGATTCAAGAATATGAAGTTTTACAGTGTGTGCACGTTAGGTATTCAGTGGAACTCTTTCTAAAGTCACGCAAGGAGATTTGAGTAGCTCCTTGTGTGACCCTGTTGAGTATGTTATTCATTTATTAGTAGATAAAGGTGAAAACAGTCGGTATACCCTTTGCAGTGGATCATTTTAAGGAAGGTTGCTGAGCTGTGCGTGTGGTAGGGTGCGTATTTTTATCTGCAGCTATCTGTGGGCCATTGCCTCATCTCATTCAGCTTAAGGAAACCACAAACTGTTGTGCATCTGTGTACACCAGGGTGCCAGCACTTTCTCTCTCTGTTTTTTTATCTGTCTGTTGTCAGGCTTGAATGCTAATGGTTGGCTGGCTGTGCCACAGAGGAAAAAGCCTGGCATGCGACCAAAGGGAGTTTTCTCTGTGGTACACCGGCCTATTCCTAGTGGTGCAGCCAGACGCCATTACTTAATGTAAGGTGTTTGAGGCTGCTGTGTGCTGTGTTAGACCCTTGCACACTGTAGAGGGATAGGACCAATGAAGAAATCTGGAAAAAAAGGGATGTGAATTACCTGCATCAATGGCCAAAGTTCTTCCGGTTGGATGTGCGTGGGAACCCTTACTTCAAAGCCCACTTTGGTGTCGTGCCTCTGCTAGTGCTTTACTGGCCCGAATGAGAGTTGCAGTTGATCTGAGCTTCCTCCGTTAAGGAGTGTGCTGGCATGTGCCTCTTACTTGCCTTCTCTTCTTCCTCTCCTTTTGAGCTCGATAAAGCCAACTCATGCCGCAGCCGGTGGCAGTCCTGCTGGAGCGAGATTGGCTGGAATCAACATCAAAGTTTCTGCAAAGCTGCGTCTACCTGGAAAGAGCGATGAGTGTGCAGGATGGGGTGGGGGTGGGGGCGCTGGGGGTGGGGGGTGGGGATGACGTAAAGCACTAAAACAGGGTCAGCTCTGGCTTATGTAAGGCCCTTGTTGAGCGCAGGCTTGAGCGTGTCTGCTGCAGCACAGTGCAGAAGCAGGGCTCCCTCTCTCTGGCTGCCCCCACAGGGTCCGGCCTGAAAAAACCATGCATCAGCTGAGCCTCTTTCCTCTCGTGCTCTCATCCTCTCTCTTCCATGTGAATGCACCGCCCAGGCGCTGCTGACAGAATGATATTACACCCCCCACCCCCACCCCCTACCCCCCCACCTGGGAAATGCCAGTGAGCCAGCCTGATGGCCAACTAAGCAATCGGAGTGGCTGCATGAGGTCTGAGTGTGATGATCTCTGGGCTGATGTGGCCCGTGGTGAGAACCAAAAGGGGTGTGTTTTGGATACTGTGCCTTTCCCCACCATTTCCCCTGTCAAGACAGGAGCAGACTTAGAGACAAAAAAACAACATGTCCCAGCCTCTCAGCTGTAATAAAGTGTTGGTTTTGATGACCTCACCTCTAAATGACAGGCGTCTGCCATGTTTTTATACACGCTTCCATGTCTGTCGCCATCTTTTGCTTTAGTGCTCTTTAAAAAAAACGCATTGCTGTTGAAAGGGGGCTGAGAGGAGCCCTTCCACTCCTGTCAGAGTAGCACAGCTGTTTTTCCAGCCACTTTAACAGAGCTTGCTGCCAGGAGATGTGGACTGCCTGGGGCCGGAAAAGGCCCAGACCCAAGACCCAGAACTATTTCACATTTTATTGTACGTCTGTGCTGGGGTCCATGGTGCACGTACAAAATTGACCCATCTTGGTCTGATATCACTGTTGCGGTGGGAAAGCAAATCATATTGACCTGGCATCATTTCAGAGCCCTTAAAGCTGGTGGACTTGGTCCAGAATGCTGGATTACTGTAATTGGTCTGTTGCATCATACATTGTTCAGTAGTGTGCTTGCTAACACTTGTTAGTGGGCATGTGTTGGTTGCTATAAAAAGCAACCATTTCATGAAATATACAGGGTGTTCAGTCTAGCTTCAGCCATGCAATGAATGAAAAATTATTTTAAAAATGTAAAATTGCATGGTCATATCCTGCTTTGTTGCATGACACATCTGTCCTCTCTGTTTTTCCCCCCAGTAAGAATTGTAGAATAATTATACAATAATACATTACAATTTAGTGCTATAAATTCTTCTTTATATATATAATATATATTGCATATTCTTTAATATATTTGACCAGTAATAAGACTGTATTTTAATGAATGTTGACTTTTGTCAACATGTATTCTTTGTAATTCATGTATTATTTACTTGCATGTGCGTATTGCAAGCAGACAGCGTGTAGTACATATGTAGGGTGTGTGCAGCATGTGAACGTTTGACAACCGCTATATTTATAGGCCATTTCCTGCCCTTTATTGTAACATCTTTTAAACTGTGGCAAACATACCTCAGTGTATTTCAGCCCCCGCTTGGAGGTGTTGCCTCTTTGGGTGTACAGTAGTCTGTTTCTGTCGTGTACCTCTTGTGTAAACGTGTGCCAGGATGGTTCCCTGTGTGTGGTCTCCTCACCGTGGCACTCTGCGGCCTTCCATCAGACGCATTACTGCAAAATGTCTTTAATTCTTTCTCAGCGGGTCCTCTGCACACTCTGCATTTTTCTTTTACATTCTTCCTGTAGCAATCTTAATGGTAATTGTGCATGTTGTAAAATCCATGCTGGCTTGCTGGTTTAATGAGCTATGCTGTGGGTTTATACTGGCTGATTGTAGTTCCTCCCGAACCCTGCTCAAGACTTTCTTTTCGATTCCCTCAGACTTTGATGCCCGGTGATTCAGTTTCTCTCTCTCTCTCTCTCTCTCTCTCTCTCTCTCTCTCTCTCTCTCTCTCTCTCTCTCTCTCTCTCTCTGTCTTTTAGAGCACTGAGAACCTGTGCATCCAGGACCATGCCCTGTGTGAGGCCAAAGATCTCGATGAGCCGGGCACACTAGTGAACTGATGCTGTACAGCAGGTTGTATGACTTAGCTGTGCTCTCACAGCTTTACACACAATTACTGACACATGCTTACAGGGATGACACTTGTGTTTGGAAATACACAAAAAAAGCTGCTGCGGAATATTCGGTCATGAGATCAATGCTGTTTAACAGTTCTTTTAGCTTCTTCCATTGTTGTTTCTAGCTTTCAAGAATAGGTTGTAGACCCTTTGCCTCTTCTGCTGCAGCAATGAGCATGAGAGGGAGTTTATCCTCAGGAGGTGCTCAGATGGTTGCTTCTTAATGGTTGATCTAGCACAGTTAGCATTTAAGGCCTCTGAAGAGATAGAGAGAGGTTGCCCATTCATTGAACTGGATCAGAACTGATTGTGCCCCTGAGAGAGATGTGGCATTTGCGGCGGTCTGGTGGTATTCCTGAGAGAAATAAGGACGGTTTTGCTTGTCTCTGCAGACGCTGAACCATGGGAAACATAGAGAGCCAGAACGGGGACCATGCCTATTATGGCAGCGGGCAGGGCCATTTGTCTCGCAAGCACATGTCCCGGTCCCTGCGGCTTTCCAACAAGCAGTCCAGACGCTCGCGGCACGCTTCTTCCGGGAAGGTGGAGCACAGGAACTCAGAGACCAGCACGCGCTCTAGCAGCACCCCCAGCATCCCCCAGTCCCTGGCCGACAACGGCCTGGAGCCCTTCAACGAGACCGACGTCCTGCCGGACTTCGGCAGCCCCATCTGGGTGGACCGCGTGGCCATGAACCTGCGGCCCGTGTCCTTCCACAACGACCTGGCCGAGCCCTCGGTGGACATGGACGCGGTGCTGGTGGCGGCGTCGGTCCCCGGCGTGCAGGCCGGCCAGGACGGCGGCGTGTACACGGGCGACGTCACCTACCTGCAGAGGACGAGCGACGGGCCGCGGGAGAGCGTCAGCTTCAAGAAGAAGAGGTCCAAGTCGGCGGACATGTGGCGGGAGGACAGCCTGGAGTTCTCCCTGTCGGACCTTAGCCAGGAGCACCTCACCAGCACCGAGGAGATCATCGACACGGCCGACGAGAAAGACTTTGTCGACTGCGGCGGCCGTCTGCAGTCCAGCCCTGAGGGTCTCGACCCGCTGGACGCTGGCGACAGGTCCAACTCCCTGGATGAACTGTACGACCAGAAGAGCCCCGCCCGCAGAGTGACCCGCAACCGCTTCACCAAGTACTCCCACGAAGGCGGTAGGGTCACTGGGCAGGGCAACAACGGCAAAATGCTGTCGCCCCCTGAGGATGATGGGAACACGTACGGCGCCTACACCCTCCCCTGTCGCCGTTCTCACTGCCTGTCGGAGGGGCTTCCCAGCCAGCAGATGGCGCTTTGCACGAGTATGCAAGGTCGAAGGGCACAGACTACTCAGGTAAGAGCTGCACTTTCCCAAAGACCAAAAACAACTCTGCTGTCTGTCACACTAGCACTAATGGGGCCTGGTTTCTGCTGACTGAGCTTTTGTCTAAAAAAACAGGTGCATGCATTTATTCTCTGGGGTTTTTTTTGTTATTTTTAACCTTGTGAAATTGCGGTCAGAGTTGTGACTTGCCGCATAAATATGTGATGCGTTTTGAAGTGTGTTTGCATGTTTAAGAGTGTTCAGTGTTGTAAAGATGCGGGAAACCCAGGCTGTGACGACCTCCATCTCAGAAGTCCCAGGGCCGCTACTATTCTTGAGTTTATGGGAGAGAGGCCATGAATGTAAAAACACTGCAGAGACTGCTTAATGTATTCTGGACGCACTCACTCATAATAAGAATCTGCATGGCAAGAAAGTCTTTATAATTTCAATTTCATAGTGTCTGGTCTTCCTTTTTTCTCTATCTCTGGGATTAATGGATTGAGCAATTGAACACTTGAGACTTCACAAAATGAAAATCAACTCAAATCAACAGTGTCTACACTACTGGTTGTGAGTTTTTTTTTTTCTATACGTGTTCTTTTTTGTCGACGTTCTTGGGCTTGCAGAGAATTATGGATGGTTTTAAAGCCACTCCCCCTTTGAAATGCTGGTGTCCTTTGTCATGGTAATGAGCCACAGTGCTGATGTGGGGCCTGGCGAGAAGTGTAGCGGTGAAAAAGCGTGTGTGCTGTTCCCTCCCTTTGGGGCACCCATCACTGGGGCTGAATGGAGAGCTGGAACGCCTGACTGGGTCATGTGATCTGCTGTATATCTGGAGGTTGCAGGAACCTCCCCGATCTCCCATCAGCCACCATTTGTCCGTGGGAGAAGGCAGAGCTGAGAGAGCTTTAGGCAAAGGGGCCCTCACCAGTGACCCACACGTCAAGAAAATTACTTCTGCACCACACAGGGATTTTTTGACGCCTGCACCAGGAGCTCTGATTAGCTAGTCCTGTAACAGCACCAGAAAGTGCACAGGCGTCTCCGCTCGTAACATGGTACCACCAGGAAGACGGCCTCTTCCCCTGTGCCGGCAAAGGCACCAGCGTCTTCAGTGGAGGTAGAGGCAGCTGGGTGTGGCGAGATGAGGAAGTGCGCGCAGCATGGGCTGAGCCTGATAATAGCGTGTGAAACAGCGGCTCGGGCTCGACCTCTCACTTCTGCTTTTGACTGCTCGTTTGCTGTCGCAGGATGTCACGGCGGGGGAAGGCAGCGAGTACGGGGACAGCGGCATCGACGGGGTGACGGCCGAGACCGAGCACCAGTCCCGGCGCTACAAGACGATGTCGGCGTCCTTCTCCGTGTGCTCGGCGGCGGGCGTGTTCGCCGGCAGCGACAGCGGCAGCAGCAGCGGCGGCGGCGGGGGCCGGGCGGGCGAGGCCGCCCAGGGCGTGTACGAGAACTTCCGCCAGGAGCTGGAGATGAGCTCCTGCCAGACCTGACTGCCTGGAGGAGGCGGGGTCGGCCGCGAGTGATGAGCAGAGCAGCGGCACCATGAGCTCCGCCTACCAGTCGGACGCGCTGCTCGGCACGGCCCAGGGCACGGTGCGCAAGGCCGGCGGCCTGGCCGTCAAGAACTTCCTGGTGCACAAGAAGAACAAAAAGGTGGAGCCCGCCACGAGGCGCAAGTGGAAACGCTACTGGGTCTCCCTGAAAGGTCTGCTTCATCCCTGCTCCAGCCATGCTGCATTTCACTGTCTCTCATTCACAGCTCAGCCTATTGCTGCACATTTAGGATGACCTCAAGGGTCATGCCATCACACTAATGGCAAATCAAAGATGACATATTCAAATGCCTTGTGCTTGTGCTCGTACATAATATGTCAGTGTTGTACTGCACATTCTTGACGTAGTATGTTGTTTGCTTTGCTTTGCTTTGCCTGATCAGTTAAAGTTGTAATCTAATTTCAGTGTTTTCTGAGACTGAGGGTTGTGTGTTGCTGCTAATACACTTAATCTTGTTTCAAATCCAATCAACATCGGAGTGACATTCATTCCTTGAGAATTAAAAGCTGCACTTCTTAATTTTGGCCACTGGAGAGCAGACTGATATCGATCAATTCACAGCAGACTAAACTAGCTATTTAATTTTGTTCTCCTCAGAGATGTTGCACATGGGATTCATGAAACAGATTAGTTCTTGTGTTAAAGCAAAGTAATCATTTCATTTCAGAACCTGTTGCCACTAGCCTAGCCTAGCATGCTGTACATTTTTCTCTCTTTTCAGGATGCACTCTGTTCTTTTATGAGACGGACGGGCGCTCCGGGATTGATCATAATAGCGTTCCAAAGCATGCAGTCTGGGTGGAGAACAGCATCGTCCAGGCCGTCCCAGAGCACCCCAAAAAGGACTTTGTGTTCTGTCTCAGTAACTCGCTCGGGGATGCCTTCCTGTTCCAGGTGAACACATCTCAGCCCAATTTTGTCTTTCAGATGTCAGACACATCATTTTAGAGATTTCCATCTCTGTGGTTGTAATTATTGTTAAACTCTTTCCCTTATTCCACCATGTAAAAAATAAGATTTCCCCATTCTTGCTCTGCTGTGTCTCTCAAATAAAATTATTTAAGAGTCCTTAAATTAGTCTAGAGAAGTGTGTTTGCAGAGCCTATAACACAAGTCAGTAAAACAGCTAAATGCACCAGGAATGTAGTCAATGCAGTGATCCTTCCCTGTGCCTGTGATTCCCTGTGCCTGTTGACCTCTGACCCCGTCTCTGCCACAGACGTCCAGCCAGACAGAGCTGGAGAACTGGATCACGGCGATCCACTCGGCCTGCGCAGCGGCCGTGGCCCGTCAGCACCACCGCGAGGACACCGTGCGCCTTCTCCGCACCGAGATCAAGAAGCTGGACCAGAAGATTGACATGGACGAGAAGATGAAGAAGATGGGCGAGATGCAGCTGTCGGCCGTCACCGACACCAAGAAGAGGAAGACCATCTTGGAGCAGGTACAGCTTTTGCTGTCACTCAAGCCTACAGCAGTGGCTGGGATGGAAGTTAACACTCTTTACTTGGGACTGAATGTGGGGGTGGGATGGTGAAAGCTGTACCATGATTCCGCGACAATACAATAGTGTTGCGTTGCTTCAGTGCACATGAATTGACAGAGTCTTAGACAGGGGGTTCCCTCTTATGTGGGAGAGAACAACGTACCTTTTTCATTCCTGCCATTACTTTATAACTTTTTAGAGCCTTTAATAGCTGTTTTCAGTCTCCAAATTGCCTGCAAAGCTTGTGTTTTGGTTAATGACTGTTTACATGCGAGGGAGATCAGACTGTCTTTGTGTCTGCTGGCAGGTAGGGGCCGAGAGCTTGCCCGTGTCAGGCTTCACTTTGTGCACTGATGAATGGGAGTGAATGGGAGTGGGGGTCCCCTCTCGGAGAGCTGCAGAGCCCCCTGCTCCTGCCTGCCAGTGGAATGTGGGGCATTGTTCCCGGCTGCTTTGGGGATGCTTGGCAGCGGGACAGCCCTCTCGGTGGCGGCTTTATTCCATCGTCTCAGATATAGTACGGGGGCCGTGACTAGGAGGGGACGCCCCAGTGAATAATCACAATGTCCTGTTCCACTGCCCTCGAAAACGCCACCCCATTAACACAGAGAGCTGTGCAGAAACTGAGGCAGCTCTTCTGAAACTTGAACATGGTTTGTCCTTCTCTGAACCTCCCTACAAAGGGCATTGTCTCTTGAACCCTGTGATGTCCTTTTTTTTTTTTTTTTTGGCAAAACGCACCACTCCCAGATTTCTTTGATGCGCATTCAGGAAACAAACAGCATCTGCCAGTTCATCTCTGTGCCGAACCGTTGATTCTCCCAACCCACCCCCCACCCTTTCCTCTTTTTTTCTTCCTCCAGATCTTTTTGTGGGAGCAGAATTTGGAGCAGTTTCACATGGATCTGTTCCGGTTTCGCTGTTACCTGGCCAGCCTGCAGGGCGGCGAGCTGCCCAATCCCAAGCGCCTCCTGGCGTTCGCCTCCCGCCCCACCAAGCTGGCGATGGGCCGCCTGGGCATCTTCTCCGTCTCCTCCTTTCACGCGCTGGTGAGTGCCCGTTGCTCTGCCCACACCCGGGCGTGACAGTCATGTCCTGTCTCCACGTCCGTCTCACCCCGTGTCCTCTGTCACAGACTGTTGAGCTGAGTTTGTGTGGCAAGGCCTTTATTCCTGTGCTCGAATTGCTTGCGCCGTGGAGAAACGCCTCAGTCTTTCAACACCGACGAAAAGATAACCTTTTGATAACATCTTGGCTTCGCTGCCTCAGCTTGGCAGGAAGAGCGCTTTTCCCACGGTGCCGAGCCGCCGTTGCTGCCCAACTGTTGTCAAAGGAGACCGTGTGAGGCAGGTGGTCCAATGTTAGACAGTTGGTCTCTTTTGTGAAATAGTTCCTGGATAAGCAATACCACAACTTCCTCTTGGTGCATGTCATTTGAATTTTGAACTTTTTTTTAGCTATTCTATTTTTTGTGCTGTTCAGTTTACATGACAAAAAAAGGCATTGAGATTAAATCAGACTGTTTGCTGCATAAACAGTTGCTATATCACCAGTATAGTGAAAGATAAGCATATAGCCTACAACTAGATCATTTATGGGCTTGCCATAGCTTGCCTAGCTATTTCACAGTAAATAGGAATAACATAATTTTTAAAAATCTTTCTAAAGGTTATTGAAATAGCAAATATATATGGTAATGAGAATTCAGTTTTGAGGAAAACCATCTCCAATGCTGAGACTAGTAGGGTGGTGCAGCTGACATTACAAATAGGAAATTTGGAAATGTCGATTTGCTGCATCATATGGTGTAATGTCATGTAGCCATGTGCCCTTCCTGTTTCACATCCATGCTGGCAGTACATCGCTCTATTTGGACAGAAAGAATGGAGCCAGGAAATGCCTGAGAAATCAGATCTGAGCGTGAATACACCTCAAAATGAGAATGTGACTGCCTGACTTCGGTTTCATAACAGCACCTGTCATGGCCGCCTCCGCAGCTCTGAATAGTAATAAAAAAAGACTCTGATTTTCTTCAGCTGAGAGCACCTGTCTTTCACAGCCCTTCGCAGAGGTGAGGTGATTGACTCTGGCTTTCGAAAATCGAAAGCTATGAGAGCATTGAATAGCATTTTAATTTGGAGCACGGAATTGGCTGATCAATACGATTCTTGTTCCCAGCCTCCCACACAAGTCTTGGTGCAGGTGGGCGTCAGATGACTCTGACAGCAGGAGGGAACGATGAACAAGAGGCGATCTCGAAGCACTTTCCCACGTACAGTCCTTTGAACATGCTTCTTCAAACAGCTCTGTTCTTCCCCCTCTCTCTCTCTCTGAGAAAAAAAAAACACATCATCAAGGCTGAGATCTAAAAGAGAGAAGAAATGTGGAAGAAAAACAGAACAGAATGCTGTGCTGTGGACAGATCAATGTAACACTCACAAGGGGGGAAAGGCTTCCGACGCAACCTGTCAATTAAAATACTGCAGAAATACCTGACTGAATTTATTTGAGGCATATTATGAATGGGTAGAAAGGTGGCTGATGCAATTTGGAAGGGAAAAAAGAGTCCTCGAAATTTGATCAGATATGAATTAGACAACAAATGCCAGGTTGTATTTCAATTAACATGCACCTGCAGTACAGAAATGACACAGAAAACATCACCATATATGATTAGTTTATTGTACTATATAACTATAAGTATGCCATCCTCACTAAGATCACTCTGAAATGGAAGTTATTTTTTGTTCTCTCTGGGCTGTAATACTGTCTCTGGGTGTTGCTTATTGATGCTGTGATTCTTTAGAAGCCTGCAGCTCTGGGTTGTGATATTGTGACTGGTTGTCTGTCCATTTAGGCAGTGACATTTGGATTTTCTGGAACCCTACCGCTATGGATTGAGATACTGTGACTCTGGGTGTCTGTTAGTTTAGCTGTGATACCCTGACTCTGGGTGTCTGGTTGCCTGGTTTGTAATACTGTGACCGTCCTGGGTGTCTGGTGGTTTAGACTGCAGCATTGCGGCTCTGGGTATCCAGGCAGTCCTGGTGGTCCAAGCCATGAGACCCTGATACCCTCAGTGTCTGTTGGTGTGGGTAGAGATACTCTGGCCCTTGGAGTATTGGAGTACTGCTGCAGTACACCGTGGCTCCCTTTGGGTTTGTGCTGGTTCCTCTTCCTGCATATCTGCCCAATGGGCGTTGCTGTGATAATGTTAAGTATTACATTAGTTTACATTACATTAGATTCAACTTTATTGTCATTGTGCAGAGTACAGGTACAAAGCCAATGAAATGCAGTGCATAACATTATTGGCATTTAGCAGACACTCTTATCCAGAGCGACTTACATAGATTACATTTGCATAGATTTACTGAGGCAGTTCTGGGTTAAGTACCTTGCCCAAGGGTACAACAGCAGTGCCCCAGCGGGGAATCGAACCAGCAACCTTTTGGTTATGAGTCTTGCTCGTTAGCGCTGTGCTACACACGTTAATATGGGTCCCTCTTGCGTCCCGGGTTTCCTGTTTCCCATGGTGCTCCTTGATTTCCTGCAGGTGGCAGCGCGCACGGAGAGTGGCGTGAGACGACGCACGCAGCTCATGTCCCGCTCGTCCAGCAAGCGCAAGAGCAGGTTCTCCTCCCTCTGGGGGCTGGACACCACGTCCAAGAAGAAGACCAAGGGCCGGCCCAGCATAAATCAGGTCAGCACATGCTCTGACATGCTCCGGCAAACCTTTTTGTAGTAATATAAATCCTTTGAATTGCCTTACTGTCCAGGGGGCACAGGAAGCTGCTTCACATTACAGAACTTAGAATAAGCTCTGTGGTCTATCCTGGCTGTAAATGACCAAAACATAAATGATTTTGGTAATATAATAATAGACATATTGAAAAATAAATGTATATTTTTTCCCTTTGGGAAGTGTTTGTGAAACCTAGTCCCCAGTTTCATCTGTTCTTTCACTCTTAGGTGTTCATTGGTGGTGAGGAGTCCCTGAAGAAGGCTCTGGAAGGCATGTTCGAGGACTCAGCCAGGGAGAGTGTGGTAAGTGAGATCCGTTAAGCTTCAAAGCTTGGCAACAAACTGTTATCATAGCCGCTGTTGCATATAGTGTCGACGCGTTTGTGTTTTTCTGGGAGACAAGAACCGAAACACTTTCATTGTGTCTAAAACCTCTAAGGGCACGTCGTGCTGAGTTTACTGCCTCCCCAACCGCCAACGCACCCCAAAATTCCTGGCAGGGCAACCAGGAGGTGTGACTGATTGCTTGGGGGATGGTCATGTAAAATGGGGCTTCGACTTCCTGGCTTCACACGCACGCGTTATTGGTCTGCGAAAGGGACAGATGGTAGGAGGGGTGCACACTGATCCCGCGGTCTGTTGCAGCGTGTGTGGGCGCTGTGCAGACAGGTTCTCCAGACAGACCGAGCGCGAGCGCTCAAACGAGGCCAGTCGCTGACTGGACACAGATCATTGGTTTTTAGAGTGGGGGGTCGCCGCAGCTCAATGGTCTGCTGTCAGTGACAAAGGGCCAAACAGGGACTAGACACAATTAAGGTTGTGTGATTGCAGACATGTCGCAATGAGAGGAGAGGTGCTTGTTTCTTATTGATGGCCTGACAGTTGTGTCACTAATGAGATGATTGCTGATTAGAAATATCTGGTAACACTGCACTGCAGGTCAGGGTGCAGTGTGGAGAGCCTATTACATCAGGTCATTAATCATCAGTCTGATGTTTATCACAGCAGGACATATGGCAGTGTATTTGGACTTGTCTGTGGTTATCGATAGTTTCTAGGCTACTGTAATTACATGTAATCAGATTTTCTGTCTCTGTAAAATTTTACTGGCGGCGATAAGCAAATAATTGTGCTGAAAAGTGGAAACCAGATTGATTTTGCATGTTAAAACTATACAAACTGTGCAGCTATATTTATAAGATATTTCCACTGATGATGGGAAAATGTCAAGATGATGAACCTCACAAATGTATTCCTTTTCACAGAAGGAGAAGGAGGGGTCACTGAAGAGCATTCCCCACCACAACACGGACAATGACATTTGGGTTCCTGACTACCTCACTCCTTCCTGGGTCTGCCTGCCCAACGACCAGCCAGTGCTAGCCATCGTCCAGCCTGGGGAGTCTGCCCTGGACACCCTTGAAACCGTCTGCAAGGTAAAGGGTCCACACCTATCCCACCTCCCACAGTTCCTCACATTCTAGAACCATCTTAACTAGACACAGCTGCCAATGGAAGCATGTTGAACATTCTTCTTCCTTCTTCACATACCCTCTCATCAACTGTTTCTGTCTTTTTGACTTCATTTACTTTTACAATCTTGTAATTACACCATGCCATTTTACAGGATGTGGAAAGGCAAGAAGACTATTTTATGCTTGCAGTTTTAAGAGAGTCATATTATTACATAATTGTACTCAGTATCACGCCTGGTTGTGCTTTGCACTGTGAGACCATCATGTCTTCTCACAACCACTGCAGTGATACCCATGGAGCGAGCAACCTCTCTAGCTCTAATGTTACATTCCTCCGCTCTCGGCTCGTATGGATCTAGGGCAGTGTAACTGATACAAGGAACTCTCACAGGCGGTTGTTCCTTTTGTTTGTTCATTGTCCTTGATCTCTGGCGTTAGAGGTGACTAACAATGCTGTGTTTGTCCTACATGTTAGCCACAAGGCCAAGCAAAGCCTGAGCTGGATTTGCTGAAAAAGCCAATCTGTCTGAATTTGCCTGAATATGACTGTTACACATTCCAAGTCTTGATAACACCCTTAATGCCAATGGCAGTACCTTCCAGATGTTGATTCCAGATGTGAAATTTAGGGTGTTATGTTGCATTTTACTTTTACATCCTGGTAATCATGCTGATTGGCTGTGTATTGTTGTATATGGCTATAAAAATAGTATCTGTAATAGACAATATATAAGTAAAATATAAAACTGTATTACTTATTATGGCTATGAATTATTTAAGCAAATTAAAAATTAAAGCCCAATAGGCATGAAAATGTACTATTTTAGTTTGAATTACCCAGATCTTCCAGTAAGCGCCCCCTGGTTAGACACCACTGAGTTTACGAAGAAAAGGGAAAACGTTAAATTTTGCCTCCGAAGACACAATGAGGGCAATATCCTCATGCGGTTTTATTCACACTGAGCACAGGTTTTGGCCTTGGGCAGAAGATTGTTGTCTCTGATTTCTTTTGTTGCAAAACAAAACGGTGCTCCTGTAAGCCCAGCTCTGAAAGAGTGCAGGAATTCAACCATCCATTTTGGCTTCTGGCAGCAGAGAGGTGATTTAAATTTCATAATAATTTATTTGATTTATGCCAAATCAAATAAATTTGGCATAAATCTCCAACGATGCAGAAGTGAGGCCTTCTACATACAGTGTGCCCCCCTATCCCTTACAAGTTTTACTGTATATCTTTCCAGTTCCTCATGCTTTCCATTCTTTATCTGCTCATAGATGATGCACACACAAATTCCCCTGGCTTCATGTTCCACAGAATGCAAGCCTCAGGCTGTAAGCTTAAAAACTCATGCCTGTGCTTTGACCCATTTGGGATTGAAGCACAGGTAAAAGCACTGAAACAAACCAAGGCTTTCCTGTTATTGTTATTAAGGAAACAGAAGGTGTTATCCTATGGGTTTAACATTAGAAACATGACATGACCAAGATCCATGGTTTATTTTTTCTGTCTTTAATGTGTTGCTTCTTTTCATTGTCTCTTTTTCTTTTTCTCTTGTTTTTCCCATCACCCACACCTCATTTGAAATCCTCATCATGTAGGAGCAAGGCAAGATGGGTATAGTATTATACCATACAAATATCAAGCATCATCCATCTGGCTATGTACAGTTCACTTATATATGGCTTTGAAGATCCTCTACTCTCCACTATACATTTAACCATTTCAAACCTGAAGTGAATGTCGGTTTGCTTGATATTTGACTTTGTGGCCTAGTCAATACATAAATGTTTTTGCAGTACACATAAATAGTTGGTGTGAGCTTTAAAAGTTAAAATTCTGCTATGAATCCATTAGTTAGGTTTCATAAAGTGATAGACACGCTACAATTGAGCAAATACCCAATCCCTCTGCTTTGCAACCTGTCCTTAATTAAACTTCTACCCTAACAATGGGAACTTTAAACATTTTGTGAAACCACAATCGTCATGCTTGTCAAGTGCATTTCATTTTAAAAACCTGATTCGTTAAAAAATCTGCTAAAAATCATACTTTTTTCAAGTCTGTTTATTAAAGTAATGTACAAACCACAGGGCAGAAGGATTGGATAGGTCTGTGCTTCCCTCCTGCCATTACTATAAACCCGAAACGCACTGGCGCATCCTCCACTTCCGCTAAAACCCATCGTCTTTTTATCTTCCTTTGAAAAATATTCTGCAGGCCCACCAGCTGGATCCTGCCAAGCATTACCTGCGTCTCAAGTTCCTGATCGAAAACCAAGCGCAATTCTATGTCCCCAAACCAGAGGAGGACCTGTGTGACTTGGTAAGATCAGGCCAGACGCCCAGACGTCTCCCCTCACTGATAAGCCGATCCTCGGGTTTCAACGCTCTGCTGAGCTCCGCAGACACACTGTTTATTTAGTTTTCCATTTCAAATTTTTAAGCTGTTTACCATTAGGAGAAATGCTCCGTCTGGGACCAACCAAGCAATGCATTTCTTAAGAAACACATGATTTATGTATACATTTCCATGAGTGTGAAATCCCCAGTGGTTTTGAGAAAGTCATATGCTATGAATTATTAATGCGACTGTATTTTTTATCTGTAGATATCAGCATTGTTTTCCTTGGTGTCTTGTTGTGTGTAGTTTAGAGATTACCTGTTACCAAGAAACCAAATTTTGCTGTGCTTTGAATAAGTTTGCAGTGTCAGCTCTGTGTATTTTTTATGCTTCAGTAAGTAAACATTCTATACCAAAAAAGCTGTTACTTTCTCTAACGTAAAGATGCACTCATATACGTCTTTAATTCCCTCAGATTGAATGTTGAAAGGTCCTCAAATTTCTGTTCCATCCTGTTGCCCACACATGAGAATTTAAATGAGTTATGACTCCTTACTGCAATATTTTAATAGATAATGAGTTTAATCAATATTTTATTTCTTTACAGCTCTACAAAGAGATAGAAATTTGCCCTAAGATGACTAAACTCATACAGTTTGACCGTGATGAATCTTGCGCGATTGGTTACGGTAAGTTTCACTTTGAATATTTGCTCAGGTGGTGGAGAATCAAATTGAATGTAAATATATGCTTACATAACTTCTGGAAGGCTAAGTGTCCCCCAACAGTGTCTGTGAGTGTAATCCTCCATTCCATCAGAAAGCTGTGATGCAGATATGGCAGCTTTGCCCTTTTGTTGCCTTTATATTGTATTCTATCAGAGTGGCCATCTCACATATTTGGTGACCAAAATTTATTTAGACCGGAACCTTTGGTTGCTCTAGATGTCACTGAGGTGCATTGTTATGAGCCACCTCTAATAGCAGGCCCCTCTCTGTCTCTCTTTTCTCCTCCTCCTCCTCTCTCTCTCTCTCTCTCTCTCTCTCTCTCTCTCTCTCTCTCTCTCTCTCTCTCCTCTAGGCTTCTCCATCTCTGTACTGGAGGAGGATGGCGTGCAGCAGCTCTACATCACCGAAGTGAAGGCGGGAGGATTAGCCTTCGCCAAAGGTTTATTGCTGTTATTTCTGTCAAATTGGGCTTCTTCAAGGGCACTTTCAGTCTCATTCTGTGGCCAGATCTGTGATACAGTGGGAGTGAGAGGTGTGAGAAAGATAGTCAGAAATGAGATGATGATGTGTATTTTTATCGTCTAAGAACAGTGAGGATGCTGGCCCTTCTGGGTGCTCCCTTTTGTGTTTTATGCAACATTTATTGAGCTCTCCTCCTTTCCACAGGGTATTCTGTTAAAAATGAGGGGGGAAATGTGAGCCAGCAGACTAGTTTGTAAAGGAAATTACTATGTAAATGCATTGATTCATTATGCTGTATTCCAAATGTCTTCCGTGACCTGAGGGGGTGTTCTCAGAAAGAGGAATTCCAGGGTGCATCGTGACCAGACTCAGCCATTAAATGCACTGAGGAGAGCCCTTAATCCACCTCTATCCACGTGACTCATTAATGCCGTGTACTTTAGGGGGGAGAATCTGACACCACAGTCGCTTTCTTCTAGAGCACATTTCACATAATGTGAATTTGATTCTGTGCATGCTCCGGCATACTCACAGCTCTTCTGGCTGTTTCATAAGCCTCGCCGGAAGTGACCCGGTGCTGCTGAAAAGGCCTGTGTATGAAATCGCGTGTTTTACAGTGATGCTTGTGGGCTGAGGTGCGCTTGTCTAACGGGGGCAGCTGTGCCTCCGCCATTTCTGACATGTCACTGCACAAAGACAACTGGAACACACCTCAGGGCCGTGTAGGAGGGGAAGGGACAATGTGATGAACTCAGACGTATTCCGGTCCTATGCCACATAGTACATGATTGGTGTACTACTGCAGTTTTGCTGTGGATTTTAATTGAGATCCAAGAATCAATTTGTTGATTAGATTGAAAAGATATGCAAATTATTCTTAAGATTTCTCCTGTGATGGAAGGCTGAGTCACTGTATGAATGCTGCAACCTTCAAATACTAGGTGAGAATCAGACTTTTTGAAAATGGAGCACTGAAATCTAATCAGAACACCTAGTCTTATATTTTTGTTTTGCTGAATTCTCAGGTGAGGCAGGGAATCAGAGGTTGTTATTAGTTCATTGTTTACCCAATATATTTAGGCGGTAATTGAGAATAGGCTCTTATTAGCACATTCATCAGGTGTTAATTGACAATAAAGTGGGCTGGGAGTTTGGGTGCTCCTGAGGTGAAGTGGGGGATTGATCTGGTCCAAGCCCTTTTTTTAAAAAAAGACTGAATGAAAGAAAAGAGTGAAACTTTTCATTTTAATTAAATTTCTTGTCTGAAAGTGTTGAACTGAAATGGTCGTATCTATAATTTTGAACATGTGCAGCTTTACAGAGCGTTTCTAGCCAATACGCTGCGTAATTCACCGATCTATTGTATTTGTGCCGCAGGTCTGAATGCAGGAGATGAGATCCTGCAGCTGAATGGGAAGGAGGCCAGCTGTTTGAACTTCTCAGACATGAAGGCGGCGTTCTCTCAGATCTCCCTATCTCTGATGGTTAGCACGCTACCAGCCCTGGACCGCCACCAGATCTGCTACCTGCCCCCACGCCGGTCTAACGGAGAGGACGAGCTCTGCACTGACATATTCTCCCAGAGCCAGGGTAAGCCCCAGCTCCTGCTTTGGGTGGGAGAGTATCCCATGTGGACTGGGACAGAGAAGTATCAGCTGGCACTTACACAGAGGAGTATTAGTTTTAACTGGGACAGTGGAGAATGAGTGTGGAGCAGGAGTGAGTTGTATTTGTGTGTCCTGCTACACTGGAGTATCAGTGTGAACTGGGACAGAGACGTATCAGCAGGGACTTGTATGGAAGAGTATTAGCTTGAGTATTAACTGGGACAGTGGAGTATGAGTGTATGAGTAGGAATGGGACATATTAGTATAGCCTGCTACAAAGGAATATCATTGTAGATTTGTACAGTGGAGTATTACTGTGAGCTGGTACATTGGAGTGTTAGGGTGGACTGGGGTAGAGACGGATCAGCATGGATTCACACAGAGGACTATTAGTATGAACTGGGATAGTGAAGTATGAGTGTACAGCAGGAATGGGGCATATTAGTGTAGCCTGCTACAAAGTTTTATCAGTGCAGATTAGTACAGAAGAGTGTTACTGTGAGCTGGTACATTGGAGTATTAGTGTGGACTGGGACAGAGGAGTCTGAACAGGACCTTATGCAACGGTTACTTTATCGCCACCTGTTGTGAAAAGCTGACATAGCTAGCTGCTCAGGCTTTGGTTGGCTGTGCTGAGATTAACCCTTGTCTTTTTTCCCAAACAACTCTTATTAACTTCCCTAAACAATCTGAAATGAACACTGTGGCTTGTGTTTAGGGTTTAATAAGAGCATCAGATTGAATATCAGTTTTTCATGAAACTGAGCAGTGATTTATAAAAAATGTTTGTAAGCCAAATCGGTCAGACAGTGCCTGGGTTAACACAGAGCTCTCATTTCACAGAGGACATCCTGGACGATGGCATTGGTTTTGGTCTGGTCAGCTCGGGGGATAGTCTTGATGACGAGTACGAGATCTTTGGATACACTGAAGATGGTCTGAAGGTAAGGATAACATGAGAGCAAGTCCAAACATGTAGAATATCGGGAATCAATGTGTTTTGGTATCAGGTTACAGGTTACAGAATACATTAAAGTATCAACCACTAAATATGATATGGTATATGATTTTTACCAATGGGCTTTGGGTTACCTTTTCTGTGGATATATCTGGCATAAGTCAAAATTGATTAATACATATTGCTAGTCTCTATTTTAAAGATGTAGCCTAACAAGGAATTTCTATTTCTAAGGAAGCATGGGGTGAGCTTGTGGCTTCTCTTTTATCCAGAAGTTCAAAACATAAATTATAGTGTCTAATAAATATATTATGGACTATATTACCTATAAACTTAATCAGTTGAAATAACAGAATTTTATGGAGGGAGCTCTAAAACCATTAATTATCGATCTTCACATTTTTGGTGGAAATTGTGGCGGCCATTTATGTAATCTGAGATACAGAGCTTTAAACCCAGATACACTTATGGCTGGCTGAGGCCCATTCAAAACAGCATAAGAAGTGCAAAACAAAAGTTCTTTTCTTCTCTGTGTCAATGTATAAACACAAAGGCCAGCGTTTGGGTCAGGGTTATAATTACATTACGTGTTGTTCTTTTTTTTTTGTGTGTATCGGCCGTGACCTTTCTACTAAGGCCATCTGATGTTCTGCTTCAGATGCTGTAGTGGCTGTGAGGATCTGTCTGCCTGCTTGTCAGACCCGCAGAGAAAATTGAAGCGTGGGCGTACTCTGATAGAACCGTCAGGCCCGGGGCTAATGCAGGGCAACAGGGGATGTGCTGTCAGAGCTGGTAGAACCACAACGCTGGCCCAGGTTAATAAACTGAGGTTGATGGGTCCCCGCTCCGGCCTGAATGCGCAAAAGGCTCGTGGAATTTAATCTCTGCATCAGTGTGTGCCTCAAAGCGAGGTGACAGAAAGACAGGAAGAGCGAGGGCCTTCGGTTGGCTTCGGTTGGCTTCGGTTGGCGGGAAAGAGGTCACCCCCATTCTTGTTATTCGTGTAAGGTTGAGTGGGGACAGTGCGGAAGGTTCTGGAAGCAAGACCACCAGATCATCTGTTCAGATCTTGGGCAGATGATTGCACTTTTAACCTCGTGACAATTTATTGAACTGTGTTATGCTGATGAGCCCACAACTGTGGATACAGGCTGCTGATTGTGTAAGTCAGTTTGATTAAAGTGTCGGACAAGTCACCTGGGAGAAACAACAATTTCAGATTGTGTACTCATTGCTCTGATTGGTAAGAGGTAGGCATATCACAGTGTCACCCCCCGGGGGCAGAGGTTGATTGTTGAGCTTGAGCTTAACTGCCTTTGACTGGTGGGATCTGCAGTGTCACCTCCTCGGTCTCTGACCTTGTCTCTGTCTCTCCGCCAGCTTCCTGTTTGGGGAAAAAAAAGTTGGAATAATCAGCCCGCCTCTGGTTCACTCACAAACGCGCCATCTGCCGCAGACTCATTTATTCAGCTGGTAGAGCAGAGCAATGCGGACATTTCTGTTTTACATTTTTCATGTTTTTTTCCCCTGCTGCTCTTCGTTTTCTCACCCTCAACAAGCAGGCCTTGTTTGACATTTCCAGCCGTGACCTACTTCTCCTTCATCTGTAATTACTGGATAGAGTGTGGATGCAGTGTAGCCCACTAAATTGTCTTTTTTGATTGATAGAAGTAATGGCAATGATTTTCAAGTGGTGTGTCCTTTCGCTGTTCTCACACCTCACGAAGAAGCATGGTTTGCTAGCCCACTGGCACACATTGTTCCATGCTCGTTCGAATAGCTGGTGTTTCTTCTGCATCTGTCAGACAGGCTGCAGCCAAGGGGATTAGGGGGTAATTAACTGGTTTGAAGTGAAGAGAAAAGACAACGATGCTCCTTTAATTATTCTTGCATTCTAATTGCTTGATTACGTGTGACGATTAAGATCCCTTAGCATTGGGAGAACTAGCTAGTCCAAACCGCAGAGATTTAGGAAGAGATAAAAAGACAAATGGGGCACCTGACAGAAAGCTTTGAGGCTGAAGAAGGAGGGTACTCTATGCATCTCCTGTTTCTTTTTTCCAGATGTGATTAAAATGCAAGAAATGTTCACACTGGCTTAAGTCAAAGTGAAGTACCTGATGCAAGGGCTAACCAAATGATGACAGATTCCACTTTTTCCTCCCTGAAGAAGGCCTAAGAGAAGTAACATGATCAGTGAGATTAAAGTTGCAGAGTTTCCTCCTCGTGGCGGCTGGCAAGCTGTCAAGCCACGCAGCCGGCCTTCTGAGAGACAGCTGGTCTTTTGCACTCGAGGTGACGGGGGATTGATTTTTTTTTTTTTTGCGTGCAGTCGTATCTCTCTCTCTCTCTAAGCCCTGTCTCACTGCTTCTAATCATGCTGCCAGGAGGTGTGGGATTGGTGGAGAGTGGCCAGGAACTACTGCAGCATATTCAATCAACTTGGGAAAGCAGGAACATCCTGGGTCCTTAAGCTCAGTGCACCCTGGCGTTCACTCCCCAGAAAGCTTGCTGGCAACAAGCCCTTTCTTGGGACATCACCGAGTGTATTAATAAGAGGAATTAAAAAAGTTACAGTGGTGAATAAAACATTGACAATATGGCTATATGAGGTTTGATAGAACAACAGCATGACTGTTTCAAATAGTTGTCAAAATTAAATTATTTGTTGCTTCTGCAATTTGATTGTGTGACAGCGACTTGCAGAGTCACTGATTGAAAGACATTGTATCATCTTGTACTGCAAATACTTCATAACTCTGAGCTGGGATTAGGGACTTGCATATTCAAAGATGTGAATAAATAGGCTTAAAAAGTCCTCTATGTCTCTGTCGTGTGGAGCAGACCCTTGCATCATCAAGATCCCAGCGGTCACATTCAGTGGCAGGCAAGCATGCTAAACAAACTGAATATGCTGCAAGGGTCTGCATTTTTTATAATCTGATTCATGATTAAAGTCTTTTTTAAGGAAACCTTGAACACGCCAGTAACCACCACTTATGTGACACCTGTCAAAAACAACCTGATAAAAACCTGATAAAAGCAGTGTCATTACTATATGCAAGCATTTCCAGTAATTGTGGTGTTAAGTTGAGCATTTTGCCAGCCATGTTAGAAGGCTTGGATGGTTCTCTTTGTTTTCCATTTTATCAGTCCAGTTTTTTACAATGTGATAAAAGCCTCACCTTGCCAGTTAAGGAAACGCTGATTTTATGTGCCCCAAGAGATAGCAGTTCTCCAGGCATTTCCTCTGATAAGCTGAGATGTTGTTTAAAGCACGCACTTTGCAGTACTGCCAGGCCAGACCGCATGAGAAAGAACAATCTTAGCCGTGTGAGATCAGCTCTGTGAGGGGCCGATTGTAGGCCAAACCAGTTTTAAAGCTTTTCAGTCTAATGTCTTAAATGTAGCTTTCATTCAGGGCCGAGGTGGGTGTGTGGCTGCCACAGTGTTTGATTTCTGTAAACGTGCCTCCTTTCGGGATGGAAACGGGAATTTTTTATTGTGAGTGTGAAGTCACTTTCTTTGAGCGCCTGCAATGTGTGAGACTTGCCCTGAAAGAGGTTCTTGATGCAGCATGCGCTCATGTGCCAGGTCCATGGAGTGTTGGGAAGGGAAGGTGGTTCTTCATTTTCTTCTCAAAAAAGATTGTGGTGCATCAGGTCTCCTTTGCAGGTGTCGCTTCCAGGCTGTTTGTTCTGAGATGAGAGCCAAGGTTCTGTCTATTTCAAAATGTTCTTCTCTGATCTTTTCTTTGGCTTCCTTTTTTCCACATGTCAGCGGGAAGCTTCTTTTTTTTGTGGAGTCTGTACTTCAGAGCCTCCTCCATAACTTTAAAGCATTGTTGTATTGTTTATGAAAAAGAGAAATTTGTGTGGAGACAGCAAAATCGCTGTGATGAAGGTGAATGTTCTTAGGGGGCTAATTAAAAGTTTAAGATGAGCTGCAGATGTTTCTGAGATGAGGGTAAAGTACTGTTGGGCAGAATAATGCATCATCTTGTCCTGACAGTGGTATTCTCTGTGTGCCCTCTGTGTGTCTGACATTCAGGCCACGTGCCCCTGGGTGAGAGAGGGGCGTCTGGTGGCCGAGCGCTGCGGGATGGAGGGGTGCAGTTACAGGGTCCACCCCCTGTCATAACTCGGCTCATCCCACGATCAGCCCGCAGCTTTATTTTTCATCTCCCTGCGATTACTCACGTAATGTCACAGCCTTCCCGATGCCTTTATCCTCCTCAGCCCTGCAGCCTGCTCGCTGCAGCAGCGCACCGAGGAGATTTAAAATGTAATCCGAATTTAGATGCGCAAATTAGTTGCGAGCACTCAGAGCTCACAGTAAGACATTCGTTACTGCCGGGCTGCACACGTGCGGCATTTTGCGTATGAGTCTGAACGTCGAGGCTGTGGTTGTGTTTTTCTCCTCTTTTCGGGCTCGTCTGAGTCAGGATTCTTTTCGAGCAAGGTGCTGCTCAAATCTCTAATACCTATTCTTCTCATGCGCCCCTCTCCTGCAGCCCAGCATGCTTCTCCCCCCCCCCCAAACATGTCCGTATTAATATTCCACTGCGGTGTGTCTCTCGCAGCCAATCGCTCTCCGCAGCGGCTTCGCGGAGGAGGTGCCCTCCTTCCTGTTGCTTTTATTCCCCCCCCTTCTCTCCCCTCTCCGTCTTGTGGACATGATTATTAATGTTATTGTTACTGGCCGTTGTTTGCAGCAGCAGCAGCAGCAGCATTGCCGCCGCCGCCGCTGGAGTTTGTCAGATCCTCAGTCAGAGCGTGCTCGCGCCAGGCCCCGCGAGGGAGGGCAGAGCGAGATAAGGATCCGGGGGGGGGCGAGGGCAGGAAAAGCGCGGCGGTTCTCTCTGGCTCGCCGGAGCACCGCCCGCGCCGTTCCGAAAGGCAGGGGAGGCGGAGGGACAGGGACGCGTGAGGGAGGGGGTGTGTGTGTGTGTGTGTGTGCGTGGGGGTGTGTGGGGGGCAGACGCGCCGCGCTCAGTGCCGTGCGAGCCGCACTCGAGGAGCAGCAGCTCTTGAGGCTGGAGCCGTCCCGACACCCCTGAGCGTCCGCTCCCCTCGCCCGCGCCCCAGCATGTCCGTCCTGAGGAGGAGCAGGCACAGCAAGCGCTCCTCCGACTCCATCTACGACATGCTGCACCTGGTGAGCTGCACTCTCTCCCCGTGTCTCTCCTCTTTCCTCGCAGGACACTGTATCACCCCTCTCTTCTGGTTGGTAGTGGTTGAACTGAGACACGCCAGTCACAAGGCAGCGTTGTGGGCGCCTGTGGCCGGCTGCTTGAGAGGGTTTTTCCCTGGGTTTGTCTGCAGCGCGTCGTTTTGCTCCTGACAGAGATGCGTTTTCACACCTTCTGCCTGGCTGCCCGGGCTCGTTACGGCAAGTGACAGACAGCATGAGCTTCGCGCTCGGGCCATGTGACAGAGACAAATGTGCTGTGGGAACGCCCAGCTGTTGCATGTTACGCTTTGTCTTTGTAAATTTGTTTCACCTCCATGTGCGCTTTCTAATGCTCGCTGTCAAGTATTAATGAAGAGGCAGGGAGAGGGGCGAGGGGTTCTCAGCTTTAGCCGGGAAGGGCGAGCAGGAGAGGGAGAGTGGGTGTTAAAAGGGACTGGTCTGCACTGATTCCAGCTGTTGAAAAAGGGAACAAGTCCGGCACGATGAAATCAGACCCTTATAAACATTGCGGAGACATTTTCAGCTAGAGGATAACTCGGTGAGGGATTACTTATTTACATGGGTGTTTGTATACCCTGCTATAGTTGCGTACCAGTGATGTCATTCTGCAGTATGTCCTTGCATGTTTTTAAATGTCGGTGTTCACACTTACTGAACTGAATTTTTCATACAGGGTTTGATTGACGCTTGCTTACATAAGACTGCTTCTCCATTTCTTTGAGTAAATTTACTGTTCAGTCTGGTTACATTGTGATCTCTAAACATAAAGGGAAAAAGCACAAACAAATAACATTGAGACATATGGAGGTTGCTGTGTGTGTTACAGTTTATTGAGAGGACTCTTTACCTGGGGTGTGTAGCTCTGTGTTTGTATGATTTCTCCAACACTGTTGCCTCCATTTATTTTTACAGTGTTTGATTCTTTGTGACAACAAATGTCTTGTTTACAAGTAAACTGTTGTAGATTAAATGAGTACAGTGTGCCAGTATTGTATGCGTGAGTTTTTTTGAAGGCAGGGTATAATCAGGATGTTATTATGTCAAAGCACAAGTAAGGATCATTCTTAATGCTCAATAAGACAGTGAACTTGCAGAAATTTTCAGAAACTCCTATTTTCAAAACAATGCTTTGATTATTTTTGTCTTTAAAAATTTCTACCTATGCAATTATGGCAAAAAGTAAAGACCTGTGTATGTGTGTGTGTATGTACACAGGAGTGTGTGCGTGTTTGCCTGTATGTTCCGCTGTGTGTTTGGGTACATGTGTGTTTATGAGCGTGTGTGTGTGTGGAGGTGGGTGTTTGTTTGTGTGTGTGTATGTGTATGTGTGTGTCGGGGGAGGGGGGTTGGGGGTTATTCAAGTGTGTGTGTGTGTGTGTGTGTGTGTGTGTGTGTGTGTGTGTGTGTATGCAAGAGTATTGAAATGTATGTGCATGTGTACATATGTGTGTGTGCGTGTGTGTGTGTACAGATGTGAGTATGAGTGTATGGGGGTGTGGATGTATTCATGGGATTTTTCTGCTGCATTACACTGGCCATCAGCTATCGCACTACTGTGCTACCATATACCGTACTGTAAGCAGTATGAGATGAACAAAGTGTCCCTTTGAAGAAAAACATGCAACCTCTTGCCAATATTAAGTTCAACACTATGTAGCTCAGCAAAGCAAACAAAAGTTACTGTTTCATGTACTATTTGTATATTAATGTATACTTAATTACATAATACTGTATTATTATTATTAATAATAATAACTAGAGAATGTAATTCCAGGGAATTATGAGTGCATGAAAATGCAAACAGTCTAATTTTACATAGATAAAACTATATATAGGCCTACATCAAACAGATGTAGGTGGTCAGAACAGCTGCCACAAGATTCTAATTGCTTAATGGCTCTATTGTGATGTCATAAAGGCCATTGTTAAGTCTATGGGGAAAATTTTGATAGTTTTTAATTAATAGTTTAAAAAGTATAAATGTTACAAAAATAAAAAATACATAGCATAAGTGTCCTTTGTAAGACCTATGCAACACAGTTTGAATGAAGTTTCTACGTTAAACGGTTGAAGCTGTATTAAACGCACAAAATTGGTTAGAAGAAGAAAAAGAAGAATAAGAAAAATTCGGATAACAATAGAGTGCATTTTCATGCACACTCTAATAATAATAATAATAATAATAATAATAATAATAATAATAATAATAATAATAGTGGAATACATTAAAAAATGCATGCTTCCAGCAACTCTACACATTAGTCAGCTATTTCAGTGTTTAAATGGTATTATAGCACCTAGTGAGAGGGCTTTTTCCCACTGAGAGATAATGAGTGTAATTTTACGTTAATATTGTTCTTTTGTACTGCTCTTTTGCGTCAATGTCTTTTGTTGTCCACTGTACTGCACCATTATGTCATATTGCTTCTGTTTCTATGCATGTACATCCTCATTCCTGGACAATAAAGTAATTTAATCTGGTGTTGTTTTGAAGAGCGGACCAAGGGGTCTGAGTGATTGCAGTTGCAGGAGACCATTCTCATTTTTTAGTCCAGGGGTGACTGTGTCGGCCGTGCGTCCTAAGAGCCATAGATCCCAGAGGCCTCGAAACTGTAAACACGTTTTCATCTCTCTTTAAAAGCTGCTGCATTGTCTCTCCCTGGCTGGGATCTCAGCCTTATCTTTTCCTTTCACATGGGAGAAGTGCCATCCTCCCTAGTTCTGTTTTCGGCGGGGGACACGAGTTCTCTCCCTGCGCTTTTGAAATTGTCTTTAATCCCTTGGGCTGATCCTTGAGGGGGCAGCTGGGATTTTGGCGAATCGCGTCTTGGCGACGCACAGCGGCTTTCCTGTGGTCTCTGGCTTCTTTGAGTGCTGAGGCTTACTTTAACAATGAGTCCGCAGAGAGAAGCCTGACCTTTGCAAAACGATGCAGGTTGGAACAAAGCTGGCGCCTTCAGATATTTCATTTGTAAGGACCACAATTAAATGTACATTAACTGAAAGATTTAGACCTTCGTCTGGAAAAAACCCATTCCAGGTGATCATAGTTTTTTTTTCTTGCCCTGGTGTCAAACTTCACATGAACAGCATGCAGTGACTTACAGCGATCTGTTCAAACAGAAGTCTGGTTCTGCTTGCATTGGAAATGGCTCTTTATCCTTTTAATTGAATCAACATTTTAAAAGGAGTTAGGGGCTAATCGCACAGTTGGCAGATGCCTCATTGCATTATATCCCTACACTGTTTTCAGTGTCTCGCTTCATGCTCAACTGAAACTGAAATCACTGCATGAGGCTGAATTACACTACCGGGCTTGTTTACATTAGACCGCACCTCTTTTGCTTGTATTAAATTGGCCGCTCACTCTGGTTAGATCTCTGAACAAGCCGGGTTTAAAAAAAAAAGGCAGCATTCAGCTATAAAGTGCGGACTATTTATATCCCTGTGTGGAGGATGTGCACTGCCTCATTGATCCGCCTGTTTTTATATGATCTTTCCAGCTGCTTTTCAGAGAAAGCTCAGCTCCTGCTGCACCAGGGGCCTCTGAGAGAGATAGCAGCGCAGGAGCACAGATCAGTGTCATGAGATCGCTTTGTTGTAGTGATTCGCCTAGTTTCCTAAGTTCTCTGCACAATGAGTCAGGGACAGAACTTGTACTTTTTATTTATTTATTTTTTTCCGGGAGAAGAGCATGTGTTGATATATGGAGATAATGTATGCGGACAACCGTTTGAAAAAGCACCCCCCACGGTTCAGGTACAGGCTAAAGAGCCTGTCTGAAGGGAAAGAGTGAATAGATGCGGGCTTCATCTCACAGGATGATAACATATGTGCAGAAGGCAGAATCTGAGTTCTAGTGATTGAGAAGATGAGCAGTACAAAGCCAAGATTGACTACTGCCACTCCTGGGAGAGCTTAGCAGTATTATGGAGCTGGGAAGTGTTCTCTGGCCTACAAAAGTTCCTCTATTAATAGTGCTGGATCTCATGCCACATATTATGCAGGTGCCAACATAGAAAAGAAGGAAAATATTTATTTCGGTTTCATTTGAAATGGTTCTGTTCATCATTTAGAGAGGTCCTGCGGCTGTGCTGTCATCCTTTGCTTTGAAGTGAACAAATACTTAACAATACATTTATGCTTGTCATTCATCATCTGTATTTTTTTATTTGGCTTCTCAGTGGGTTAATGCATTCAGAGAAGGCTGGCTGCCTGAGCAAAAATCATGAATTCAAATATATGACTCAGTGTATTTGAGAGAATGTTTGTTATGGGGAAAACCAAATAAAATAAAAATGGCAGCCACCGAAACTTACCTGGTGCTCGCCCCGGCCTGGAGAGCCTCTGAAGTTGGCTGCCCTGCTTGTATAACCTGCTGCACTGCATTTCTCCTGCAGTTACCTGTATATGTCAGGCTCTGCATTAAACATCCATCATACAAAGCGGACGTAGCGAACGCGCCGCAGCGCATGTTTCCAAGGTAACGTCCGTTAGTGGACAGATATATCATATATTCTTTTGATTTTGAAGTGAGGGAGACAGAGAGCCAGCAGGAGAAACAGAAACAGAGAGGGACAGGAGGGAGGGAGGGAGAGAGAGAGAGAGAGAGAGGGAGAGAGAGAGAGAGAGGGGGAGAGAGGGAGAGAGAGAGAGAAACTCATGACAAGCTGAAAATAGAACAAACGAGTGCAAATGATTTTTCGGTGATCTCTTCCTCCCTCTCTCTCTGCGTTTCTGTCTTTCCTCAATTTGCTGTCATTAAAAGCCAAGCTCATGCATCCCGTTTAAGCCAGAGAAGAAAGTGACAAGGGGTAAGTTACCCTGACATGTTCGGGAGAAGTGGGAGTGGACTTGCGCGAGCAGATGTGTCTGTCCTAAATATTCCGTAACATGCAACCTCAGATTGCCTTCCCATGGCTGCAGGAGTGGGTGAGGAGTCTCATTTACCTTTTTCGTTTCTCTCTCTCTCTCTCTCTCTCCTCCTCTCTCTCCCTTTCTCTCGATGTCCTCCAGAGCACGGAGCAGGTCGCCGCGTTCTGCCGCAGTCTCCATGACATGAATCCCTCGGAGTGCGCCTCCTCGCCCAGCCCGGACTCGCCCCTCCCTCCGCCCGCCACCCCGCGCCAGCTCTCCGACGCCGACAAGCTCCGCAAAGTCATATGCGAGCTGGTGGAGACCGAGAGGACCTACGTCAAAGTCAGTACCGTGCCTCCGCTGTGTGTCCATCTGTCCGGCGCCCGATCCCCTTCTATTTATAACCACCGTTTTGGTTTGGGATGGCGCTGAAGTGTTGGGGTTAGAGCCCAGGACTCGGAGCCAGAGGGTCATGACTTTGAATCCTGGATGAGGCATCACTGAGGTGCCCTTGAACAAGTTGTGCCCTCTGTCTCCCGAGTTCCGATGCTCCAATCTTTGTATGTAGGTTACCAAACATATAAGGAGGTTGAATTGAGGTCAGGGGTATCTGAAAAACAAGAGTAATACAC